>CAUDMG010001248.1:0-482500 GCA_958450375.1 Homarus gammarus | reverse complement strand
CAGTGTGTGTGTGTGTGGTCCAGCGGTTAGCGTTCCCCGGTCACAGTCATAGGCTTGTGGGCCGTGGGTTCGAATCCTGGCGGGTTGAGGTGTTGATTGTGTGTGTGTGTGTGTGTACAGGGTGGTGAAATGCGACTAGTGTGGCAGCTCCCTCTCGCTTTCAGCTGCCACCGCTGGCTAACCATCGTGGCGAACAGGGAAGCAACTTGCATAAGTCTTCCCCTGCCAGTACACAGCCTCTTCACCATCAAGACTGCTGTTGTGCCTCCTCGTGGCAACACACGGTAACTGGGTGCCAAGGCTAGACCAACAGGGGATCTCCAAGTAGCAGTGGGCCCCAGAGGGACAGCGTATAGGCTCACTGGCATGTGGACTCGTTCTGGCGCCTACCAGCCATTGCCCCGCTGCCTTGCGGATTAACCTTGGAAGGTATAAGGCTACGGGAGTAAACCCCGAACGAAAAATCTGCTGTGGAGCCCCGCATCAGGCAGGCATGCTTATAGAGCTCCAACAAGACCTCAACGGCGGTATAGGCGGAAAAGATGACCACCTTGGAAACCCAACGACTACACCGGCGGACGAAGGCAATGCCTGATGGACAGGCTATTAAGGCGAAACCCAACAAACTGGGCTATCGGCAGTCCATTGCAACTCTCCCTCTCCCCAGTCGTTGCAACACTTGCACCACTGGATCAGGAAAAGGGAGGGCCAAGATGTGTGGTTGCAGCCTGCGCTCCCACCTCACCACATAAATCGACTCACGCGCAGCCATCATCCAGTTCATCATACATCTAATAAATCATAAAACCCCTATACCCCCAAAAGTCCCATGGCGATTGACGAGTGGCGACGGGAACAGTCAGAGATGACTGCCGTGAGTCTCTAGTCACAAATCTGCACATGGGCGGCACAGATAAGATGGTCGTTTATGCACTGGGATCTAGGTAGCAGTGCAATCCGGTCCTGTCTGTGCGACAGACCAGCCCTTTTGAGGAGCCACTCTGCTCACCCCACATGGGGAGGGGGCTAGAAAAGGTGCCCTAAACATAGCGTGCCTAAAAACCCAACCTGACTGGGCAACAGCACCCAGTAAAGTCATCCTTATGCAGTCGCAAACACAGTCAAAATCACAGATCCAAACAAAAACAAATAGGCCGTTGGCATTACACTTGCCTAGCCCATTTCACCCTATGGTTCTTTGCCAAATGTTAGCATCTCTGTCAACTCTTGCACCGAAGTCGCCAAGGAGCACTACCTTGTCTTCTCTGGGGATAGAGGTTAGCACTCTGTCAAGGTCGGCGTAAAAGGCTTCCTTGATATCATCCTCTGCATCCAGTGTTGGGGCGTATGCACTGATGAAAAGGGCATGACGAGAGTGATTCAGTGGGACTGGAAGCGTCATGAGGCACTCGTTGATCCCAATATGCATTTCAGTTAGCTTGTTTAGGATGTTTTGGCGGATGGCAAAGCCAACTCCATAAATGCGGTTTCTCTCCGCACGAGGCTAACCCTTCCAGAAGAAGGTATAGCTAGACCCCCGTTCTGTGAGCTGACCCTCATCTGGAAGCCGGGACTCACTAATGGCTGCCATATCGATGTTATACCTAGCCAGCTCTTTTGCCACAAGGGCAGTTCTTTTTTTTGAGGACGCTCATTTGTGCCAGTATCCAGAAGGGTCCTGACATTCTATGCAGCGACCATAAGAGGTTGTACTATTCCTCCTCAGCAAGTGTGCTGCACAGCCTCACTATCACCAATACCTTGTTTTGGCAGGCCAACAAGTTCACGTGTTCATGGCAACACCCACGATCCAAACACTGGCATCTCATTGACTACATCATTGTCAGAGAAAGATATCGCCGAGATGTTCTCATCACCCGTGCCATGCGTGGCTCAGACCACTGTGACACTGATCATCGACTTATCAGAGCCAAGCTCTCACTCCACGTCACCCCAAAACAGCGAAGGAAGCAAGCATCCAGAAGAGGTTTTAATACTAAGCGTCTGGAGGATAGAGCAGTAGCACATGCTTTCAGAGAGCAGCTCGAACAATGGTTTATAAACAACCCACCAGCAAACAATGTGAATCCCGGTGCCGAATGGAAAACTCTCAACACTGTTATGACAAAAACCTGCAGAGACCCTCGGCCAGATCAAAAGAATACACCAGGACTGGTTTGATGAAAATGACCCGGCAATCAAAGTACTCATAGATGATAAACGTGCTGCTTTTACTGACTGGCAGAACAACCTTCAGTCTCGGACGAAAGTTGATAACCTTCTGCAAGAAGAAAGCGGCAGCCCAGTGGGAACTTCGCATTCTAAAGAATGACTAGCTTAAAAATAAAGCATGTGAAATACAAAAACATGCAGATCAGCACAAGATGTTCGAATTTTTCAGTTCCATTAAAACATTTTATGAGCCAACCACTCGTGGCGCAGCCCCCCTCTGCCCATCTGACGGTAATTTCATGATTAAAGACGATGAAGGCCTCCTTCAGCGCTGGAAAGAGCACTACCATTCATTGCTCAACCGAAACACCGATGTGGATGTCCTGACTACCCAGCAGGTCCCCCAGCATCCAGAGCTGACCCACCTCAGCTATCCTCCATCCCTGGATGAGGTAGCTACTGCCATCAAACAGATACAAAATAACAAAGCCTCAAGGCCTGATGGAATCCCAGCCGAGGTGTATAAAGCAGGAGGACCTCTGCTTACCAGCCGTCTCCACTCTCTCCTCGAGAATATATGGGAAAAGGAGGAAATCACCCAGGCTCTTAAAGACGCTTCCATTGTCAATATTTATAAGAACAAGGGATACCCGTCATACTGTGGCAACTACAGTGGGATCTCGCTGCTGTCCGTAACTGGACAGATTATCGCCTGAGTACTCCTAAACAGACTCCTTCCTGAGGCGGAAAACATCCTCCTAGGATCTCAATGTGGTTTCAGACAATCACATGGCATCACTGACATGATCTTTGCTGTGCGCCAGATACAGGAAAAGTGCAGAGAACAGCGTCGTGACCTGTACATGGCTTTCATCGACCAAACTCAGGCCTTCGACTCGGTCAACAGGGAAGCCCTCTGGTGGACCCTCAGCCGTTTTGTTTGCCCACCAAAATTCATTGCCATTGTGAGGCAACTCCACGATGGCATGAACGGCAGTGTCCTGCATAACGGCACCCAGTCTGCATTCTTCCTCATATAAACAGGGGTTAAACAAGGGTATGTACTGGCACCAACTCTCTTTTCCATTTTCTTAGCTGCCATCCTTACTCGTGCCAGTGACAATTTAGCCGGATGGGTGGACATACAGTACCGGAGGAAAGGTCATTTCAACATAAGACGACTCCAGGCAAGAACAAAGGTGTCGGCAGCTTCCATTACTGAACTTCAGTGTGCAGACGACCTCACCCTTGGTGCTCACACTGAACACGACCTAGAGGAGATCCTAAGCACTTACGCAGATGCATATGCGCACTTCGACCTTGAGGCGAATGTACGTAAGACTCAGAATTCTCTTTCAACCTGCCCCTGGTTCAGACACACCCCCACCATCCATTCAGCTCTGTAGGGAGCTGAAATTATCTACAAAGCTGCATGTATATCGAGCAGCGGTCTTCCCCACCTTGCTCTATGGCAGTGAGACATGGGTCATATACAGGAGGCACCTCAAGAGAACAAATGCCAGTATTCTCGCTGACGCCAACTGTAGGAGCATCGAGGCTACCATTATCCATGAGCAGCTACGCTGGACTGGCCATGTTTCCCGCATGGACGACAGTAGACTGCCAAAGCAGCTACTTTACAGTTACCTAACGAATAGTAAACGTAACTCTGGCGGGCAATTGAAAAGGTATAAACATAGTCTTAAGACAAACCTGAAAAAGTGCCAAATCGACCCTCTCACCTGGGAGTCGATTACTCCACATCGTAACGCTTGGAGGAGCACCACACGAGAAGGTGTCAATACTTTCGAGATAGCCCGACTGCACACCGAGGCAGACAAGCTCCAACGCCAGAAAGGTGGACGACCCTGCGGGTCCCGTATCGGGCTCTTTAGTCACCTCAAAAATCACCAACCTAGGTGACATCCTTAATAACTCGTATCATTCTATCATAGCTGGATGAGCGTTACTCGATTCCTAGTGACAGCAAAGTAGTAGTAGTAGTAGTGTGTGTGTGTGTGTGTGTGTGTGTGTGTGTGTGTGTGTGTGTGTGTGTGTTTTATTCTGGATGCAGTAAAACAAACAAATTATTTAACTCTCAAGTATGCGCCCCCCTCCTCCCCCCCCCCCCAAAAAAAAAGACAATTTGTATTAAGGTTGGGTCAGGTCAGATTAGCTCAGATTAGGTTAGGTCAGGTCAGGTTGGGTTAGGTTAGTTTTTAAAGTGAAGAAGAAATTGTGATGTGATTGCTTGTGCTCACGAGTCTCTCTCTCTCTCTCTCTCTCTAGCACTACATTAAACACACTCAACACATGGAGTCTTTTAAGTCCTGCTAGTCAACACCACCGCCGCCACACACCCCAGAGCGTCTTGTTAACGTGTCGCTCGCACCAGCCCGGCTCACCCGTAACCTAATTGGGGGAGACACACACACTTCTGGCCCTCCTTGAAGCTTCCGCCGCCGCCTGTCTACACTCATGGTTCATCTTCGTCTTGTTGTTTTAAAGATTAGGTTAGGCTAGGCTAGGCTAGGCTAGGTTAGGTTAGGTTAGGCTAGGCTAGGCTAGGTTAGGTTAGCGTTTTCGTGGTTAATATTCAGTTGAGATAAGCTGGGATATTTAATTTTCGGGTGAACTAAGCTGGGGTGTCAAACGTTGAGGTATTCCATCTTCTCGTAGTTTCCAAATTATTAACCTTTTTGTCACCTTCTGATATATAAATATTTTTACTACAGACTCTCTGCTGCTAGTATTATGTGTTCAGTGTGTTGGTTGGTTTTTCATCAGGATAACGACATATACACATCCACAGGCTCACTTAGGCTCAGTGTTTGTAGAGTTTGTGTGTTAGTTAATGTTTCCGGTGCGCATAAAGTCCCTCCCCCCTTCCTGCTGCACACACACACACACACACACATTGTCTCTCTTGCCTGTGTGTAAGTATTAACCCGTTGTGTACACATGTTTTTGTAGACGTACGACATGTGGTATGCAAGGCGCATATAGACGCACAGGGAAATACGTACATGGACACACATAGGGAAATACGTACACACTATCACACAATAGAGGGAAGTAGGAAGTGAACCAGACAGACAAACAACTGACCCAGACAGTTGTGTGTGTAAGCATGTCCGTACACACACACACACACACACACACACACACACACATATACATGCATAAACACACACACACACACACACATACACTAATGCACATGTACGTTGTCATGATAGTTCCGGAGTAATTTCCGTTTGAAATATTTTTGCGTGTGTGTGTGTGTGTGCATGTGTGCATGTGTGCGTGTGTGTGTGTGTGTGTGTTCTCACAACACCTTCACAACTCACAACACAACACCCTCACAACACAACACACTCACAAGTCACAACACAACACCCTCACAACACAACACCCTCACAACACAACACACTCACAACACAACACCCTCACAACACAACACCCTCACAAGTCACAACACAACACCCTCACAACAGAACACCCTCACAACAGAACACCCTCACAACACAACACACTCACAAGTCACAACACAACACCCTCACAACACAACACCCTCACAACACAACACACTCACAAGTCACAACACAACACCCTCACAACACAACATCCTCACAACACAACACCCTCACAACACAACATCCTCTCAACACAACACCCTCACAACACAACATCCTCACAACACAACACCCTCACAACACAACATCCTCACAACACAACACCCTCACAACACAACACCCTCGCAACACAACATCCTCACAACACAACACCCTCACAACACAACATCCTCACAACACAACACCCTCACAACACAACATCCTTACAACACAACACCCTCACAACACAACACCCTCACACCACAACACCCTCACAACACAACACCCTCACAAGTCACAACACCCTCACAACACAACATCCTCACAACACAACACCCTCACAACACAACACCCTCACAAATCACAACACCCTCACAACACAACATCCTCACAACACAACATCCTCACAACACAACACCCTCACAACACAACACCCTCACACCACAACACCCTCACAACACAACACCCTCACAACACAACACCCTCACAAGTCACAACACCCTCACAACACAAGATCCTCACAACACAACATCCTCACAACACAACACCCTCACAACACAACACCCTCACAACACAACACCCTCACACCACAACACCCTCACAACACAACACCCTCACAACACAACACCCTCACAAGTCACAACACCCTCACAACACAACACCCTCACAACACAACATCCTCACAAGTCACAGCACCCTCACAACACAACACCCTCACAACACAACACCCTCACAACACAACACCCTCACAACACAACACCCTCACACCACAACACCCTCACAACACAACACCCTCACAAGTCACAACACCCTCACAACACAACACCCTCACAACACAACATCCTCACAACACAACACCCTCACAACACAACAAAACAATCACAACTGCGAGATACATTTTTCTGTGAGTGGCGTCAGAGTGGTGCTTCATAATGGCCGGCCACCACTTCCCTACCTCATTACTCATGCTGAGATAACGTACATCATAAGGCACACGTTACTTCTCACCGCCTCCTGGGAGTGAGGGATGAGGAGGCCGACTCATGAATGTTGGGGATGGATGAGGGACTGTGGAGGGAGGGGGGGGGGGGGTTGGGTCAGATGAGTTGGTGTGTGTGTGTGTGTGTGTGTGCTTCAACTACCAGGGTTATTAAGCACCGTTCATTAGGTTATAATTATATGCTTCAACGACCAAGATTATTAAGCTCTTAGTGTCATGGTGCTTCATCTTCCCATGGATCAATAACCACCCTTCACTAGGTCTTAGTTGATTGTGGTCTTTCAATTCCCCAGGATCTTAGTTTCTTCAGTAGGTAACATTCCTATAAAGAAAATATCAGCGTGTAGGGAACATGAACTAGATATATCATTGTATGAAGAGAGGCTGGTATATGTACGCTGTATACGTGGGTGTTAGAGGGCTCTCACGTCTGCACTGCACCACTATGACAAACCATCACCACTGAGTTTATTCATCTTCGTCATAGCTGCTGCAGTATCTTATCACTACTACTACGTCTACGACTTTTTTTTTATGGCCTCCAGCCTCCCCTTATAGCCATACCTTTTCCACACACATCATTACCTAATACAAAAGCATCTACATTAGCTGCTACTACTACTTCTTTAATGACCTCCAATCTCCCCTTGTAGTTAAACCTTCTCCACCGTTTTATGACCTAACTATCCTGATACAAAAGTAACTAACCCAGTTGAGTTAGTTAAGCCAAAGATCTATGTGACATTTAGTAACTGTTGCCTCATAGTCTGTGTCTGCGACTGTTGTTGGTTTAGGGCCGAAGATCTTGTTCCCCTGTGACACAGCACAGCAGACCTGAACAAAGAGAGGGATAGGCAACACCTCAACCTTCCTGTCCTAGAGAATGTTAGGTGGGGAGTCAATGGTGCTTATGCGGTCTCCCAATTATTTATATTATGTGTTGTACCTTTTATTTGTATATATATGTAAATAAGGTAGAGTTATCAAGGTGTTTCTGTTGGTTCTTTTCGCCCAGGATTTTATTCTTCAGCCATGACTGAGTATTTGGGAATACCTAAAGAGTCTTTAAAGCTAGCCATCTCTGTCTTTTGGGGTAAGCTTGGGCGAGACACTGGGGTTGTGATACTCTGAAGGTAAATGCCATGTACGCCACATGTGACTTAGTTTTAGTGATTTCCGACAGAGCTTGGGATTCCTTCGCAAACTCATTTACTTTTCCTTTTATGTATTCGGTCTTTAAATCATTAGTGTCAACAACCGCACCAAGGTGTCTTTGACTTTCCTTTGTTATTTTGACCTCGCTACCATTAATGATTTCTATAACCCGGTTGTAGTATTGTGGCTTTACAATAAGGGTGTATTTGCTGGCATTTGGGAGGTACCCTATTTGTAAGCCTGGTAACTTGTGGAGTAATGGTCAGCATGCTCGCTCCCAAGCGAGTGGACCCGGGTTCGATCCCCGGGCAGGGTGAAACTATGAGTAATTTCTTTATGCCATTCGCCTCTGTCTACCCAGCAGTAATTGGGAACCTGGATGTTAATCGATTTACGGATCGTATTCCGGGGTAATGGTTAGCCAGTGCAGTTGACGAGTTGTCCGGTCTTCTTGGACTATTCCTTGACATTGGGCCATACAGCTCGTTAACTCAGGGTGTGGTTGTTGTTTTGGCGACAGCTTCTACACCTTAAACAAATTCATGCCTAGGTGGCCCTTGGGCCGGCCATCCTCGTTACACGAGGAGCAACCATTATTATTTTATTATTTGTAAACCAGATCTTACCAGGTCCCACCACTTTATAATATCCTCCACTTTTCCTGCTCCTGTGAAGTCATCAGCATAGGATACTTGTTTGACCTTGGTGGTTTTATATCTTAGTGTACTGTTGGAGCACAGATAGACTTAGCGCGTACATTGCCATGTCGACTTGGTCGCCCTGAATCGTTCCTTCAGCTAACTGTATGACGGTATCTCCCCCTAGAGCCTTGAAGTTCCTTATATAAAAGTCTGTCAGTTTCTTGTAAGTATATTCAACTTGTTTTGTAAAGCTTAGACACTTGATCTCAATGTTGTGCAGTGTAGCCTTGCGGTTGATTATGTTGAATCCATTGAAGACATCTACCAGGAGTACAGATTCTCCGCCAGCCTGGTGGCCAGCGCATACTTGCAGGTAGTAGGTAGTAGGCAACTACCAAACAGGGAGGTACTACCGCCTGGGAAGATATTGGAAGTATAATGTGTTGTCTAATGGTAGACCTTGCTGCCACGTGGCATCACGAAAATTATGACCAAGTCCCAGGTTGCTGATCTGACTTTCTGCCTAATTTACACACAATTGCAGGGTCTCAATTGTTTCTCTTACTTTGACAACACAACATACATACTGTATATCGTTTCTCACTCTTGATTTTTTTTCATATTCGTATTTATTTAATGGTAATTATTATTATTATTATTATTATTATTATTATTATTATTAGTAGTAGTAGTAGTAGTAGTAGTAGTAGTAGTAGTATTGTTATTATTGTTATTAGTGTTATTATTTTTGTTATTATTAATTTATTTTTATTTTGTATCATGATTTTTAGTAGCACAGTACTACTAATCATTATTATTATTATTATTATTATTATTATTATTATTATTATTATTATTATTATTATTATTATTATTATTATTATTATTATTATTATTATTATTATTATAATATTTTTGCCCCCAAGGCCCTGATGTGGGTCAGTCACCTGTGCCCAGGTGGGCTAATGCTCATAAAATAAAAGGTTCCTTCTGCTGCCCTGATATCGTCATTGACCACCTCTATTATTTATTTACTACTACTAACACTGTCACCACCGCCACTGCCGCTGCTACTTTATTTTTTTTAAAGTGGCCTCCAGCCTTCCCCCAATAGCCACACCTACTACTACTACTACTACTAATACTACTACTACTACTACTACTACTACTACTACTACTACTACCACCTCTACTACCATAAATACCACCACTACCATCACCACCAAGACTGGATTGTGTTTATAAATTCTAACATAACTTAAACAAGTGTAAAAAATCCCATTAAAAATTTATCTAAGTCTCACCCAATAAGAAAGATTTTAATACTAAAGATTAGGTTAGATTAGGTTAGATTAGGTTAGGTTAGGTATTACATAATATGCTAAAGAAATGTTGAAAGTATTAAAAAACTTAATTTTTACACAGGAATTTGGAACATCAGGGTGATTATCTCTTCATTTACATATACATTAAATAATTTGCATATCATCTCAGTTTACCTGTATTTATCGTCGCCTCGTGCAGACCCAACACCTACTTTTATTACTTTTCACAACTTTCCTAAAATTTTCGTTCAGCTCAAGAAATTTACTTTATTTTTTTTTCATTTGAGAACGTTAGGTTACGTTGAATTAAAATATTTCGCTGAAGACTGATCCCATCCTCACCTAACCTAACCCCCCCCCCTTCCCCAGGTAGCATTAGGTTGTTTATTTAGCATCAGGTGAAATAAACTGAGGTGTCTAACCTTTAGGTGAATCATCCCGAGTTGTGTTGTGGTCCCGGTACAACTGTGAGCCACCTGACCTACAGCCCCAGCACCAGTAACCGGTTTGACACTGGGAGTTGGCGGGGCGTGACGGGGCGGCGTGGGGCGTGACGGGGCATACTTATCGCTTCTGATGAATTTGTTTTTTTTTTAAATTGTCCTAGAACGTGTGTGTGTGTGTGTGTGTATGGAGGGGGGTGGGATAGGGTGGATAGGGTGGGATAGGGTGGATAAGGACTCAGTAATTAACCGAACCCCGAAATCGAAACCGAACTCTGATTATAATTATTTGTTGTAATGGTAATGGTAGTGAATCAGCATATTACATGTTATTATTGTACACACACACACACACACACACCGTGACCTACATAATGGTACTTTTTGGCCCTAGTATAATATTTTTCTCGGTCCATATTTGTGGTGAGTGTGAAGACGGGGTCCACTTGGCCTCCTGTGTGTGTGTGTGTGTGTTTTCTTATTTTTTTCAGGTCAGTGATGGATGAGACGCTACCACAAACACAGGAGAGAGAGAGAGAGAGAGAGAGAGAGAGAGAGAGAGAGAGAGAGAGAGAGAGAATTTTTATTAAATGTTGGATTAAGTTAAGATAGAATAATCAACAACACTCGACCACTCCCCAGCACTCACCGACATTCCTCCAACACCCAACACTCCTCCACCACATCTCCATCACCGTAACTGTCAAAGGCTGAGATAAGTCACACTCAGGGAGAGAGAGAGAGCACATGCCTCAACTCACCTTCCATCAGTTAAGTCAGGTAAGGCGGCGTACGGCGGACTTACCTTACCTTACCTTACCTTGCCTTGCCTTGCCTTACCTTACCTAACCTTACCTTACCTTACCTAACCTTACCTTACCTTACCTTACCTTACCTTATCTAGTGGAAGTGGTCGTGGTGATGATGGTGGTGATGATGGTGGTGATGGTGGTGGTGGCATTAACTTAAACTCACATATTAACAACCCCCAATGAGTGCCTCCACCCCCAAAACCCACCACCACCCCACCACCACACCACCCCTTCACCCCACCACCCCACCCACCCATTCCCCCACCACCCGCGAGCCAGGGTGTTCACCTTCACGCAGCCGTGTCTCGTTGACTTCCTGCCCCCCCGCCCCCCTCCCTTCCCCTCCTGCCTCCTTCTCCTCCTCGTTCCCCCCACTTCTCTCCCCCCTCATTTCCCTTCCCCCCCTCTTCCTCCCTCCTCCTTTCCCCTCCCCATCCTCCTCCTTTCCCCTCCCCATCCTCCTCCTTCCCCCTCCCCATCCTCCTCCTTCCCCCCCCCCACTCCTCCTACCCTTTTCCTCCTCTTCCCTCCACTCCTACTCCTCCTTTCCTCTCCTTTCTTCCCTCCTCCTCTACCCTTCCCAGCTTTTTTTCTCTTCTTGACTGCCTCCCCTCCCCGTACACTACTCTCTCCCCTCCTCCTCCCCCCTCCCCCCTCCACTCCTCCCCCTCCACTCCTCCCCCCTCCACTCTCCCCCTCCACTCCTCCCCCTCCACTCTTCCCCCCTCCACTCCTCCCCCCCCTCCACTCCTCCCCCCCTCCACTGCTCCCCCCTCCTCTCCTCCCACCCTCCACTCCTCCACCCCTCCACTCCTCCCCCCTCCACTCTTTCCCCCTCCACTCCTCCCCCCTCCACTCCTCCCCCCTCCACTCTTTCCCCCTCCACTCCTCCCCCCCTCCATTCCTCCCCCTCCACTCCTCCCCCCCTCCACTCCTCCCCCCTCCACTCCTCCCTCCCTCCACTCCTCCCTCCCTCCACTCCTCCCTCCCTCCACTCCTCCCTCCCTCCACTCCTCCCCCCCTCCACTCCTCACTTCCCCTTGTCACCTCCCCTTTCCACCTTTTTGTCACCTCCTCCCCCCACCTACTTCCACCTACTCTCCACGCACTCAACTTCTCTTCCCGCACCTACTCTCACCTCCTCCCCCAGCTACTCTCACTTACTCTCTCCTTCGTACTTGAAGCAAGAACATTCCTCACCTGGGTAATCCGTCAGGTCACGTGAGGCAGGAAGAGAGGGGGAGTAGGGGGGATAGAACTCCCCCCCCCCCCCACCCCAAGCGTTCATCGACCTGTGATGTTACGTTGTTCACCACCGTGTTGTTGTTCCCTCGCTGTTGTCATAATGCAGCTCTAACCTAACCTAACCTAACCTAACCTAACCTAACCTTACCTAACCTAACCTAACCTTACCTTACCTTACCTAACCTAACCTAACCTTACCTTACCTTACCTTACCCTTTATCTGAATTAAACCCGACCTAACACCCTAGCAACATACTATTCACCCTAGCAACACACTCCTCACCCTAGCAACACACTCCTCACCCTAGCAACACACTTCTCACCCTAGCAACACACTCCTCACCCTAGCAACACACTCCTCACCCTAGCATGTGGTCACAGTATAACGTGGCATCATACCTTGTGGTCACAGTATAACGTGGCATCATACCTTGTGGTCACAGTATAACGTGGCATCATACCTTGTGGTCACAGTATAACGTGGCATCATACCTTGTGGTCACAGTATAACGTGGCATCATACTTTGTGGTCACAGTATAACGTGGCATCATACCTTGTGGTCACAGTATAACGTGGTATCATACAGGGGGCGGGTGTCCGATACAATACATCTGTTTATGGCAAGGTGTGGCAGGTCCCTAATAAGTCAAGTGCAGGGACTGTCTGGAGGAGGAGGAGGGATATTTAGTCAGGCGGAAGGGGTGTTGGTGACGGCTGGGGACCTGTGCTGTGGTAGGATAGGCACGGTGGGGGTAGAGGGGAGGGGGGACATGTAGACATTGACAGTATCTAGGGATAAACCATTTAGTGTGATGACGTGTGTGTCGGTAGTTGTAGCGACGAGGAGGTCGAGAGGTGGTGGTGTGGCACAGTGTCAAGGTAAGGATCATGGCACAGTGTCAAGGTAAGGATCATGGCACAGTGTCAAGGTAAGGATCATGGCACAGTGTCAAGGTAAGGATCATGGCACAGTATCAAGGTAAGGATTATGGCACTGTGTCAAGGTAAGGATCACGGCACTGTGTCAAGGTAAGGATCATGGCACAGTGTCAAGGTAAGGATCATGGCACTGTGTCAAGGTAAGGATCATGGCACAGTGTCAAGGTAAGGATCATGGCACAGTATCAAGGTAAGGATCATGGCACAGTATCAAGGTAAGGATCATGGCACAGTATCAAGGTAAGGATCATGGCACAGTATCAAGGTAAGGATCATGGCACAGTGTCAAGGTAAGGATCATGGCACTGTGTCAAGGTAAGGATCATGGCACAGTATCAAGGTAAGGATCATGGCACAGTATCAAGGTAAGGATCAGGCCCACATACCCTATAGATCTTCCTCGTCTACATGTGGTGTATGGTATATCTGTTGCAGCTCCCTCCCTCCCTCTCTCCCTCCTTCCCTCTCTTCTTCTCTCCTTTCCTCCCTCCTTACCTTGTTTTTACCTCTCTCTCTCTCTCTCTCTCTCTCTCTCTCTCTCTCTCTCTCTCTCTCTCTCTCTCTCTCTCTCTCTCTCTCTGTCTCTTTCTCTCTCGTCTAGTTTTCATTTCTTTTACCCGAAGGCGGTCGTACCCAGCATCTGTCAGGTGTGTGTGTGAGGGGTGGAAGAGAAAGGAAGAGGGAGAGGGAGGGAAAAAATAGAGAGAGACGGAGAAACAGAAAGAAAGAGAGGGGGGGAATAAATAAAGAAAGGAAGAAAGAAGAGGGGGAGAGAGGGATGTGGAGATGAAAGAAAAAGAGAGAGAGAGAGTTGAGAAGAAATGAAGAGAGAGAGAGAGAGAGAGAGAGAGAGAGAGAGAGAGAATGTGTGTGTGAGACGACACGTGCAACTGGTGTAGGACTCTTGCACTAACCTTGATACACACACACACACACACACACACACGGAGGATCGGGAACTTGGTGGTATAATCCAGGACGTGTATTAATCTGCACGTGGACCTCCAGGGGCGCTCTTGTAAGGGGGAGAGAGAGGCAGAGGTTAGGTTAAGTTTTGTTACGTTAGACTAGGGGGAAATGACCTTAAGTTATGTGAGGTTAGATTAGATTAGATTAGGTTAGGTTAGGTTAGGTTAGGTTACGTTAGACTAGGGGGAGATGACCTTAAGTTATGTGAGGTTAGATTAGATTAGGTTAGGTTAGGTTACGTTAGCTTAGGTTAGGTTAGGTTAGGTTAGGTTAGCTTAGGTTAGGTTAGGTTAAGGGAGGTGAGGTTACTTAAAATTTATACCATCGTTATATAGCAAGTGTTGAGGATGGACAATACACCACACCCTTGGTAACTACTACACCCTGCACCCTACCCACTCCACCCACTCTACCCACCCCACCACCCTACCAACCCCACCTCCCTACTCACCCTGAGCCAGCTTTCGTAGGTGTGAGTCAGGGGTGTGTGTGTGTGTGTGTAAACTGTGTACCCAAGTGTACCCTATTGTGTCTACACTCAACTTCCTCCCTGTGTACCAGTGTGTACCTTAACTCTTGTACAGTTAGCTACACCCAACCTCTATCCTCATGTGTACGTGTGTGTGTGTGTATCTGTGTGTACCCTGACTATGTATGTATGTATGTTTACCCCGGTAGTGATGGGACCAGGTGAGTGCTCAGGTAAGTAGCCGCCCGTAGGTGTGGATCGCCGGATTAGGTAGAGGAAGAAGCCAGGTGTATGATTGTCAATTACCTACTGTATACCTGCCCGTGATGCCTTGTCCTCCCTGGCTCTCCACCTTGAGGAGGAAGGGGAGGAGGGGAAGAAGGAGGAGGGGAAGAAGGAGGAGGAGTGGAGGAAGGGGAGGGGATTGGAAGAGAAGGGGAGGAGGAGTGGAGGAAGAAGAGAAGAGAGAGAGAGAGAGAGAGAGAGAGAGGGGGGGGGGGTGTTCGTCCAGGTAATTACTCAATGTAATAATGTCATGTCCGGCTTGAGATGCTTCGCCCCCAGATATAGTGTGTGTGTGTGTGTGTGTGTGTTTGTGTGTGTGTGAGTGAGATAGAAAGGAAGAATGACGTAACAGCCCAAACAACCATTGACCACCCTCAAATGACCAAACGACCCACCCAGCCAATTACCCCTCATTTCAGGGTCGTTATGTTAGGTAGTTAGGTAGTTGGCGTTATGATCTTGTTACTGTGCGTCAACAAGTGAGGTCTCTTAAGGGCGTAACAAGGCTGGTAATTAGGTTAGGTTAGGTTAGATTATAGGCCAGTAATTACATTCATTTTCTGCTCCTCCTCCTCCTCTGTCTTCTCCTCCTACTCCGCCTCCTTCTCCTCCGTCTTCTCCTCTTCCTCCTCCTCTTCTCCTCCTCCCTGTTACGTTCACCCTCCTTGTTCTTTGTTCTCTCTGTTATTGATGAATTTTTTAATGTTAAATGTTCTTCCTGCATTAAGCAAAATAACTCTGCAGTTTCTACTTATTTTTCTCTCGTTTCCTGTTCTTTGTTCACTTTATAACACAGGGAACATTATCTCTGTCTTCCCCCCTCCTGCGAAAAAAATACCTCCTACCATGGGTGTTCAGAAGGAACAGTCCCGCTTGAGAGAGTTTCTCCCTACGCGCATGAAATTACCTCCCCCCCCCCCTCCATTCCCCCACCCCCTATCCCCATCCCCCTCCCCCCATCCCCCTCCCTCTCCCCCCATCCCTTGTTTTATTTCTCTGTTTGTTCCGTAAATGTTTAGCCTGGGTTAAAAAGCGGGAGGTTCTGGCGGTTGTGGTGGGGGAGGAAAGGAGAGGAGGGGAGGGATAGGAGGGAGTGTGTTTGTTGACGAGACCTTGGGAGGGGTGGGAGGGGGGGTTGAGGAGGCTGCCACCAGACGTTGGAGAATGTAGTTAGGGAGAAAATTTTGTGCGTCAGTTTTTGTCTTGTGAAAGGTCTGAGATATTCCTCGACCACTTGAGATATTCCTCGACCACTTGAGATATTCCTCGACCACTTGAGATATTCCTCGACCACTTGAGGCACTCCTCGACCACTTGAGATATTCCTCGACCACTTGAGATATTCCTCGACCACTTGAGATACTTCTCGACCACTTGAGATATTCCTCGACCACTTGAGATATTCCTCGACCACTTGAGGCACTCCTCGACCACTTGAGATACTCCTCGACCACTTGAGATACTCCTCGACCACTTAAGATACTCCTCGACCACTTGAGATACTCCTCGACCACTTGAGATACTCCCTGACCACTTGAGATATTCCTCTACCACTTGAGATATTCCTCTACCACTTGAGATACTCCTCGACCACTTGAGATATTCCTCTACCACTTGAGATACTCCCTGACCACTTGAAATACTCCTCGACCACTTGAGACCCTCCTCGACCACTTTAAATACTCCTCCATCACTTGAGATATTCCTCGACCATTTGAGATACTCCTCGACCACTTGAGATACTCCTGACCACTTTAGATACTCCTTGACCAATTGAGATATTCCTCGACCACTTGAGATACTCCTCGACCACTTGAGATATTCCTCGACCAATTTAGATACTCCCTGACCACTTGAGATACTCCTCGACCACTTGTGATACTCCTTGACCACTTGAGATACTCCTTGACCACTTGAGATACTCCTCGACCACTTGAGATACTCCTTGACCACTTGAGATACTCCTTGACCACTTGAGATACTCCTCGACCACTTGAGATACTCCTT
This sequence comes from Homarus gammarus, assembly GCA_958450375.1. NCBI lineage: Eukaryota > Metazoa > Arthropoda > Malacostraca > Decapoda > Nephropidae > Homarus > Homarus gammarus. The sequence continues at coordinate 465,423 of CAUDMG010001248.1, read as the reverse complement.
GACCACTTGAGATATTCTTCGACCACTTCAGATACTCCCTGACCACTTGAGATACTCCTCGACCACTTGAGATACTCCTTGACCACTTGAGATACTCCTCGACCACTTGAGATACTCCTCGACCACTTAAGATATTCCTCGACCAATTTAGATACTCCCTGACCACTTGAGATACCCCTCGACCACTTGAAATTCTCCTCGACCACTTGAGATATTCCTCGACCACTTGAGATATTCCTCGACCACTTGAAATACTCCTCGACCACTTGAGATACTCCTCGACCACTTGAGATATTCCTCGACCACTTGAGATACTCCTCGACCACTTAAGATACTCCTCGACCACTAGAAATATTCCTCGACCGCTTGAGATATTCCTCGACCACTCGAGATATTCCTCGACCACTTGAGATACTTCTCGACCACTTGAGATATTCCTCGACCACTTGAGATACTTCTCGACCACTTGAGATATTCCTCGACCACTTGAGATACTCCTTGACCACTAGAGATATTCCTCGACCGCTTGAGATATTCCTCGACCACTCGAGATATTCCTCGACCACTTGAGATACTTCTCGACCACTTGAGATATTCCTCGACCACTTGAGATACTTCTCGACCACTTGAGATATTCCTCGACCCCTTGAGATACTCCTCGACCACTTTAAATACTCCTCGATCACTTGAGATACTCCTCGACCACTTGAGATACTCCTCGACCACTTGAGATCCTCTTCGGACTCCTGCCGAAGAAGAAGAAGAAGAAGAAGAAGAAGGCGGCTGTCATACAAGATCTTGCTTGAGAAGGAAGTACAGCTGATGGGAAGATGCACACGATATAAGGTGTGTGTGTGTGTGTGTGTGTTTGTTTTATGTATGTGTGTGTGTGTGTTTGTTTTGTGTGTGTGTGTGTGTGTTTGTTTTGTGTGTGTGTGTGTTGTTTTGTGTGTGTGTGTGTGTTTGTTTTCTGTGTATTTGTGTGTGTTTGTATGTATTTGTGTGTGTGTGTGTGCGTGTGTGTGTGTATGTGTGTGTGTTTGTATGTATTTGTGTGTGTGTGTGCGTGTGTGTTTGTTTTATGTGTGTGTGTGTGTGTGTGGTAAGTTTGGACCTGTACAGTTGCAAATGGTCGTTCACAGCTGTTATGGGTCTTCTGTGTCTCTAAGTATACCAAAGTTATTCTTCTAAGTAATTTTTCAATACATGTTCGTTGTTATGTACATATACACGTAATTTAAATCTTTCAAGGATGATGAGTTGACCAATCAAGGCTAAGGAGAGTGACCATTGACCTATCAGCGCCTTAAAGATGGGAGTAATGACCAGTCAGGTGCCGAGGGAGGTGAGACATTGTCAGAGTGTCAGTGTTCGTCGGCCCACCAAAGGGTAAAGAGTGTTATTTCTTTCGGTGCTTTTTTGTGTTTATAACGATGTAATGTCATGAAAAACGACTTTCACGAATTAGTGTTATGTTTATTTGTATAGAAAAATGTCTTATAGTGAGAAATTAAGATTTTTTAAGAATTAATTAAGCGAGTGTCCAATACCTGCTGAACTCCGTGACCAAGGTGAGTTGAGGTGACAGTTAACGTGCTATACAGTACAGTCGTCTAGACTAAAGGAATGATGTCAATATTTCGAGAAACTTTCATTCACAAAGTAGTGTCTGGCAACAACCAGACTCTATTTTTGCTTTTTTTTTTTAGAAGTGAAACACAATTTTATGAAATAGTTAGATATTTATTAATTAATGCTAAAGCAGTTTTTGTACAAGAATATTGTGAGAAAACACTCAAACAACACATACACACTCACACATCGTCAATGCCGAATTATCTATTTAATTTATCAGGCAACATGTGTATCCGTCAGTGAGCATAAAAAAGTGTTATTGCACATAATCCTCCCTGCGTGGCCGCCCCCCATGCATATAAAGCCAACAGAGTCGAGGGTCACACACACACACACACACTACTATTACTATTTTGCTGTCACTTGGAATCGAGTATGACGATCATCCAGTATATTACAATGATATGAGTTAATAAAGATATCACCTTCGTTTGTGAGCTCTGAGGTGACTCGAGAAGCCAATACGGGACTGGCAGGGCCGCCCACAGATGTTGCACATGTAGAGGGCTACGTCTAGTGCAGGAGGGGCGGCGGCAGCATCTTTCCGGCGCTGGCGTTTGATTGTCTCGGTATGCAGTCGGGCTAACTCGAAAGTATTGACACCTTTTCGTGTGGTGCTCCTCCAAGCGTTACGGTGTGAAGTGACCATCTCCCAGGTGAGGGGTCGATTTGGTACTTTTTCAGGTTTGTCTTAAGACTATCCTTATACCTTTTCAGTTGCCCGCCAGCGTTACGTTTACCAATGTTTAGATGACTGTAAAGTAGCTGCTCTGGCAGTCTACTGTCGTCCAAGCGGGTAACATGGCCAGTCCAACGTAGTTGTTCGTGGATAATGGTAGCCTCGATGCTCCTACAGTTGGTGTCGTCGAGAATTTGTTCGCTTGAGATCCCAGCGAACTCAGAAGATAGAACGTAGACTTCGTTGGTGAAAGTTTTCAAGTGCCTTGAGGTGTCTCCTATATGTGACCCATGTCTCGCTGCCATATAGCAGGGTGGGGAGGACCACTGCTCGATATACGTGTAACATTGTAGATAATTTCAGCTACCTACAGCTGAAGACACGGGTACGTAGTCTGCCAAAGGCTTGAGATGCACATCTGATCCGATGTTGAATCTCTTCATCGATGTTCGCGGTGGTGGACAGGTGGGAGCCGAGATACCGAAAGTGGGTAACATTAGAGAGGCTAGTACCATAAACCTGGATGGATGGTGGAGGTGTGGTTGAACCAGGGGCAGGCTGAAAGAGAATCTGGGTCTTACGTTCAGTCAACCAAAGATGCACTGACCCCACCCTGGGTTTCGTACTCGCAATTTTACCTGGCAATACTTGGTAAAGTAAGGCTTTATGTAAAGGTGATTGTGATTGGTGGATCTATTTTTGACTGTATCACTGTCAGGATAAATACTAAACAAATCAAAGGTAACATTTTTATAATAATAAGCTATATACTGTATATTTAATGGACGTAGTGTTAGGTTAGTTGTGGTTAGGGCATGTTGGGTTTAAGGTAGGCTAGGTTAGACGACGGTTAGATTATATTGAAGGTAGGGGCGGGTGGTGGTGGCAGGGGCGGGTGGTAGTGGTAGGGACGGGTTGTGGTGGTATTGGCAGGGGCGGGTTGTGGTGGCAGGGACGGGTGGTGGTGGTAAGGATGGGTGGTGGTAGTGGCAGGGACGGGTGGTGGTAATGGCAGGGACGGGTAGTGGTGGTAGTGGCAGGGGCGAGTTGTGGTGGTGGCAGGGGTGGGTGGAGGTGGTGGCAGGGGCGGGTGGTAGTGGTAGGGACGGTTTGTGGTGGTATTGGCAGGGGCGGGTTGTGGTGGCAGGGACGGGTGGTGGTGGCAGGGATGGGTGGTGGTAATGGCAGGGACGGGTAGTGGCAGGGGCGAGTTGTGGTGGTGGCAGGGGTGGGTGGAGGTGGTGGCAGGGGCGGGTGGAGGTGGTGGCAGGGGCGGGTGGTGGCGGTGGCAGGGGCGGGTGGTGGCGGTGGCAGGGGCGGGTGGTGGTGGTGGCAGGGGCGGGTGGAAGTGGTGGCAGGGGTGGGTGTTGGCCAGACGTAAGAATCATCAGTATGCAAGAAGCAGTGTACTCAAGGTCGGCTCCCATGTGCTGGCTGGCTGGCGTGGTCAGTGTGTTAGTTGGCAACCCTGAGTCTCTACCCTCCTTCCCACCTGCCTGTCTGCCGTCACCCACACCCCCGCCCACACTACCTTCCAGTCTGCCTGTCTGCCGTCACCCACACTACCTTCCAGTCTGCCTGTCTGCCGTTACCCACACTCCTCATCCCACTCCCCTCACCCACACTCCACTCACCCACTCCCCTCACCCCACTCCCCACACCCACATTCTTCACACACTTAAATTAACCTAACCTAGTCCAGCGTTACAAGATTTAGTAGTACCAAACGTAACAGTAACGTGTGTGACATAACATGCGTCACTAACGTACTGTATGTAACGTTTATTGAGGCGTCAGTGGTCAATGTTGAAAACGTTTAATTATTAATGCAAAGTGTGTGAACGTTTTTTGAGGTAACGGAAAATGTCGAAGTTTTGGTTAACGAAACTTGCGTTGACGTATATGTTATTGATACATACAGACATACATACATACATACTACCTTAATGCGCACCCATGCAGCTACACCCAACACACTTACAAGCTGACGAAGTGTTTTTTATAAGTGGAGGAGGAGAGGCTATTTCCGTGTGTGTGTGTGTGTGTATGTGTGTTTTCAATCCGGTACTTGATCCTGGGACAACTTGGTTAAGCGCACGTACACACACGTTTATACATGCATACACTTGCTTAATTATAATCATACACACACACCCTCAAGCACATACAACTTCACACACACACACACACACACACACACACCTGCTCTGCACCAGACAGTCATTGAGTTGCGTGTGGTGTGAGTGAGGAGGATAGAGGAGGAGTAGCTGAGGAAGAAGCAGCACAGCCACCACCCTCCCTCCCTCCCTCCACAGGTGGTCCTCGGCCAGCTGTAAGAATAGGGTAAAGACCCCCTCCGTATTTTGGCAACAGCACGCGCCACCCCGCCAGCAGCCGCCGCCGCCTCCTCCACCACCACCAAGTGCAGAGCGGCAGTCGTCTCGTACCACAGTGACGGCCGGCCACGCTCGTTGTGGGTCCTGGCCGGTCGACATCGTGTAGTGTTGTGTGTTACCGAGGTGTTCACGGCCCCTCCTCCTCCTCCACCCGGCTCTCGCAGTGTGTGTCTGGTGCAAAGGACCTCTTCCTTCGACTACTCCTTCCCCCTTCTATTTCCTTCTGCTGCTCCTCCTCTTATTACTGTACCTGCTATTGTGTCTGCTGTTCTTGGGGATACTTGTGTTAGTGGTGAGTGGCAGCAGCAGCAGCAGTAGTAGTAGTAGTAGTTGTAGTAGTAGTAGTAGCAGTAGTAGTAGTAGTGGTGGTGGTGGTAGAGGCTGTGGATCCTCTCAATGCAGGGGCAGCCATAACAAACAGCAGCAGAAGAGAGGCAGCAGCAGTGCTCTGTGTAACAGTAGCAGCAGCAAAGTGCCACATCAAGGAGGGAGGAGCAGGAAGGAAGCCTCGCTGCCAACAGTCGTAGGTGCCGGGAGGGCAGGAGACAGACACCACCACAGGGAAGAACGACACAGAAAAGCAGGAGGTGGCGGCGGAGTGAGTGCGGAAGGAGGAGGGGGAGGAGGAGAAGGAGAAGGAGGAGGAGCAGGAGGAGGAGTAATAGAGAAAGGTGACGGAGGAGGATTACCAGTGGTGGGCGCGGCCGCACCCTCAGGAGGAGGAGAAACAAGACAAGGTGGGCGTGGGCGGAGTGAGCCATGCGCCCCGCCCACAGTCATGCTGCTCGACCCACCCACCAACAACACCGACCATGTGCCACCCACCGCCTTCGCCACCTTAGCACCCGCCCAAGCACAAGGTAGGTCAAGAAACACGAGGGGAAGGGGAGAGGGTGGGACGACAGGGGTCACCTTCCGGGTTAGAGGTCACGGAAGCAACAGGTCGTGCAGTGGGTGGCTGAGGGGATTTACAACACGGATGGGGGGGAGGGAGGGAGGGAGGTGCACCAGTGAGAGACTAGACCACAGCCTGTATATCACATCATTACCAAAGTGATTCCTCCATTAACAACCGCAGGTGAGCGTGAGGGAACTCTACTACCGGGGTGGCTGACCTCTTTGTCACGAGGTCAGAGGTCACTTTAAAGACCGACCAGGCGAACTCTCTCTCGTCCTTGAGAGGAAAAAACGACAGGGCCGCCGCAGTTGTTGTGATATCAGCCACATGAGGTTGATAAGGTTGGGTTAGGAATAGAAGGGGGGGGGGGGGGGGGGGGACCTCCTACCTATCCCGCATTAATTTGTCGCCAGGTACAGAGGCGGTCACTAAGGCACCTCTGTCTGTCTGCTTGTTTGGAGAGTGTGTGTGTGTGTGTGTGTGTGTGGAGTGTTTGTGTGTGGGGGTGTTTGTGTGTGTGGAGTGTTTGTGTGTGGAGAGTGTTTGTTTTTGGAGAGAGTGTGTAGGGGAGACTGTTTGTGTGTGGAGTGTGTGTGTGGGGGGGAAATGTTTGTGTGTGGGGAGGAGTGTTTGTGCGTTTTGGGAGTGTATGTGTGCATGAGAAGTGTGTGTGGAGTGTTCGTGTGTGGGAAGTGTTTGTGTGTAGGGAGGTGTTTGTGTGTATGAGGAGTGTGTTTGTGTGTGTATGTGGGGGGGGGGAGTGTTTGTGTGCGTGGGGGGATTGTTTGTGTGTGGGGGGAAGTGTTTGCGTGTGTGGGTCGTATTTGTATGTGTGGGAGGAGTGTTTGTGTGTATGTCGGGGGAGTGTTTGTGCATAAAGAGAATGTGTGTGTGTGGTACAGAGAGGCGGGGGTAAGCGTGCGGTATCATATGACAAAAGAGGTCTGGCTTTAGTATCCGGGACCTGTAAATAATATTGCTCTTAATTATTACTGATGTCTCCGCCCAGTGTGTTTCTCTCGGTAAACTACAGATGATGACAAGTGTCTGCCGCAGCTGCACCGTGGTTGTCAACACAGCAGCCTACAGTGTGTACTGGTCACGTAATGCTGTTATTTATGTATAGAGATTAATAATAATAATCCGTGTGTGTGTGCACAACGTGGTTCACGATACAGTCTTTATAATAAATTCAATATACAGTGTAAACTATATGCAGTAAATGTGGGTACTGCATAATATACAACATACGTAATATACAGTATGCATAATAGTCAGTATACAACTATACATGATATACAATTATACAGTATACATGATATACAATTTATACAGTATACGCAAGACAGTCTCAGATTTTTTTGTTAGGCGATTATATTTAAGTGGTTTTACGAATCAGGTATTTTGATCAACAGGATGCCAGATTTCGTCTGTTGTTTGGTCTTACTGTTGAAATTCTGTCTTAATGTAGCCGTTGGCAGTGGTGTTGTATCTGTTGTTTTGATGGTTACCGTTTGTTTTGTTTAACTTTCTTTGTGTTACTTTTTCTTTGATTGTTACATTCTTATATTTTGTATTGCTTTTTCTTTGTTACTTTATCTTTGTTTCTTGCTTAATTTTTGTGCTACTTTGTCATTGATTGTTATTTTAATTTTGTTTGTGTTACTTTATATTTGTAACTTTCTTTGTTACGTTTTATTTTTGTGCTACTTTATCTTTGTTACATTTTATTTTTTTCTTACTTTATCTTTACTTTTTACATTTTCTTTCTTTGTGTTATTTTATCTTTGTTTGTGTTATATCTTTGTTTTTCTGTTTATCTTTGTTTGTGCTCCTTAACATTTCTTTTTTTTACCTAATTTTTGCTTTTGTTACTTTGTCTTTAGTTGTGTTACGTAAAATTTATGTGACGGTAACTTAAGTTGTGTTACGTTCACTAGAGTTAAGCAAGGGAGTGTCAGAAACAGTGTTACTGTCAGCAGGAACCATATATATGTTGTGTGTGTGTGTGTGTGTGTGTTTCCGGGTTATGCAGGAAAGACTCTTGGGTACCAGGATGTGCATATCAGACGTGGATAGCTGCCTTTAGGAACGCCAAGGTCAAGCTCTGCCATGAAAGTCACTAATGTACAACGTCCATCCGTCTGTCTGTCCGTGTGTGTGTGTGTGTGTGCAGTTATTCTCGTTGGGTCACTTGATGATTATAGTTCCCTTACCTTAGGTTAACATTAGGTTAGGTTGTTTAGGTTAGTTTAGGTTAGGTTAAACTAGGTTAGGTTAGGGTGAGTTGTTTAGTACGTTAGCTGTATGCTCGTCTTTCCTGACTGAAGACCATTTTTTATCCTCGCCCCCGGCCCCGGGCCGCTCACACCCTGGGGCTCTCATTGCACCCCCGACACTCTTCACTATCCTAACAACAATGTGGATAAATTGTGTTGCCAAGGCTTTTTGTTTTGTCACTTGTAAACAGAATTTACTCTATGCATTGTTACAGTAGTTTATTAGGTGAGTGTACAATGGTGACTACTCATTGTACTTCTTATCAAGTTTCTTTACGTCATTTGCCTCTGTCTACCCAGCAGTAATTGGGAACCTGGATGTTAATCGATTTGCGGATCGTGTTCCGGGGTAATGGTTAGCCAGTGCAGTTGACGAGTTGTCCGGTCTTCTCGGGCTATTCCTTGACATTGGGCCATACAGCTTGTTAACTCAGGGTGTGGTTGTTGTGTTGGCGACAGCTTCTACACCTTAAACAAATTCACGCCTAGGTGGCCTTTGAGCCGGCCATCCTCATTACACGAGGAGCATCCATTATTATTATTGTACTGTATGCATTATAACATTCTGACGGAGGGTAGTGTGAACCTTGGTGATGAGGTGTCGGGTGATGACGCCCTCACTTCACCAGCAGGAGGAGGGGAAAGATCCTGACGATGTAGCTGTCCAGCGCCAACCTTTCCGGATATGTGGGGGTTACTGAAGGAGTTTCCGGATATGTGGAGTTTTACTGACGTCTCTCCAGATACGTGGCCTCTTATCTATGTGATATCCCGGTGATGTAGTCTCTCTCTCTCTCTCTCTCTCTCTCTCTCTCTCTCTCTCTCTCTCTCTCTCTCTCTCATTATGAAACACATATACTGTCAGTTATCTTTACCTATAGAGAGCATAAAGTTCGTTTTTTTAGTCGGAGAGAGTCAGTAAGTAAGGTGTGTGTGTGAGAGAGAAGAGAGAGAGAGAGAGACCACATGACAAGTAAACTAAATCCAGAACAGGGACACGGCAGGTGCTGGAGGCAGACTGCCCAGTGTGTGTGTTTCTGATGTCGTTTGCGTGTATAAATGTGTGTGTGTGTGTGTGGGAGCCGCTGTCACACCTGCTATGTTTACCACAACAAAAATCTGGTCTAGACGTCACTGTTGTTGTCGCTGTTGTGAGAGAAACTGCACGTCCTGAGGTGTGTGTTGTGACGCTCTTACCTTAACTAACTGCTATATATTCGGGTCACACACACACACACACACACACACAGCATACACACACACACACCCAGCATACACACACACACACACACACACACACACACACACACACACACACATAACATAACATATACATTCAAGATTCAGCACACACATACATATACTCAAAACACACACACACACACACACGTGACTGTTTTCGTATTAAGCAAAATCATTCGTGTTTGTTATAAGGTTGGATCAGGTACGGTACTTGAGGCACACAGGTGTATTCACTAGGTAGAAATGTATTGGAAATCTTTTGAAGTCATTGACCTGAATCACACGGAGACTGCGCCTTAATTTGTATGATTTTTAATTGTGGGTAAAAAATCGTGTTTGTTGACCTATAGTTAAAAGGCTCGTCTAAAGTGACATGTAATTGTGTGTCAAATAATTGGTTTATTTTTAATTACCGATGCCTTTATGGTCCTACAGCGTGACTACTTTTGCAGTTCTGTCGGATGACGTGAAGATTAGACACCCTGATTTATTTTATCTGTTGATTAAACGCCCTAATATTATCTTGTGTGTTGGTTAATGTTAGGTTAGGTTAGCTTTAGGTTACGTGAGCTTTATGTCAGGGTTAGGTTAGGTTTAGGTTAGCATTAAGGTGTTTTATCATTAGGTGAAATAAGCTGGGGTGTTTAATCTTCACGAGATCCATTCCATCGAAATGCATCCTCTTGTCTTTTTCTCAGTCCAGGACGAGATGACTGGCAGTTCTCAGAGGCTTATGTGCCTTGAAACAACTACTGTCGTCTCTCAGTCAAGTAGCCATTTTTTTTACGGGAATTAGCCCACTAGGGCACAGGTCGAACGACCCATAACGGGGCCTGGGGGCGAAATAATAAGAACAGAAAGAAATTAAAAAAAAAAGAATAAAAAGTTTATACTGTGTTAATCTACACCACGAAGATGCCGGAAAAGTTAAAGTACCTGTAAAAGAGAGAGAGTGAAGCAACATTGCGGCGAAGAGAAAGGGAAGAGAGATTGTCAACTAAAGGAGGAGAGTTAATAAGACGAAATGCCTTTGATTCCACCCTATCTAACAGTTGGACAGAAGAAGAGCCACCCCAGATATGGGAGCAGTACTCCAAGTTAGGACGAATGAATCCCTTATATACTTGAAGCAACTGCTCAGGAGTTAAGTAGCTACGGCATCTGTACAGCATTCCCAACTTTCGGGAGGCAGCTTTAGCTATATTAAGGATGTGTGATTTCCAGGACATATTGGAGGAAATGGTGAGGCCTAACATATTTATTTCAGAATTTGGCAGAATGACAGCGTCCTGAAATGATCGCTTTATCTCACAACAACTATCACTGACCGACACACGAAACACGTCTCTCACTCTTGGTTATCTTCACTACCAACCACATAATTCAAACACTCTTACCTACAAGATGATCTTCTTAAGCGCAAGGAGACTGTGTTTGGTGGGTGATTGTCACGTGTGAGTTAATAAGTGTTTGTTTATTGTGGTGTACAGTGATTGACAATATTCCCTGGACAGTTGGAAATATCTGGCATACACTTGTGGCTCATATATGGGGCCCTGGATCTGCTTCTGGCTCATATATGGGGGTTGGATGTACTTGTGGCTCATATATGGGGGTTGGATCTACTTATATGCAGTATATATATATATATATATATATTATATATATATTATATATATAATATAATATATATATATATATAATCATCTTGATAAAATCACACGGGAGAATGGAAACAACGGAGTACCTTCGCTTTCGTCTTTATTCAAGACATCTTCAGAGGCAACATCATTACATGGACCTCCTGTTTTTAAGGTCACCCTGTATATTTAAGCCTCTCTCTGTCCATGTAATCCAGTTGCCTCTGAAGATGTCTTGAATAAAGATGAAAGCTAAGGTACTCCGTTGTTTCCATTCTCCCATGTGATTTTATCAAGATTTATCTTATCCACGTTTTCATTGTGGATTTACATGAAATATATATATATATATATATATATATATATATATATATATATATATATATATATATATATATATATATATATATATATATATATATATATATGGCAAAAAATATTGTTAGATGAGAGACATTCATTCTCTCGCCTCACGTGCCCCCAAGACGGTCAGGTACTATATAAGATGTCAGCGTATAGAGGAATTCATATTATTGGCGTGTTTATGGTAGTTTGAGCTCTGTGTATGGTGATCCGTCACATGATCTGAGGAGTCTTAATAATAATAATAATAATTAACGGTTTATTGAAAAAATTCTGCAGCCCGAAGGCTGAAAATATACATTGGACATAAATGACTTATTACATACATTGGTGGTTTAACAAAAGCCTTCATTAGAGAAAGGTAAAGGAACATACAGTGAACATACAGATTAATGTAGGTGTTGAACAGCAAACTCGTAGTGTAGTAACTCCCTCCCAGATGGTGTTAGGAGGAACTCACGTGGTGTAGTAGTTCCCTCAGATGGTGTTATGAGGGACCTGGCGTGGTGTAGTAATTCCCTCGCTGATGGTGTTATGAGGGGCCTCACGTGGTATAGTAATTCCCTCACAGATGGTGTTATGAGGGACCTCACGTGGTGTAGTAATTACCTCACAGATGGTGTTATGAGGGCCCTCACGTGGTGTAGTAATTACCTCACAGATGGTGTTATGAGGGGCCTCACGTGGTGTAGTAACTCCCTCACAGATGGTGTTATGAGGGACCTCACGTGGTGTAGAAATTCCCTCACAGATGGTGTGATGAGGGACTTGACGTGGTGTAGTAATTCCCTCACATATGGTGTTATGAGGGACATGTGGTGTAGTAATTCCCTCATAGTTGGTGTTATATGAGTGAGGTTTGGTCCCAGGCCTTCCTATCGTAGACGGATTAACACATCTGTGGTTGTTGTTGGGTCTCGCGGGGGCCGTTATCACTGGGTACCTGGGACCTCACTGTGTGAAGGTTAACTTGGGTGCGACTGTTACTGTTGAGTTGTTCTCACTGACTTAAGCACTGTTCACCTCGGTTTAACACTGGTTCCGTTCCTTTCCTAAATGAAATTGTAACTTCTGGCGAGAACTTGTTGATATTCCGGTGGGGAGGAGGGTTCAGGGGAGGGGGTTGGTATGGGCCAACTTACCAGTTGACCTGGCTGCTCCGAGAGGAGCGCCAGGTACGTCTTGACCCTTCGGTGGTCAAGGATGTAGTCTTGTGTGTGTGTGTGTGGCAGCGAGACATGGATCACATACAGGAGGCACCTTAAGGCACTTGAAAACTTTCACCAACGTAGTCTACGTTCCATCCTCCGAGTTTGCTGAGAAGACAAGAGAGCAAATGTCAGTATTCTTGCTGACACCAACTGTAGGAGCATCGAGGCTGCCATTATCCATGAGCAGCTACGCTGGACTGGCCATGTTACCCGCATGGACGACAGTAGACTGCCAAAGCAGCTACTTTACAGTCACCTAACGAATAGTAAACGTAAAGCCGGCGGGCAATTGAAAAGGTATAAGGATAGTCTTAAGACAAACCTGAAAAAGTGCCAAATCGACCCCGTCACCTGGGGGGAGGGGAGGAGCAGCTCAGAAATAGGTATAATGAACTATCTAGGAGTGCTAAGAAAAATGTAAGGAAAGCAAAGAGAGACTATGAAATCTAAATAGCAAGAGAATCCAAGGCGAATCCCAAGGGATTTTTCCAGGTATATAGGACAAAGTTGGGCCTTTAAAGTCAGGGAGGGGAGAAGTGATAAATGGCAGTGAAGAAATAAGCAAAGCATTGAACAGCTACTTCTTATCAGTTTTCACAGAAGAAATTTGCGATGAAATTCCAGAGGTGGAATTGATATTTAAGGGAAAGGAAGAAGAGAAATTAAAGAATATCACTATCAGAAAAGAGGATGTTCTTAAGAAGATAAATAAACTAAAGAAAACAAAATCCCCAGGGCCGGATGAAATTTTTCCTCGAGTCTTGAAAGAGTGTAGGGAACAGATTAGCGGACCCCTCGTAAACTTATTTACAAAATCATTAGACACTGGAGTTGTGCCAGACTTGTGGAAACAGGCAAATGTAGTACCCATATTCAAAAAGGGAGACAGAGCATCAGCGTCAAATTACCGGCCGATCAGTTTGACGTCAGTAGTGGGGAAATTTCTTGAATCAATTATAGCAGATAGCATCCGATCGCATCTAGAGAAAAGCAAATTAATCTACGACTCTCAACATGGTTTTACAAAGGGAAAATTCTGTCTAACAAATCTGCTAACGTTTTTTAGGAAAGTCTTCGAGGTAGTAGATAATGACGAAAATTACGATGTTATTTACTTAGACTTTAGCAAAGCATCTGACAGAGTACCGCATCAGAGGCTTCTGAGAAAAATTAAGGCTCATGGTATCGAGGGGAAAATTTTAAATTGGATAAAATCATCGCTCGCCGATAGAACGCAGAGGGTCAGCGTAGATGGTGTTAAATCTGAGTGGGGGCCGTGTAACCAGTGGGGTTCCCCAGGGCTCAGTACTAGGCCCACTCTTGTTCATAATCTACATAAACGATCTAGATACTGGGATCAGCAGTGACATAAGCAAGTTTGCGGATGACACCAAAATAGGGCGGCAAATTAATTCAGGGCAGGATGCAAATGCATTACAGGAGGATCTAAATAAACTGCAGGGGTGGTCTGAAAAATGGCAAATGAAATTCAACACCAGCAAGTGCAGCGTACTTAATATTGGAAGAACAAATACTTATAATGTATACAGCCTTAACAACATCAACCTAGAGAAGTCGACTTGTGAAAGAGACTTAGGGGTATTTGTAAGCCCGGACCTACGGCCTAGAAAACAGTGCGTTAATGTTCGAAATAAGGCAAACAGAGTATTAGGTTTTATATCTAGAAGTGTAAGTAACAAGAGTGCAGAGGTCTTATTGCAACTACAGTATATCTTGCGCTAGTCAGGCCGCACCTCGATTATGCAGTTCAGTTCTGGTGCCCCTATTATAGAATGGATATAAATTCACTAGAGTCGGTGCAGCGAAGAATGACAAAAATGATTCCGGGACTTAGAAACCTTCCATATCAGGATAGGTTAAAGAAACTAAACTTGCATTCCCTAGAAAGACGAAGAGTGCGGGGAGATATGATAGAAGTATTTAAGTGGGTGAAAGGAATCAATAAAGGGGATATAGATAAAGTTCTTATAATATCCGAGCAGGATAGGACTCGTAGCAACGGACTTAAGTTGGATAAGTTCAGGTTTAGGTGGGAGATAAGAAGAAACTGGTTCACAAATAGGGTGGTGGACGAGTGGAACAAGCTTATCAACTTTGTAGTAAGTGCGGGAACTCGGGAAAGTTTCAAAAGGAGGCTAGATAGATTCATGGATGATAGAGAGTGGTAGTAACTCTCGATAGGAGCTGCCATGCACAGGCCAACCGGCCTATTGCAGACTCCTTATGTTCTATGACACGTACAGTGTGAGGAGTGAGGGAGTGCTGAACCAAGGTGCCACATATTGTTAGTATTACCAGGTTTAAGGTGGTGGCTGCCATAGTGTAATATAGGGTTAACTGTGTAGGTCTTATTACATTATATATATATATATATATATATATATATATATATATATATATATATATATAATGTGTGTGTCAGCGGCCCCTCATAGTGTAAAATGTCCTGGCAGTTAATAACGTGGCCCGCCTCCTTCGCAGTCCTCAGAAAATCTCCGATAATATAATATTTTATTTATGTAATACTTGTGGCCGAGGTAGACGCTGCCAGCCGCCGCTCACCACCTCCGCCTGCAATCAGCTGGGGGTCGCCCGGCACCCGGCCCACAGTGTCATACCGTAAGGTGTTTATCACTAGCCGGAAACTCCCTTAGCGACTAATTACTCCATCGTCCTTTTATAGTCGTTCACATGTATTAGTTTGAATTTCCTCTCGAAAAATTATGCAATATGAGTTTAATTCTTCGCACTCTTTGCATGTGCCTACAGTCGATTTAAACACATCACCATTCGTAGAAATATTTATAGAAACTGAGAAGGTATCGATACATTTCATATAAACCAAGTTAATGTACGTGTAAAATTCATGCATGAAAATGTTTGTTGTTGTGAATGACATCTTGCTGTAGTGGTGGCGAGGAATCCAGACATGCATCATACGTCTGGCAGCGAGGCGCCGCCAGACTGTCTGGTGCAGCACGTCAAACAATCATAACTGGACACCCTGCCGCCCACCCTGCCTTTCCTACCCTGCCGCCCACCCTGCCTCTACCACCCTGCCGCCCACCTTGCCTCTACCACCCTGCCGCCACCACCCTGCCGCCCACCTTGCCTCTACCACCCTGCCTCTACCACCCTGCCTCTCCTACCCTGCCGCCCACCCTGCCTCTCCTACCCTGCCGCCCACCCTGCCTCTACCACCCTGCCTATACCACCCTGCTGCTCACCATGCCACCCTACCACTCACCCTGTCACCCACTTCATCCATCCTGCCATCCACCTTGTCACCCACTTCATCCTCCCTGCCACCCACTTTATCCACCCTGCCACCCACTTCATCCACCCTGCCACCCACCTCATTCACCCTGCAAACCCACCTCGCCCACTCGCCACCCACCTCATCCACCCTGCCACCCATCTCATTCACCCTGCAAACCCACCTCACCCACCCTGCCACCCATCTCATCCACCCTGCCACCCACCTCACCCACTCTGCCACCCTTCTCACTCACCCTGCCACCCACCTCACCCACGCAGATACCAAAATGAAGCCAAAACTGCATTGAGACTGTACTGTACCTCAATATGTAATGTCAGTATAAGAAATATGTATTCAGTGTACTGTAGATTCACATAGAGAGTGACAGTGAAGCCAATATGTAGTGACAGTGTAGATAATATGTAGTGACAGTGTAGATAATATGTAGTGACAGTGTAGATAATATGTAATGACAGTGCAGCCAATATGTAGTGACAGTGTAAGTAATATGTAGTGATAGTGTAAGTAATATGTAGTGACAGTGTAGCTAATGTGTAGTACTGTAGCAGAGCGCAGTGCAGTACAGTACATAAACAGTGAAGGCGACAGTGAGTCACCCTGAAGTGTGGTGACGCCGAGGACTAGTTGTGACACTATATATGTTTACTGGTGATGTGTGTGTCAGTATTAACTCGGCGGCACCAAGACCCTCTGTGTGTGTGTGTGTGTGTGTGTGTGTGTGTGTGTGTGAGAATTGATACATAAGCGGATAGATAGATAAATAGTATTTGATTTTTTTTCAAGAAGTGATGTTTCGAGGGATGGTGGTGCTCTCTCTCTCTCTCTCTCTCTCTCTCTCTCTTTTTATATAACTTTCTCTTTCTTCTTCTTTATAACTTTATCTCTTTAACTTTATCTCTCCTTTTAGCTCTCTTTATAACTCTCTCTCATTCTCTTTATCTCTCTAGAACTCTACTCGTATAGCTTTCTCTTATTAACTTTCTCTAACTCTCTCTCTCTTTGTCAGGTGTAATCATGATAGTTACCAGTTCGTCTAATTCACACCATTAAAACAGATGCGTTACAAATCCACAATTCTGATTGGTTGATAGAAGTCGATTTTTTTTTCTACGTCACTTCCGGTCTCACTACGGTCTTTATTCCTTGGGTGGTCAGTTTATGAGAGTTCCTTGTGTGAATCTTTGTCCAATTGCTTTTATTCTTACTGATGAACTAATACTTCCTGTTCGATGACTCCACCTCCGGTATGTCCAAGAGGATCGGTGTTCATCTAGGAATTTAATTAGTGTGTTGTGGATCACCTGAAGATTAGCTCCTACTTGGCTTATTTCATCTGATGATTAAGCACCCTAACGCTACCTGGGGCTTAGGTTATGTTCGATCAGGTTGGGTTAGGTTAGGTTAGGTTAGGTTTGATGAGGTTGGGATACGTTTGGTTTGGTTAAAATAGGTTAGGTTTGATTAGGTTGGGTTACGTTTGGTTTGGTTAAAATAGGTTAGGTTTGATTAGGTTGGGTTACGTTTGGTTTGGTTAAAATAGGTTAGGTTTGATTAGGTTGGGTTACGTTTGGTTTGGTTCGGTTCGGTTTGGTTACTTTTAAGTTTGGTTACCTTTAGTTTGGTTTGGTTAAAATAGGTTAGGTTTTGAAAGTTGAGTTAGCGTTAGTTTAGTTTAATTTAGCGTTAGGTCAGGTTAATCGCCAGGTGAAATAAACTGGGGGGGCTTATCTTCCTGTGATCCGATTTACAAAGGTTCCTAGGATGAATAAATCTTTTGTTCGTCAGGGTATGAGACTTTTTTTTTATCTGGTGACTTAAAACTCGGCCATAGTCTCCCATATTACCTTTAGAATAACATTTACCTTAACCTAACCTAACCTTAACCCTTCCTGACCCATCCCGAAAGCACCTCACCTTGCCATGCCTGACATCATCTCTACACCTCGCCTCACCTTATCACATCACCTCACCTCGCCTCACCTCATCATATCATCTCACATCACCTTATCACATCATCTCGCCTTTCATTCCCTCACCTCACCTCAACACCAGGTAGCAGATAAATTTACCATACGGAATATTTATCAATAATCTCTATGTTAATTTTGAGGCTCTGGACACTGGCTGACCTTTGAACTTTAGTGGCCAATGACCCACGAGTCCTAAGATGGTGTTATCAGTCCAGGTGGTCCTCCACGCTGTCGAGTTACACCTTCATGTTGGGTGTGTGTGTAGAGGAGCAGCGGTGACTCAGGTGGCCACTCAGGTGACTTTTAGGTTACCTTCAGGTGACTCGGTGACCTTTGACCCCAGATTGTATATAAGATTTCGGTCATTACGAGGTAACACAATCACAAAGACAGGCACACACACACACACACACACACGCACTCAACCACACACACACTCAACCACACACACACAAAGACAAAGACACACACCCACACACACCGCTACAATCACAGTCTCTCCTTTATTTACCTCCCAACACACTTTTCACCCTCCTATATGAAGAATCAACAAGGTGTGTTAGTGGCGAGTGTGTGGCAGGGTTGGCCACCTGACACGGGCCAGGTGGGGTCGTGGCCAGAAGGTCATAAACTCACCAGACATTAAGATGGTTGGTGACCTCTGGCAGTGTGGTAGCTCTCTCAACCAGCCCCTGCCAAGAACACCAATGCTCGCCTCTCTTTCACCCTCAGTCCTTACTAAATATTCCTCCTCGTCGCTCTAAACATACGTACACCACATTGTCAACCGGATATAGTAAGGAGATGCTGGTGTGTGTATGTGTGTGTGTGTGGAGGTTGGTTACGTAGGTAGGGAACGGTTGTAGTGATGGTGGTGGTGCATTCCTGCCGGACCCCACATGGCCAGCCAGTCAGCAAGCACCTCAACACCCCTCCCCATCCCCCCCCCATCCCCCCCTTCCACCATGACGTCATACTCACCATTACACCACTACCTGCAGGTTGCCACCACCACTATCACCAGGCCGGCCGCTTCCCCCTCCAACCATGACCACCACCACCACTAACCTCATTCAGCCACTTCCCCCCTCCAACCATGACCACCACCACTAACATAAGTCAGCCACTCCCGCCACCAGCAGGTCACCCACTTCCCCCTCACCTTCACCAGTTGATCTCTCACCACCACTCCGCCACTAACACAACGAACCACCACCACTAGAAACATTACTACGACCTCTCTCCTCCTCAACACTCACTCTACCATGCACGGTTCCCCCAACACACACACTCCACCATGGACGGTTCCCCCAACACACACACTCCACCATGGACGGTTTCCCCAACACACACACTCCACCATGGACGGTTTCCCCAACACACACACTCCACCATGGACGGTTCCCCCAACACACACACACTCCACCATGCACGGTTCCCCCAACACACACACTCCACCATGGACGGTTCCCCCAACACACACACACTCTACCATGCACGGTTCCCCCAACACACACACTCCACCATGCACGGTTCCCCCAACACACTCCACCATGCACGCCGCCCTTTCGTGACGTCAGGGGCATTCCCGTGCCTTGCGATAATCAATAGAACAGTCTGGCGGGCGTCTGCAGGTAGGCTTGTCCCCTCTCTTGCTGCCACCATCAGCACCTGCCTACCACCATCACCTGCCTACCACCATTACCACCTGCCTACCACCATCACCTGCCTACCACCATTACCACCTGCCTACCACCTGCCTACCACCACCACCACCTGCCTACCGCCACCACCACCTGCCTACCACCATTACCACCTGCCTACCACCATTACCACCTGCCTACCACCATTACCACCTGCCTACCACCTGCCTACCACCATTACCACCTGCCTACCACCATCACCTGCCTACCACCATCACTTGCCTACCACCATTACCACCTGCCTACCACCACCACCTTCCTACCACCACCACTTGCCTACCACCACCACCTGCCTACCACCACCACCTTCCTCACCTTTCTGCTGCTGTTGGTAAGGTCACGTCAAATCAGGTCCTGTACAATGGGTTACTAAGTCATTGTACTGAAGGGGTTAGGTCATTGTACTCAAGGGGTTAAATTATAATACTCAACGAGTTAAGTCATCTTACTCAAGAGGTTAAGTCATCGTACTCAAGAGATTAAGTCATCGTACTCAAGAGATTAAGTCATCGTACTCAGGGCGTTAAGTCATTGTACTCGAGGGGTTAAGTCATCGTACTCAGGGGGTTAAGCATCGTACTCGAGGGGTTAAGTCATCGTACTCAGGGGGTTAAGTCATCGTACTCGAGGGGTTAAGTCATCGTACTCAGGGGGTTAAGTCATCGTACTCGAGGGGTTAAGTCATCGTACTCAGGGGGTTAAGTCATCGTACTCGGGGGTTAAGTCATCGTACTCGAGGGGTTAAGTCATCGTACTCAGGGGGTTAAGTCATCGTACTCAAGGGGTTAAGTCATCGTACTCAGAGGGTTAAGTCATCGTATTCGAGGGGTTAAATCATTGTACTCGTGGGGTTAAGTCATCGTACTCAAGTTGAAGAAGAGGATGGGAGGCAGAGGATAGTCGTGAATTAAAATAGAAGAAAGTTATGAATTAGCCAACTAGACTGTACACGGATGGGCTCTCGTCTCCCCACCTCCCCCCCCCCCTCCCCCCACCTTCCCTCTATCTCTATTCCTCTTCCCACACCCTCCCATCTCCCCACCTCTCTTCCCACACCCACCCATCACCCCACCTTCCACTATTTCTTCCCACGTTTAGTCTCCACACCGGGCAGCGTGGAATAAATATTTTATTGTCTTGTGGTGAGAGAGAGAGGGAGAGAGAGAGAGGGGGGGGATTGTATCTTAAGGGCCATGTTAGGTTAGCTTAGCTTATCTTAGCTTAGGTGTTTCTTAAGCTACAGTATGTTGAATGTGTGTAGAATACTTTAAGTCGTATTCGTGGTTTAGTAAGTTTGGTTAGATTACTTTGATCAAGGTACATTAGCGGTAGATTAAGGTCTCTGTTCTATTGGGTCTTACTTAACCAATTTTAACCATAAGGATAGGGGCCTATTAGACCTGCATTTCATTTACCCAATCTTGTACAGAACAGTGTGTGTGTGTGTGTGTGTGTGTGTGTGTGTGTTAACCTTGTAATTAGTTCATAGAAAATATACACACAAACGTTTAAGAATCTGACATAAGACGAACGCCCCCGCCCCCTCCCTCCCCAAATAAACTGCCTCGGGAGCATGTAAAGTGTCTGTCAGTGTTGATAGTGGCAGTTTTGTAATGCCATTGTCACAACACACTCGGGTAATTTGACGTAAAGCGCTGTCACAGTTACTAAGACACACACACTCTCTCTCTCTCTCTCTCTCTCTCTCTCTCTCTCTCTCTCTCTCTCTCTCTCTCTCTCTCTCTCTCTCTCTCTCTGGCTAGTTATCTTTCTCAATGTCTATCTATGCCTGTCTATGTCTAATTGTCACAATGTATAACAATTATCAACCACCACCACCACCACTTCGAGGTATTGATGACCTCAGCCTACCATTCATGTTGATGACCTGAGCCTAACAGTGGTGTTGATGACCTGAGCCTAGCAGTGGTGTTGATGACCTCCTTAGTCAGTGGTCTTGATGACCTCCTCAGCCAGTGGTGTTGATGACCTCCTTAGTCAGTGGTGTTGATGACCTCAGACAGTCAATGGTGTTGATGTCCTCAGACAGCCAGTAGTGTTGATGACCTCAGCTAGCCAGTGGTGTTGATGACTTCAGCCAGTCAATGGTGTTGATGACCTCAGACAGCCAATGGTGTTGATGACCTCAGACAGCCAATGGTGTTGATGTCCTCAGACAACCAATGGTGTTGATGACCTCAGCCAGCTAGTGGTGTTGATGACCTCAGCCAGCTAGTGGTGTTGATGACCTCAGCCAGCCAGTGGTGTTGATGACGTTAGCCAGCTAGTGGTGTTGATGTCCTCAGACAGCCAATGGTGTTGATGACCTCAGACAGCCAATGGTGTTGATGACCTCAGACAGCCAGTGGTGTTGATGACCTCAGCCAGCCAGTGGTGTTGATGACCTTAGCCAGCTAGCGGTGTTGATGACCTCAGCCAGCCAGTGGTGTTAATGACCTTAGCCAGCTAGTGGCGTTGATGACCTCAGCCAGCCAGTGGTGTTGATGACCTTAGCCACCCAGTGGTGTTGATGACCTTAGCCACCCAGTGGTATTGATAACATCAGCCAGTCAGTGGTGTTGATGACCTCAGCCAGCCAGTGGTGTTGATGACCTCAGACAGCCAATGGTGTTAATGTCCTCAGACAGCCAATAGTGTTGATGACCTCAGACAGCCAATGGTGTTGATGTCCTCAGACAGCCAATGGTGTTGATGACCTCAGACAGCCAATGGTGTTGATGTCCTCAGACAGCCAATGGTGTTAATGTCCTCAGACAGCCAATGGTGTTAATGTCCTCAGACAGCCAATGGTGTTGATGTCCTCAGACAGCCAATGGTGTTGATGTCCTCAGACAGCCAATGGTGTTGATGACCTCAGACAGCCAGTGGTGTTGATGTCCTCAGACAGCCAGTGGTGTTGATGACCTCAGCCAGCCAGTGGTGTTGATGACCTCAGCCAGCCAGTGGTGTTGATGATCTCAGACAGCCAATGGTGTTGATGTCCTCAGACAGCCAGTGGTGTTGATGACCTCAGCCAGCCAGTGGTGTTGATGACCTCAGACAGCCAATGGTGTTGATGACCTCAGACAGCCAATGGTGTTGATGACCTCAGACAGCGAGTGGTGTTGATGACCTCAGACAGCCAATGGTGTTGATGTCCTCAGACAGCCAACGGTGTTGATGACCTCAGCTAACCAGTGGTGTTGATGACCTTAGCCAGTCAATGGTGTTGATGTCCTCAGACAGCCAACGGTGTTGATGGATGTCCTCAGACAGCCAATGGTGTAGATGACCTCAGCCAGCCAGTGGTGTTGATGACCTTAGCCAGCTAGTGGTGTTGATGACCTCAGCCAGCCAGTGGTGTTGATGACCTTAGCCACCCAGTGGTGTTGATGACCTTAGCCAGCCAGTGGTGTTGATGACCGTGGATGGCGGGACACCAAAACATACGGACGGACGCAATTCGGTACAATTAATGAGTGTTAATATCCTCCGCCGGGGGATAACTCCTCTATATTTCGTTTCCATTGAGGTTCGTCGCATCCCAGAAGTGAAAACGTTAGCGCCGCGTACTTCCTCCCATTGTTATCATATTGTGTTATCTCTTTCTCTCTGTTTCTATTCTTAGCTACAGGACGTTGTTATGTAGTGAGTTAGGAGACATTACGGGTGATTATTTGTCTTAGTGTTGCCTAGTGTTAAGATAATAAATACAGTGCGTGTTCATATTATGTGCCCTTTTTATAGAAGGAAACATCTTGAGTACTGGTGGGAAGAAACACACATACACACACACACGGAGGATTAGAATGGAAGGGTGTGTGTGTGTGGTGTGTGTGTGTGTGTGTGTGTGTAAGGTTTTGTCCAGTGTGTGTGTGTGTTCGTGTGTGTGTCTTAGTAAAGTTTTGCTTAATAAATGTGTGTGTGTGTAGGGCGTGTCAGACTAGTAGCACACACACATACACACACACACACACACATACACACACACTCCTTTGTTGTCTACGACTGTGTCTGCTGACTGGCTGGGCCACACACTCCCTCCCCTCCCTCCATGACTCCTCTCTCCCCCCCCCCCCCCATCCCTCTCTCCCCTCCCCTCCCTTCCTCCCATGCCTCCTCTCCCCTCCCTCCATGCCTCCTCTCCCCTCCCTCCATGCCTCCTATCCCCTCCCTCCATGCCTCCTCTCCTCCCCCCTCCCTCTCTCCCCTCCCTTCCTCCCATGCCTCCTCTCCCCTCCCTCCATGTCTCCTCTCCCCTCCCTCCATGCCTCCTCTCCCCTCCCTCCATGCCTCCTCTCCCTTTCTCTCCCCTCCCCTCCCTCCCTCCCTCCCTCCCTCCCTCCCTCCCTCTTGCTTTCTTACATCCTCTCCTCTCTCGCTCTTTTGTTATCGATTTTGGTGTTGCTATTCTCCTTCTCTCGCTATTTCCCTCTTTCGTTTTTCTTATTACGTCTACGCCATGCTATTTTGGGAGGTTTCTTGAAGAGGTCGGGGTCATGGGAGCTCACGGGAGGTCAAGCTATGTCAAGAGAGGTCATGGCGTTATGTCTGTGATTATTATTGTTAGAATCTTTTTGTTATTTTTCAGGATGGACGAGTTATTATTATTATTATTATTATTATTATTATTTATGGATTTTTCCTTGTTCTTAATTTATTATTGTTGTACCGTCATTATTCTAATTATTGTAGTGGCTGGCCTAGTTTGATCATCATTATCATCATCACCATCTCCACCACCACCACCATCATCACCACCATCATCACCACCACCACCACCACCATCACCACCACCACCACCACCACCATCATCACCACCAACACTACCATCGTCATCCTTATCACCACCACCACCACCATCACCACCACCATCATCATCATTGTCACCACCATCATCATCATTGTCACCACCATCACTATCACCACTACCATCACCATCTTCATTATCACCATCACAACCATCATTATCACCACTACCACCATCATCATCACAACACCACCACCATCATCACACCACCACCACCATCACACCACCACCACCACCTCACACCACCACCACCACAACACCACCATCATCACAACACCACCACCATCACAACACCATCATCATCATCACACCACCACCACCACCATCATCACAACACCATCACAACACCACCACCAACGTTAACTGTTTCTCCTTTTGTTAATAAGTAAAGTTCTTTTCTATGATATAATGACCAGTGTGGTTCATGATTCTTGCTTCATAATAATCTTTGCTTCATATAATTCCTACTTCCTACAATACTTTCTTCATAGATCCTTGCTTCCTGGTATAATCTTTGCTTCAATATAACTCTCTCTTCATGGTATAATTCTTGCTTCTTATAATTATCTTTGCTTCACTGTATAATCCTTGCCTCCTCGCGGTCAGTGCCCCCCCCCTCCCCCAATCACTCATCGCTGTATAAGACTCGTGAATGACAAGACTTAACTGTATTCAAACTCGATGCGTTAAGCCAACTCGTACAGCTCGTGTGATGTAGGGTAAGAGAGGTCAAAGGTCAGAGGTCATCATCTTTTTATAACTCTAAATACCACCTAAGAGTTCACTACCTCCTATGAATGTGTGTGTGTGTCCGTGTGTGTGTGTGTGTGTGTGTGTGTGTGTTAGTCCTTTTGTATTTATTTATAAATACTTTCTCTGCCTAATTGTGTATTTTGCTTACATACATACATACATAGCTACCTACATACATACATACATACATACATACATATACAGTAGCTGAACTAGGCAACTGCTGGTGTGTCCGACCGTGTACTGGAAGGAGGGGGGAGGGGGTGTGTCCGTCTGGCTTTGTGTCTGGTTCAGCAGGAGGAGGGAGAGGGGGAGGAGGAGGAGGAAGAGGAGGAAGAGGAAGAGAAGGAAACGGAATTGTACAGTTTCAAGATGGTTGGTTTTGCCTGTTTTGGTGGTGGGGGTGGTTGTTATGGGGGGTAATAATGGTAGAGGTCGTGGTAGTATAGGGATTAAGGGTTATATCAGGGGTTTAAGGGTTATATCAGGGGATTAAGGGGTCATATCAGGGGTTTAAGGGGATATAACAGGGGCACATCAATTAACCCCTGATATCACCCCTTACTAACGAGGTGATCTTAATCCCTTCACAGCGGGAGGTTACCCTAAGCTGAATAAAATCGTCAGGCGGAAGCCAGAATAATATAGAAAGTGCGTGACACGCGGTAACAGGGTTAAATAACCTTAATACCATTGTTAAGGATTGAAAGTTTTCTACTGTGGGACCTAACTTAACCTAACCCTACCCTACCTTAATTACCTTACCTTACCCTACCCTACCCTACCTTAACATATCCTAACCTCTCGCCCTACCCTACCCTACCCT
This sequence comes from Homarus gammarus, assembly GCA_958450375.1. Taxonomy (NCBI): domain Eukaryota; kingdom Metazoa; phylum Arthropoda; class Malacostraca; order Decapoda; family Nephropidae; genus Homarus; species Homarus gammarus. Next base: position 439,717 of record CAUDMG010001248.1, on the reverse strand, counting down.
ACCTTAACATATCCTAACCTCTCTCACCCTACCCTACCTTACCTTGCCTTACCTTACCTTACCTTACCCTATCCTAACCTCCCTCACCCTACCCTACCCTACCCTACCTTAACATATCCTAACCTCTCTCACCCTACCCTACCTTACCTTGCCTTACCTTACCTTACCTTACCTTACCCTACCTTAACATATCCTAACCTCTCGCCCTACCCTACTCTAACCTACCCTACCCTACCTTAACATATCCTAACCTCTCTCACCATACCCTACCTTACCTTACCTTACCCTACCCTACCCTACCTTAACATATCCTAACCTCTCTCACCCTACCCTACCCTACCCTACCTTAACATATCCTAACCTCTCTCACCCTACCTTGCCTTACCTTACCTTACCTTACCTTACCCTACCCTACCTTACCGTACCCTACCCTAACCTACCCTACCCTACCAGGTATATTTAAACACACCAATAACAACAATAATCTCACCTTGTCTGTACCTGGCTGGTCTACCGTCCTTCAAGAACCTGTCTAGGGCAGTGTGTTGGACAGAAGACCCTCCCTCCCTCCTTCCCTCCCTCCTTCCACTCTTACTTCACTCCCTTTCTCCTTTTATCTCCCCCTCCCCTCTTACTTCCCTCCCTTCCTCCACCCCTCCCTTCCTTCAACTCTCTCTCCCTCCCTCCCTCACTTCTTTCCTCTCTCCCCACTTACCTCCCTCCCTCCTCTTTCTTCTCCCTCCCTCCCTCCCTCTTACTTCCCTCGCTCTCTTACTTCCCTCCCTCCCTGGAGGGGGTGGAGGCTGGGGGCGGGATCACAGGCCGCCACTATAAACCAGAGACTCTTGGTGTGACAGACACGCCCACCTCTCTATAGTTGCCACATGTCGCCATGCCGGAAAAGTACATAGTTATGGCAACTCATTAATAAAAATATTAATAATAATAATAACAATAACAATAACAACAATAATATTAACAATAATAATTATGACAATAATAATAACAATAATAACAAAAAACTACTAACGGCAACAACAATAACAATAATAATAACAACAATAATAACAAAAATAATAACAACAATAATAATAACGATAATAATAATAACAATAATAATAAAAACAACAATAACAACAATAGTATTAACGATAACAATTATAATAAAAATAATGATAAGAACAATAATAATAATAACACTAACAATAATTATAACAACAATAGAAGACATCCTCAACTTATTACTAATGATAATAAGGTTCTACATCAAAGTTAACAATCCACATATGATTCTTTTAATTATCACCTGTAATTTATACCTGTGTTTTCAAGTTAATTTGTTTGTTTGTTAAGGAACCACTTGCATGATATTTTAACCATCTGGGGATATCTTTTAACAGATCACCTCAAGATTAACCCACGTAACGCTTTTTGAGGGTTCGGTTAGCGTTAGGTTGGGTTGGGTTAGGTTACGTTAGGTTGGGTTAGGTTACGTTAGGTTGGGTTAGGTTACGTTAGGTTGGGTTAGGTTAAGATAGGTTACGTTAGGTTGGGTTAGGTTAAGATAGGTTACGTTAGGTTGGGTTTGGTTAAGATAGGTTACGTTAGGTTGGGTTAAGTTTGCGTTAGGTTGGGTTAGGTTAAGATAGGTTACGTTAGGTTGGGTTAGGTTAAGTTAAGACACCACCTACATGATACCGTCACCACCTGGGCATTATTGTACCTGTACTTTACACCCTAATTTGTACAGGTGTTAATATATATTAATTATCACCTGTAACCGTGTTTGAAATTAGCGATAGTAAATAGACCCCAGTGCTAATAGACCCCAGTGCTAATAGACCCTAGTCTTAATAGACCCCAGTCCTAATAGACCCCAGTCCTAATAGACCCCAGTCCTAATTGGTTATAGTTCTCAAAGGTCCTGGTTCTAATATATAACAGGCCCAAGTTCTAATAGGCCCCAGTTGTAATAGGCCCCAGTTATAATAGGCTCTAGTTCTAATAGACTCTAGTTCTAATAGGACCCAGTTATAATAGGCCCCAGTTATAATAGGCTCTAGTTCTAATAGGACCCAGTTCTCTTAATAGACCCCAATCCTAATAGGCCCAGCTCAATAGACCCAGCTAAATAGACCCATATCCAAATAAACCTAGCTAAATAGACCCCCAATCCTAATAGACCCAGCTAAATAGACCCCCCCAATCCAGCTTGACTGAACGATTATGACTGAGGTATAATCCAATATAACACTTATCAACACGGCAATCTATCACTACTTGGGGCCCCAATTGTTATGGTTAGAAGAGTTACATCAGGGGCCCATTAGAACAGGGGCCCATTAGGACAAGGGCCCATTAAGACAGCCATCTCAATCAGCTAAATGAAACTGTATGTTCTTGTGCCCTAGATTTTTATGCTATAATATATTTTTTGGTACGTGTGAGTTCTCCGTTTTCTGTGGAGGAGCGATACGATAGACCGTGAGACAGACAGACAGACAGACAGGTGTATTTAGAGACGGAGACGCTTTAATGACAGACAGACAGACAGACAGACAGGTATATTTAGAGACAGAGACGCTTTAAAGACAGACAGACAGACAAATACCCTAGGTTAACGCTATCCAGAATCACTATCACTTAACCTAACCTAATTAACAAACTGATTGACCCACAGAGAGAGAGAGAGAGAGAGTTCCTACCCCTCCCTCATCATGACCACCAAAGCCAACCTCATTAACTCAACTTATGGTCGAGTCTTTGCTTGAGGAGAATCTGTCGAGTGTTAGTGCTTGTGGAGGATAATGATGATAATGATGATAATGATGATGATGATGATGATGAGGATAGTATAAAACGATGGGTTGATAGATATATAGATAGATAGATAGATTTACAGACAGAAAGATAGACAGACAAATGGACAAACAGACAGAGAGATGGACAGACAGACAGAAACACTACTACTACCTCTCCTGACACACACACACATAGACTTGGGCTCTGTTACCTCCTCCTATTCTTCTTCTTCTTCTTCCTCTTCCTACCTCCTCGTCCTCTTCCTCCTCCCCCTCTCCCTCCTCCCCCTCTCCCTTCCTTCTTCCCCTTCCCCCTCCACTTTCTCCTCCGTTCTTCTCTTTCACCTCCCTCTTTATCCTCCCTCCTCCTCTTCCTCCTGCTCCAGTCCTTTCCTCCTCCCCTTTCCATCCTCCTCTCCTTCCTTTCCTCCTCCCTCTCCCCCTTCTTTCTCCCTTCCCTTCTTCCTCCCCCTCTCTTCTTCCTCCCCCCTCCCCCCCCCCCTTGGTCCTGGAGCGGCGTACCAGACACAAGGTAGACAAGATAATCCCCCTGAGGGAGGGAGGGAGGGAGGGGCCAGACGGAGGCGCCGCAAACAGCCCAGACAATGTTTGTGGTTGACTCACCTCCCTCCCTCACACACACACACACACACACACAGTATTCAAAAGTGAAAAAAAAGGAACTCACGAAAGAATAGTGTTGAGGAGGGGATGGCGGCTGTAGTGGGGATGGCGGCTGTAGTGGGGGTGACGGCTGTAGTGGCGGTGACGGCTGTAGTGGCGGTGGCTGCTGTAGTGGCGGTGACGGCTGTAGTGAGGGTGACGGCTGTAGTGGCGGTGACGGCTGTAGTGGCGGTGGCGGCTGTAGTGGGGTTGGCGGCTGTAGTGGCGGTGACGGCTGTAGTGGCGGTGACGGCTGTAGTGGGGGTGGCGGCTGTAGTGGGGGTGGCGGTTATAGTGGCGGTGGCTACTGTAGTGGCGGTGGCGGCTGTAGTGGGTGTGGGGGTTGTAGTGGGGGTGTCGGTTGTAGTGGCGATGGCGGCTGTAGTGGCGGCGTGTGGCAGTGGCGATGAGGGCTGTGGTGGCAGGTGTTGTAGCGGTGGCGGCTGTAGTGGATGTGGGGGCTGTAGTGGCGGTGGCGGCGTGTGGCGGTGGCAGCTGTAGTGGCGGCGTGTGGCAGTGGCGGTGAGGGCTGTGGTGGCAGCTGTAGTAGCGGTGGCGGCTGTAGTGGCGGTGGCGGCGTGTGGTGGTGGGGGCTGTAGTGGCGGTGGCGGCGTGTGGCGGTGGCGGTTGTAGTGGCGGTGGCGGCGTGTGGCGGTGGCGGTTGTAGTGGCGGTGGCGGCGTGTGGCGGTGGCGGCTGTAGTGGCGGTGGCTGCGTGTGGCGGTGGGGGCTGTAGTGGCGGTGGCGGCGTGTGGCGGTGGCGGCTGACATAGGTAGGCCTAATCAATCAACAGGGTCGCGCCTTAAAGGGGATATTCCGTCTCGTCTCGTGAACTGGGTCAAGAGAAGGCGGCTGCTGGCTCTCTCTCTCTCTCTCTCTCTCTCTCTCTCTCTCTCTCTCTCTCTCTAACAAGACTCAGGTTACTCTAGGTCAGGTCATCGTGCACCATAATGGGTCATCGTGCACCATAGTGTCATAGGTGCACCATAATGTCATAGGTGCACCATAATGGGTCATCGTGCACCATAATGGGTTATCGTGCACTACAATGTGGGTGAGGCTCTCTGTTCAGTGCACCACAATGGGATAAAACTCTTGGGACATTGTACGCCATTGCCGGTGATAGTGTTGTGGCTCTGCGCGCCATAATGGTGACGGGTCATGTTCTTTTTCAAGACTGGAGTTAATTATTGCGTCATGTATTTTACGTCAGCAAGAGCGTGTAGCACCTGTGACACCTGTATTAATTGTTGTACCTCTGATACATGTTGCATCTGTAGTAATTGTTGCACCTGTAACACCTGTAATAATTGCTGCACCTATGACACCTGTTGCACCTGTAATAATTGTTGCACCTGTAACATCTGTAGTAATTGTTGCACCTGTGACACCTGTTGCACCTGTAACACCTGTAGCAATTGTTGCACCTGTAACACCTGTTGCACATGTAGCATTTGTTGCACCTATCATCTGTAGCTTCTGTTGTACCTGTTGTATTTGTTGCACATGTCGCATCTGTAATACCTGTAACACTTGTTGCATTTTTACGGGATTAGGTTTGTTGCATCTGTTGCACTTTTAACACCTTAAGCACCTGTAACACCTGTTACATCTGTCACACCTATTGCGTCTGTAAAACCTGTTGCACCTATAACACCTGTTGCACCTGTTGTACATGTTGCACCTATAACACCTATTGTACATGTTGCACTTATAACACCTGTTGCACCTGTAACACCTGTTGCACCTATTGTACATGTTGCACCTATAACACCTGTTGTACATGTTGCACCTGTAACACCTGTTGCACCTGTTGTACATGTTGCACCTATAACAATTGTCCCACCTGTCGCACCTGTAACACCTGTCGCACCTGTCGCACCTGTAACACCTGTCGCACCTGTTGTACGTGTTGCACCTATAACACCTGTTGCATCTGTTGTACATGTTGCACCTGTTGTACGTGTTGCACCTATAACACCTGTTGTACATGTTGCACCTGTAACACCTGTCGCACCTGTTGTACGTGTTGCACCTATAACAATTGTCCCACCTGTCGCACCTGTAACACCTGTCGCACCTGCAACACCTGTCGCACCTGTTGTACGTGTTGCACCTGTAACACCTGTTGCACCTGTTGTACATGTTGCACCTATAACAATTGTCCCACCTGTCGCACCTGTAACACCTGTTGCACCTGTAACACCTGTCGCACCTGTTGTACGTGTTGCACCTATAACACCTGTTGCATCTGTTGTACATGTTGCACCTGTTGTACGTGTTGCACCTATAACAGCTGTTGCACCTGTAACACCTGTCGCACCTGTTGTACGTGTTGCACCTATAACACCTGTTGCACCTGTAACACCTGTCGCACCTGTTGTACGTGTTGCACCTATAACACCTGTTGCACCTGTAACACCTGTCGCACCTGTTGTACGTGTTGCACCTATAACACCTGTTGCACCTGTAACACCTGTCGCACCTGTTGTACGTGTTGCACCTATAACACCTGTTGCACCTGTAACACCTGTTGCACTTATAACACCTGTAGCACTTGTAACACCTGTAATGGGTATACCCACCAAGATTTTTGAAGCAGGTAACCTAACCTAACCTAACCACCTGTTCTGTTTGTTGTTTCAGGTATGATGGAGGAGATGATGATCCACTCTGCTAGACCAGGTGAGGTAACTTCATTCACTTCACCTCTTGTTTACTTCATCTCCTGTTTACTTCACCCCTTGTTCACTTCACCTCTTGTTTACTTCATCTCCTGTTTACTTTATCTCGTGTTTACTTCATCTCTTGTTTAATTCACCTCTTGTTTACTTCACCTGTTGTTTACTTCATCTCTTGTTTACTTCACCTGTTGTTTACTTCACCTGTTGTTTACTTCATCTCTTGTTTACTTCACCTGTTGTTTACTTCACCTGTTGTTTACTTCACCTATTGTTTCACTAAGATGAACGTCATTTACTACCCCTAACCTCACATCACCCTACCCAACCTCACCCTACCCAACCTCACCCAAGGCACAACAAACCACTTGACAGGTAAAAACAAAAAAAAAGTTTCCTTGTTGAGGTAAAAAATATCTTTGTAAATTAATATGTCGTAAAAATCTTGGGTTTGTTAAGACATTTGTTCATTTAGTTTTATTGCTTGAGTTAACCGCGATCCAGTTTATGTTTGGTAAGAGTCGAGGTGTTTGGTTGTGTCTTCGTTATGTTTGGTTGTGTCCTCGTTATGTTTGGTTGTGTCTTCGTTATGTTTGGTTGTGTCTTCGTTATGTTTGGTTGTGTCTTCGTTATGTTTGGTTGTGTCTTCGTTATGTTTGGTTGTGTCTTCGTTATGTTTGGTTGTGTCTTCGTTATGTTTGGTTGTGTCTTCGTTATGTTTGGTTGTGTCTTCGTTATGTTTGGTTGTGTTTTCGTTATGTTTGGTTGTGTCTTCGTTATGTTTGGTTGTGTCTTCGTTATGTTTGGTTGTGTCTTCGTTATGTTTGGTTGTGTCTTCGTTATGTTTGGTTTGTTTTGGTTAGGTTTTGATTTAGTCAGGCTTGGTTAGGTCAGTTAGTTTCTTGCAGTTTTTTAAAGTTATGTTTAGTTCATCAAGGATACAGTAAGTTAGGCTTTATGTTAAGTCGTGGACATGATGTAAACGTTCGAACATTATTATAGTGACCAATCACAGCTCAGAGTTTTTGTTTACATAAAAATGGCGGCTCTCCGGATCAACCTTTGGGAAAGAAGAATCTCTTTGGGGATTTTGTTTAATGAGCTTCAACTCGCTGCTGCTGGAATGTAATTGCTTCAAGGAATGTTTATTTTTTTCTTTATACTAAAACCATTATAATTATACCTTAGACCCTTAGAGGTTTGCTTATGTCACTGAAGGGAATATGGCTACCGCCCCCGAGCACCCTGATTTTAGGCTGTCTGGAGGGTTGCAGTGTTGCCAACTAGACCAAGAGTTTTGAGAAATTTCGACGACTTGGCTACATTAAATTGACCGAAACTAATTTGGCTATACTAACTTGACCTTAACTCTTCTTACCAATATATGACAATTTAACTTAGCCTAAAGTAACCTAACTTAAGCCTAATTATTACAACCTAACCTATCCTAATTTAACCTGACTTATATTTTCCTGACCCTAACCTGACGAGACCACACTAACCTTACACAGGGTAGTTAAGGTTAGGTTAGGTTAAGTTTGATAAGGTTAAGGTAAACTAGGCTAGGCTAAGTTCAAATCGTTTTATCTGATCCTATATAAAGTGCACACACACACACACACACGACCAAACGTCTATAATACAAGAGTCTCCCCCCCCCCCCCCCTGTGGTTATACAAGTTGATTAAAGAAAACGCACTAGACTATTTTTTTCCCCAGAACGAGGAAGTTAAATCCCGTAGGTTTTAGGTGACAGAGAAAACTATTTTATTTTCACCTCAAGAGTTACCACCACCACTCATTTCACCTAATGAGAAAACATACCTGAGGTTAGGTTAGGCTTCCGTTATGCTGGGGTGGGTTAGGTTAGGTTAACGTTAGGTTAGTTAATCTCGGGTAAAATAAATGGGGTGCTAATCTTCAGGTGATATATGTTATTGACATCTCATCGTTAATGACTCCAATAATACCTGCATTAATGTAACCCATTATTATGAACTAACTTAACCAAACTTGAGCTATCCTCTCACGACCAAGACCAACCTAATCTAAACTCTTATCTGTGTGAGTGTGCGCGAGAGAGACCCCTGCAGCACTGTCCTTGACCTTTTTAGTGTGCAGAGTGACGTAAAAACGGGGTTTGGGGGTGACACTGCTACTGTAGACAGTATATAAGTCGAGAGAGAGAGAGAGAGAGAGAGAGAGACTGTCACACCACGCAGCCAAGAACACACTTTTGTTTTCTAGAGAAAGATTAGAGGAGGGAGGAAGGGAGTTAATAGTTCGGAAATTGAAGAAGTTTAGGAGGAGGCAGAAGGAGGCGGCTCTGGCCGCCTTGCTACTGGTTAGCTAACCTAATAGTGTGTTAAAGTTGTGTCTTGGGCTAGTTATTGTGGGTGATTTTCTTGGAGCTGACATACTGGTTGGTTGTCTGCTTCTGACGGCTCTAGCACTAGACAGCTCACCCTGTCCCATTTACGGGTGTTTTAGGGTCATATTTCATATTCCGCCACCCTACTGGCGGTTGCTGGTCTAGGGAGGTTGTCTATTGCCTGGCCGTAAAGATCGGGGGTGGTAATGGACTTCTTGAGGTTTGGGAACTTTAGGAACCATCTATGGTTGTTGTCGTTATCTGGTGGAAGTCTTTGTAGGAGTTCTTGCTCTGGCCAGGGTGTGTAGCTGCTGGTTGATGGGTCTTATTCTCAGGTCTGTGTATCTCGGCTGTGGTTCTGATGAAGGAGTGTCTCTCACCTGTGACGAATCTCAGGGCTTCGTTCTGTACCACCTGTAGTTTTAATAATTGGAAGGTGCTCATAGTCTGAAGAGGTACTGCTGGGAAGGTTAATATCGGTATGATAAGCGATGTAACCAAGACCAGGCGGAGTTTTATTTTCTCAGGAAGCGCGTTAAAGCGGTATAGTTTCTTAAGCTCTTTTCCTTACTGGTGTGGACACGTTGGGAGTAACCTGTCGTAGATATATGCAGGCCCAGGAGGGTGCGTCCGTTCTTGTACTCTATCTGGCATTAGTGATTATTAATGGATGGGTTTTCTTCTTCATAAGGGTATCACTGTAAATTTGGGGAGATTGGTTTGGATTTTCCGTTTTCCTTCGTAGTTATTTACCTTTCTATTTATCGTCTGGTGTTGTCGACCTATAGTGCTCGTGATTTTCCTCCGCCATGAGGTTGTTATTTGGGTAATGTCATCTGTAAATATAACATCTTCGTTTCCTATTCTAGTAGGAGGCGGAGGGTAACTTGTGTAGATGATATATAGGGTGGGAAAGAGGACGCTGCCCTGAGGGACGAAGGACGCTGCCCTGAAGGACTCCGCTCATGAGTGGGAAGGTCTCTCTTGTGTGTTGTCCCACCCCCCAGTTTAGCGTTTCTGCCGTCAGGTAATTGCAGAGCAGCTCTTCGATGTTGGCGGGAAGTCCGAGTTGGAGGATGTTATATTGCACATCGCCTTGCCAGCCTTAGTCAAACGCCTTCGCTACGTCTCGGGGAGTTAGGTTACATTGACTACCACTCGCTGCGGCTCTGGCTATGTTGTCACGTGCCAGGGATATCGTTGTTGAGGTGGACTTCCTTTTCCTGAACCCAAATTTTGTGCAGTTGACCCCAAGTAGGTATAAGGCAGCTACCAAACAGGGAGGTACTACCGCCTGGGATGATATTGGAAGCATAATGTGTTGTCTATGGTAGACCCTGCTGTCATATGGCATCACAAAAATTGTGACCAAATCCCAGGTTGCTCATATGACCCTCTGCCTCATTTACACACAATTGCAGGGCCTCAATTGTTTCTCTTACTTTGACAACACAACATACATATATTGTTTCTCACTTCTGATCTTTTTTTCATTTTTGTATTTCTTTATGGTTCTTCATTATTATTATTATTATTATTATTATTATTATTATTATTATTATTATTATTATTATTATTACTACATTTTCGCCCCCCAGACCCAGATGTGGGTCAGTGACCTGTGCCCGGGTGGACTAATCCCCGTAAAACAAAAAACAAAACAAAAAGTACTTCGAGGAAGGAGAACGGTTTATAATTTAGTGGGACGGCGGGGTTCTTTCCTTGTTTTGGTGGTAGGGTGATAATGGCCTCTCTGAACTTATTTGGGAAGTAGCCCGAGGCCAGGCAGACGTTCATCGTGGTTCTCAGTCTCTCCATGGCCGGGTTGTTTATGTGGCTGAGGATCTCCTTGGTGATGCCCGAGTCGCCAGGGGCTTTATTTTTCGTATTAGAGATGGATGTATTGAGTTCTTCTGAGGTAATTAATTTGGGCATTGGGCTGTCCTCTCTCAGATCCTCCCTTATGATTTCAGGGAAAGGCTGAGTGCGGTGTGTCTGGCCCCGGAGTTCATCAAGGACGAGCTCCTCGTGGGTACCATCAAATCCCCTGTTCTCTTCATTTTTGTTTGGGAAGATGTTCCTCCACATGTCCCTGAATATGGGTTCTTTGTCTTGGTCGTCATTCACTTTATTGCCTGCGTGGTTAGTTATATATGGTGACTCGTTGTCGCTGGAACCTTTCAGTCTCTTTAACTCTCCTAGGTATGTTTGGGAGAGTTGTTCTACTATTTCGGCTCATTTGAGGTTGTTTTGCTCCAGAGACGTTGTTTTTATTCCCTCCCGTATTCTCCTGTACCGTATGTGTTGTACCTTCCGATGTCCCAACCTTAGGTTTCGGCTCTCTGTTGTAGCAGCTGGATTTGGTTTGTGAATGATATGAGTTGTGTAGTTTGTCGCGGGTGTGGGAGTGTTCTTGGTAGGCTGATCTAATGGCTTCACACCATGTGGCTATTTTTTTTGTCTGTTGTGTTCACCGACTAACTATCTATGGTCTGTAGGAATGGGATGTCTTTGACCCCAAGTTTGGCTGCAACTCTTCCGTTGAATAGTACCCAGTTGGTCTGCTTGATGGAGCTGGTATCGTTAAAGGTGTTGCAAGTGGTCGCTGGAGTTCACAGGACCTTGTTGAAGCATCTGCCGTTTGTTATTGCTATGTCTGGGGTAGTGGCTGAGTTCCTGCTGTAGAACTTGGGGAAGTCTGGGCCTATTAGCTGGGGGGTTTCTATCAGCTATGAGGCCAGTGAGGCCTCTTCCAACAACTGTTGGTTGTCCTCTTACCATCTAGTAGAGGATGTCTGGCGATCAGGTCCCCGATGATGTTGGTCGGGTGGTGGTATGATAGGAGTCTGTAGAAGTCCACGGAAGGCAGGTAGTCCCTGCGTGGTGGGAGGTAGGTAGGTTGGTGGCTATTATGATTGGTCACTCAACTCCTTAGGTTGTGTGAGTGACGGGGGAGACAACTAGAGCCGCTCCACCACCACCAACACTTCCATTAACACCTCCACAATCGCCTCCTACTACTACTTCTTACTACTACTACCACCACCAGTATAACCAACCCAACCACCACAACAGCAACCATTATCACCACTATCACTAACCCAACCACCACCAGCACACTTACCACCACTGCTAACACCAACCCAACCACCACCAGCACAACCACCACCACCACCTTAAAACACCAGACCCGTGAAGCTGGTGACTGTCAGAGATGGTGTGTGTTGTATACTGGATATCGTGGCATCTTTAATTGACCTGTTGTAACACTGAGGTCAAGTACCAGGAGCCGCTATGATACAGCCACACCTTCGTCAGGGCCCCGTCAGGAGTTTGAGTGAGTGATGGGTCGCTACTGAAGAAGGATAAAGCCGAGGTTCTTAACGAGGATATTTGAACTGTTAGATGATCGAGTCTTTACATCTTGTGCTGAAGAAACATTAAACATTATTATCTCTTTTATGTTAGTGAAACCTGGCTGTGTTATCCCGTAGGGTGTGTGTGTGTGTGTGTGTAATAATAATAATAATAATAATAATAATAATTAACGGTTTATTGAAAGAGCATGGCAGTCGGAAGGCTGAAAATATACAGTTACATAATTGGTGAATGGGTCTCTTGATTTACAAATAATTTACAAGTAACATAAGTGATACAAATATGATATATAATAACTCGGTGGGGAGAAGGTCAAACTACAGGGTATTTCAACATAGTGACAGTGCAAAAAGTAAGATTGACTGGGAGTGAATACACTGGTTGATTGCAAGTTGTTGATAATTCTTACAATGGTTGGGACTGGACTGTTCTGAAAGCGATCAGTTCGTGCTCCTATGGACTGGATGCGGTTGTGGTGTCGAACAGCAATTCTCGGGCGAGGGATCTCAGGTGGTAGTAGGAGCTGGTGTCGAGGATGGTGCAGAAGCTTCTCACCAAATTTCCAGTTGTGTGTGTGTGTGTTGTATTTAAGGAGAAAGAGCAGGGGGGAAGTGACAATAAGGATGACGAGGAGAAAGTGAGGAGGAATATAAGAACATCAGAATGGAGGAGACTGCAGCATCCCTATTGGCCCATACTGAGCAGTCCCAATTACATCCAACCCCTATTGCTCATATATCCATCCAACCTATGATTGAAGCTATCCAGCGTATTCGAGTTAATGATGATGTTTGGTAACTTGTTCCACTCGTCCACTACTCTATTTCCAAACTAATGTTTATCTAACTTGAGCCTAAATCTAAATTCATTTAACTTAAAACCATTGTTACGAGTTCGTTCCTGGTTGGATAGTTTGAGTACCTTTGTTATGTCACCTATGTTTAGCCCTGACTTCCATTTATACACCTCGATCATATCGCCCCTCACTCTACGTCTCTCGAGGGAGTGCAAAATAAGATGCTTTAACCTGTCTCTGTACTCAAGGTTCCTAATGCCCGGGATTAGTTTTGTCATTTTCCTCTAAATTCTTTCTAGGGATTCTATATCCATTATGTAGTACGGTGACCAGAACTGAACTGCGTAACCCAAGTGAGGTCTAACAAGCGCAAGATATAGTTTTAGGATGACCTCGCTAGTCTTGTAACTAACACTCCTTTGTATGAAACCAAGTACTTTGTTAGCCTCGTTTCGAGCAAATGAACATTGTTGACTTGGTTTAAGATTACTCCTAAATCCTTCTCACAGTCGGATTTCTCTATAACATCGTTGTTCATCTCATATATGGTTTCCCTCTTTACATCTCCTAAACTGAGTAATTTACATACCCACATTAAATCTCATCTACTATTTTTCAAACCATTCGATTTTTTTTTTTTTTAGATATTCATGTAGTTTTGCGGAGTCTTCGTCAGATTTAATTACACGTCCTATTTTAGTGTCATCAGGAAAGTTACTTACGGTGTTGTCTACGCCAATATCTATGTCGCTCATGTTAATAATAAATAATAATGGTCCAAGTACTGAGCCTTGCGGAACTAAGCTAGTGACGTTGCTCCACTCGGATTTAGTGCCGTTAATGTTTACTCACTGTTTCCTGTCCTGTAACCACGCCCTAATCCATTTTAGAATATCTCCTCCAATGCTATAAGCCTCCACTTTTCGTATTAGTCTTTCGTGGGGGACTCTGTCGAAGGCTTTGCTAAAGTCGAGATATATCACATCATAATTGTGCCCGTCGTCCACCGATTCGAAAACAGCCGAAAAGAATGTTAATAGATTAGTCGGACATAAACGCCCGCTTGTGACTCCATGTTGGGAATCATTGATCAACTTGTGTTTCTCCAGGTGATTTCGAATAGAGTTTGAAATTATTGCTTCCAGGAATTTGCCTACAATTTATGTTAGACTGATTGGACGGTAGTTAGAGGATAGTGATCTATCTCCCTTCTTGAAAATCGGTATTACATTCGCTATCCTCCAGGATTCTGGTACTGCTCCCGTTTTTAAGGATATGTTAAACAAATTTGCTAAGGGCATACTAAGCTCTTCCTTACATTCATTTAATACTCCGGTAAATATCTCATCGGGACCTGGTGACTTATTAGGCTTTAATTTGCCTATTTGTTTACTAACTTCATGACTAGTCAGTACTATATCACCTAATCTATGTTCTTCACTATATTTGTATATAGTCGGTGCCTCGGATAACATGTTTAAATTCTTGGTGGTGAAAACTGATGAAAATTATCTGTTCAGATTCTTGCTCATTTCTCCGTCGTTATCAGTTAGCTCGCCGGTGTCTGACTGTACTGGTCCAATCTTGTCTTGTGTTTTAGGTGTTTTGGAAGAATCCCTTGGGGTTTGACTTCGCCTCCCTTGCTACCTTCAGTTATTATTCTTCTTTGCTTTTCTTAACTCGGTCTTTGTCCAATAATATTCTGCCTTTGTGCTTTAAGTAACTCAATATTTAAATTGTTGTGGGACTCGTCAACTTCAGATCTCGTGATCAGGCCATCCTTAACCGTTATTTTTTTGTGAGGTTATCGATGTCAGGTCTCCAGGAAAGGTGAGATCGCCGTCTGTTTGTACATCGTGTGAGGTCACCTCACGTGAGGTCATGTAATTCACCCCCAAACGTGATACCCCTCCCCTCAGTTGCCTATTGAAACTATCAAAGTTTGCCCTTCTGAAGTCTGGGAATTTAATGGAGTTTTCCTTGCGACTGCCATTAAATTCTAATTTGAAAGAGGAGGAGGAGAAAGTGAGGAGGAGGAAGAGAAAGTGAGGAGGTCTAGCAAACGGCAGACTTTCTCCAACGGCCTTGTCTAGACGCGTCTACCTCTCACACACACACACACACGGGCAGGTTAGAGAGAGTCGGTCTGCTACACACAGGAGATCACATGGCCGCTGTGACCTGTACCTGTCGGGCAAGTTACCGGTGTCAAGGTCACCACCGCTCCCCTGTGTGTCGCCCGCCACTTGACGCTATGATGCCTCCCCCTCCTCCCTATTTAAACTTACCTAACATTGTTATAACCAATCCTAGCCGAACCTATCATAGCTTAACGTAACTTAACCTAACCTAACATTGTTTAACCTTACCTAACGTTACCTAACCTAACCTCACTGCACCTAACCTAATCTAACCTCACGAGCCTATTTAAATTACAGTATAAAAACTTAACCAAACCTAATCTAACGTAACCTAACCTATCTTGATTTCATTTAACCTAACCTTACCTGATATAATTTAACAACCTAATCTAAGCTCAGTAACCTCAGGATCTAATTTAATCTAACATAACCTCACCTAACCTTAACTAACGTAACCTAATCTAACATAACTCCACCTAACCTTAACTAATTTAACCTAATCTAACATAACTCCACCTAACCTTAACTAACGTAACCTAATCTAACATAACTTCACCTAACCTTAACTAACGTAACCTAATCTAACATAACTCCACCTAACCTTAACTAACGTAACCTAATCTAACATAACTTCACCTAACCTTAACTAATTTAACCTAATCTAACATAACTCCACCTAACCTTAACTAACGTAACCTAATCTAACATAACTTCACCTAACCTTAACTAATTTAACCTAATCTAAAAATCTAAAATTACCAAACTTAATGAAGTCTCACTTAACACACACACACATACACTCTCTCTCTCTCTCTCTCTCTCTCTCTCTCTCTCTCTCTCTCTCTCTCTCTCTTACATCCTGGTGACGTCAGACGCATCTCTCTAGTGAAAGCTGGAGAGAGAGAGAGAGAGAGAGAGAGAGAGAGAGAGAGAGAGAGAGAGAGAGTTCACCTAACCTAACTTTGTACATATACACATATATCGATTGATAGATGGGTGGATAGATTGAGAGAGAAATTGATATGCACATTAAAATAGATAGATAGATAGATAAATAGATAGATAGATAGATAGATAGACATGACTAACCACTTAAACCTCTGATAGAACCCTTTAAACCCCCATCACAGGAGTAATATATAGACCTCCCAATCTTGATAGAGTCAATGAGCGACTTATCTGGGATGAAATGCGCAGGGCTTCCATACACAACAAAGTCTGTATAGTAGGCGACTTTAACCTTGGCCAAATAGATTGGCCTGACCTTACGGGTAACTCAGAATCAGAGGATTTTCTCGAGACGATCCAGGACTGTTTCCTAAGTCAACATATAACCGAACCCACCCGGGGTAATAATATACTCGATTTAGTTCTGTCGAACAGAGAAAACCTCATTAGCAATGTCGAGGTAGGGAACGAACTTGCAAACAGCGATCACAAAGAAATTCGATTCCAGTTAGATTTTCAGGGCAGACGTAAGGAAAATTCCACTAAAGTACCAGATTTCAGAAGGGCAAACTTTGACAGTTTAAAGAGGCAGCTGAGAGAGGGGGTGTCGCGCTTGGCCGTGAACCTGACATTTGACTCCGACCTGATAATGACATCTGAGACTGCCGAGTTCCACGTCAATTTAAATAATGAGTTACTTAATGCACAGAGGCAGAACATACCATACAAAAAACTCAGATCAGACAACAATGACCCTAAATGGATAAATAATTATTTAAAGAAAACATCATTGGCCAAAGGAAGGCTATAGGTAGAAGGATAAAGCGTGGCGAAATTTACCTCCAGGATTATTATAAGATATTGGCGAGTAGGGTTAAAACCGAGTCAAGAAAAGCCAAGAGGAATAATGAGGTAAGGATAGTAAGGGAGACGAAGACAAACCCCAAAGGATTCAACCAAATGTATCAAACTAAAACACGAGAAAAGATTGGACCAATACGGTCAGACTCCGGCGAGCTCACTGATAACGACGGAGAAATGATCAATAATTTGATTAAATATTTTTCAACAGTTTTCACCACCGAAAATTTAAACATGATACCCGAGGCACCGACTCTATTCAGAGATAGTGAAGAAAACAAATTAAGCGAGATAGTAGTGACTAGTAACGATGCTAGTAAGCAAATAGACAAACTAAAGCCTATAAGTCACCAGGTCCCGATGAGATATTTGCCAGAGTATTAAAGGAATGTAAGGAAGAGCTTAGTATGCCCTTAGCAAAGTTGTTTAACATGTCCTTAAAAACAGGTGTAGTACCAGAATCCTGGAGGATAGCGAATGTAATACCGTTTTTCAAGAAGGGGGATAGATCACTATCCTATAACTACCGCCCAATCAGTCTAACATCATTAGTAGGCAAATTACTGGAAGCAATCATTTCAAACTCTATTCGAAATCACCTGGAGAAGCACCTATTGATCAATGATTCCCAGCATGGCTTCACAAGTGGACGCTCTTGTCTAACTAATCTATTAACATTTTTTTTTATCAGTTTTCGAATCGGTGGACGAGGGGCACAATTATGATGTGGTATATCTCGACTTTGGCAAAGGCTTCGACAGAGTCCCCCACGGAAGACTAATTAGAAAGGTAGAAGCTCATGGCATCAAAGGTAACATCCTTAAATGGATTAGGGCGTGGTTACAGGACAGGAAACAGCGAGTGAGCATTAACGGCACTAAGTCCCATTGGAGCAACGTCACAAGTGGAGTTCCCCAAGGCTCAGTACTTGGACCATTATTATTTATTATATACATAAACGACATAGATATCGGCATAGACAGCAACATAAGTAAATTTGCTGATGACGCTAAAATAGGACGTGTTATTAAATCTGACGAGGACTCACCAAAACTACAGGAATATCTAAACAAAATTTTCGAATGGTCTGAAAAATGGCAGATGAAATTCAACGTGGACAAATGTAAAGTACTCAGTATAGGAGATGTAAACAGGGAAACCAGATTCCGGATGAACAACGATGCCATAGAGAAATCCGATTGCGAGAGGGATTTAGGAGTAATGATAAGTAGGAACCTAAAGCCAAGTAAACAATGTGTTTTTGCTCGTAACAAGGCTAATAAAGTACTTGGGTTCATACAGAGGAGTGTCAGTTACAAGACTAGCGAGGTCATCCTAAAACTGTATCTGGCTCTTGTGAGACCACACCTGGATTACGCAGTTCAGTTCTGGTCACCGTATTACAGAATGGATATAGAATCCTTGGAAAGAATTCAGAGGAGAATGACAGGACTAATCCCGGGCATTAGGAACCTTGAGTATAGAGACAGGTTAAAGCATCTTAATTTGCACTCCCTCGAGAGATGTAGAGTGAGGGGCGACCTGATAGAGGTGTATAAGTGGAAGTCCTGGCTAAACAAAGGGGACATTACATAGGTACTCAAACTATCCAACCAGGAGCGTACTCGTAACAATGGTTTTAAATTGGACAAATTTAGATTTAGGCGTGAAATAGGTAAACACTGGTTTGGAAACAGAGTAGTGGATGAATGGAACAAGTTACCAAATATCATCATTAACTCGAATACGCTGAATAGCTTCAAACATAGGTTGGATGCTTATATGAGCAATAGGGGTTGGGTGTAAACGGGACTGCCCAGTATGGGTCAATAGGCCCGCTGCAGTTTCCTCCACTCTTATGTTCTTATGTTCTTATATAACCCCATAAACCCCCATATAACCCCTTAAACCCTTTATATAACCCCATAAACCCCCCACATAACCCCTTAAACCCCCCACATAACCCCTTAAACCCCTTATATAACCCCTAAAGCTCAACATGTAACTCCAAAATAAATGTTCATCTATTCACAACCCCCCGGTCTTGTGGGGCATAAATCACCCCAGAGAGGTGAGAAATGATTTAACGAGATTTATGTAGGCGTCTTCCCCCCCCCCCCCCTCTGTACCCCTGAACCCCTGAGAGAAACAGAATATGCGCGCCAAAAAACAGACATTTGTTTACTAGTAAAATCCTACTTTATAGCTGAAAATTAACTCGCACTACCTAACCTAACCTAATATGACATAACCTAACATTACGTAACCTAACCTAACCTAATATAACATAAACCTAACATTAGGTAACTTGACCTGAATTAACCTGACCTGACCTGACCTAAACTAACCTTTCTGGCCTGACCTAATCTAAGTTGACTTATCTTACCTAACCTCATCCAAACTAACCTAACATTTCCTTAATTTGTCGTCACATGATTTCGCAAACGGTGTCACATGTGTACAGTTGTGTCAGGCCAACAGTGTCACATGTGTACAGCTGTGTCAGGCCAGCAGTGTCACGTGTACAGCTGTGTCAGGCCAACAGTGTCACGTGTACATCTGTGTCAGGCCAACAGTGTCACGTGTACAGCTGTGTCAGGCCAACAGTGTCACGAGGCCAACAGTGTCACGTGTACAGCTGTGAGGCCAGCAGTGTCACGTGTACAGCTGTGTCAGGCCAACAGTGTCACGTGTACATCTGTGTCAGGCCAACAGTGTCACGTGTACAGCTGTGTCAGGCCAACAGTGTCACGTGTACATCTGTGTCAGGCCAACAGTGTCACGTGTACAACTGTGTCTGGCCAACAGAGTCACGTGTACAGCTGTGTCAGGCCAACAGTGTCACGTGTACAGCTGTGTCAGGCCAACAGTGTCACGTGTACAGCTGTGTCAGGCCAACAGTGTCACGTGTACAGCTGTGTCAGGCCAACAGTGTCACGTGTACAGCTGTGTCAGGCCAACAGTGTCACGAGGCCAACAGTGTCACGTGTACAGCTGTGAGGCCAACAGTGTCACGTGTACAGCTGTGAGGCCAACAGTGTCACGTGTACAGCTGTGTGAGGCCAACAGTGTCACGTGTACAGCTGTGTGAGGCCAACAGTGTCACGTGTACAGCTGTGTCAGGCCAACGGTGTCACGTGTACAGCTGTGTCAGGCCAACAGTGTATGGTATGCACTGCAATAATGCCATTAAAATAATACACTGCGCCCGTGTCCGATGCTGCAGTGGCAATATTTTAATGTAATGAAACAGCAGCTGTCTCACTAGTGCTGTATCCCCTCCCACGCCATCTCTTCTACCCCCTTCCACCTCCCCACCCCACTCCACTCTTTGCACCCTTCCCCTTCACCCCTCCCATCTTCCCTTCACCTCCTCCCCCTCCCACGCCACCTCTTCTACCCCTTCCACCTTCCCTTCACCTCGTCCCCCTCTCACTCCACCCTTTCCACCTCCGCCCCCTCCACCTCCACATCTCACTGAACCTCAGAACCCAAGCTGACACGACCACTTCAGGGTGACCTTGACTTGAATATGTAGACTTAATTCATCATATCACCCCGTGTATGTATGTATATATGTATGTATGTATGTATGTATGTATGTATGTATGTGCATGAGTGTGTATGTCAGATGTCATACTGACCTGACAACTTGTGACACAGTGTGGGCAGATGTGTAGTGGTGACGTCAGTTGAGTAGGTCAGTGTAGCCCTGATAAACTAACACGACCCAGGTGTCGTAATAATAATAATAATAATAATAATAATAATAATAATAATATACCTTTGATGTTTTTAATTAAAGTTTCATTGAGATACTAATGCTAATAATTCCCCTTAGGTCTTCTCTCCTACCTGACGTATAATACCTGTGAGAGCCCTAAGTGAGAGCCCTAATTACCATATTCATAGACCTAATTAATGTAATTGTAACAAGCATCATAAAGATCAGGTGTAATGATGTTGAATTATGACTTCATTAACTCCAGAGTAAAGGGTTCGGGGTTCCGAGTTCAGGGTTTGTGGTTCTGGGTTCGAGGTTCGGAGTTCAGGGTTCGGGGATGGGTTTTCATTAGTGTTGGGGTCCGTTTGTCTTGAGGTTTGAAGTTCATTAAAGATGAGGGTTTAGGCTTTGGAGTTCGGGATTCGGAGTGTTGGGGTTAGATTGTGCAGGGGTTCGGAGTGTCGGGGTTCGATTGTGTAGAGTTTCGGGATTCATAGTTTCAGGGTACGGTCATGGGGCTCGGACTTGACCGTGATAGTGTGTAGAGACAGCGGGTGTGTGTGGGTAAGCGTACACTTTAGTCGTCTTCCTACACACTCTACTGTATGTTACCATGCAGCCAGGGCTGAATTGCCATGTTTCGCCATTCTCCGTAACTGCCATCCTCTCTCTCTCTCTCTCTCTCTCTCTCTCTCTCTCTCTCTCTCTCTGCTTACATCTACCAATTAGTGTGTATGTGGCACTGTCACAGGTGTGTCTGTGGCACTGGTGATGTGTTTTACAGGATGACCTTGACCTTTAATTAAGGCCTTTACCACCTGGAAATAACCCTTAGAAATATGGTCTTAATACTAATAATACTACTACTACTACTAATAATAATAATGGTAAGAAACTAACCTAACCTAATCAGAATTTATCCAATCTAACCTAAAAAAGATGCACTCCAATCTGAATTAACTCAAGTGGTGGAGTATTCCTTCAACTATTTCTGGAGTTGCACCTTGTTGGTCGAGCTGCACCTTGTTGGTCGCGGGGTGGAGGCGGACGGGACTGCCACCTGAGACAATACATAAGAACATAAGAAAATAAGGAGTCTGCAATAGGCCGGTTGGCCTGTGCATGGCAGCTTCTGTCGAGAGTTACTACCACTCTCTATCATCCATGAATCTATCTGGCCTCCTTTTAAAACTTTCCAGAGTCCCAGCACTTACTACAAAGTTGCTAAGCTTGTTCCACTCGTCCACCACCCTATTTGTGAACCAGTTCCTTCCTATCTCCCTCCTAAACCTAAACTTATCCAACTTAAATCCGTTGCTCCGAGTCCTATCCTGCTCGGATATTATAAGAACTTTATCTATATCCCCTTTATTGATTCCTTTCACCCACTTAAATACTTCTATCATATCTCCCCGCACTCTTCGTCTTTCTAGGGAATGCAAGTTAAGTTTCTTTAACCTATCCTGATATGGAAGGTTTCTAAGTCCCGGAATCATTTTTGTCATTCTTCGCTGCACCGACTCTAGTGAATTGATATCCATTCTATAATAGGGGCACCAGAACTGAACCGCATAATCGAGGTGCGGCCTAACTAGCGCAAGATATAGTTGCAATAAGTCCTCTGCACTCTTGTTACTTACACTTCTAGATATAAAACCCAATACTCTGTTTGCCTTATTTCGAACATTAACGCACTGTTTTCTAGGCCGTAGGTCCGGGCTTACAAGTACCCCTAGGTCTCTTTCACAAGTCGACTTCTCTAGGTTGTGGTGGTTAAGGCTGTATACATTATAAGTATTTGTTCTTCCAATATTAAGTACGCTGCACTTGCTGGTGTTGAATTTCATTTGCCATTTTTCAGGGGGAGGTGGAGGAAGAAGAGAGAGGCAGAGAAAGAGGAGTGAGGTGGAAGAGGAGGAGGAAGAGGGCGGAAGAGGAGGAGGAGGAGGGCGGAATAGGAGGAGGAAGAGGGCGGAAGAGGAGGAGGGGGTGGATTAAGAGGAGAAGGGTGGCAGAGGAGGAGGAGGAGGCGGGGAAGCACAGGCAGCCACGCGTGAAGGACGTCACCGAAAGACCTATCTCGACCTCAGCTTGAGAGACCCACCTCACTCCCCCAGCTTGAGAGACCCACCTCACTCCCCCAGCTTGAGAGACCCACCTCACTCCCCCAGCTTGAGAGACCCACCTCACTCCCCCAGCTTGAGAGACCTACCTCATACCCCAGCTTGAGAGACCTACCTCACTTCCCCAACTTGAGACACCCATCTCACTTCCCCAGCTCGAGAGACCCACGTCACTCCCCCAGCTTAAGAGACTCACCCCACACCTCCAGCTTAAGAGGCCCACCTCATTCCCCCAGCTTGAAAGACCCACTTCACTCCTCCAGCTCGAGAGACCCACTTTACTCCCCCAGCATGTGACCCACCTTACTCCCCCAGCTCGAGAGACCTGCCTCACTCCCTCAGCTTAAGAGACTCACCTCACACCTCCAGCTTAAGAGACCCACCTCACACCTCCAGCTTAAGAGACCCACCTCATTCCCCCAGCTTGAGAGACCCACTTCACTCCTCCAGCTCTAGAGACCCACCTTACACCCCCCAGCTTGAAAGACCCACCTCGCTCCCCAGTTTGAGACCCACCTCACACCTCGAGCTTAAGAGACCCCACCCCACTCCCCCCAGCTTAAGAGACCCACCTCACACCCTCAGCTTAAGAGACGCACCTCACACCCTCAGCTTAAGAGACCCACCTCACTCCCCAGCTTGAGTGACCCACTTCACCCCTCCACCTCGAGAGACCCACCTTACACCCCTAGCTTGAAAGACCCACCTCGCTCCCCCAGCTTGAGACCCACCTAACTCCCCTAGCTTAAGAGACCCACCTCACCCCCAGCTTGAAAGACCCACCTCGCTCCCCAGCTTGAGACCCACCTCACACCTCGAGCTTAAGAGACCCACCTCACACCCCTAGCTTAAGAGATCCACCTCACACCCACCAGTTTAAGAGACCCACCTCACACCCTCAGCTTAAGCGACCCACCTCACTCCCCAGCTTAAGAGACCCACCTCACTCCCCCCAGCTTAAAAGACCCACCTCACTCCCCTAGCTTAAGCGACCCACCTCACACCCCAGCTTAAGAGACCCCACCTCACTCCCTCAGCTTAACAGACCCATCTCACTCCCCAGCTTAAAACGCCACCACGCCACAACAGTAGATAGTATATACTGTGGTAGACCTTAAGGCAACACCAATATATCTAGGATGAGTTCAGCGCCACTATATTCCTCTTAAACCACTTATTTACGGAACTTAATGGCTCCCATCATCATCATCATCAATAGTAGTCGTAGTAAACCAATATAACCTAACCTAACCTAACCTAACTACAGAGGGTACAGAAATCTCTCTCTCTCTCTCTCTCTCTCTCTCTCTCTCTCTCTCTCTCTCTCTCTCTCTCTCTCTCTCTCAAGCATGGGCTAGTCAGTCAGTCTCGGTGTGTAAGACAGATAGACAAACAGACATGGTGGCTAGGATAGACAGACAGACAGTCATAGTTGATAGGACAGACAGACAGACAGACAGACAGTGATAGCGACTGGTTGTGTTGCTATCCATGGTGGCGGCGGCGGTTCAAGGTTGGCGGAGGCAGTGTTAATGGTGAAGAAATGATCATGATTTATGGCGAGCGTACGTGAGTCTGGACCCGGTACCCGCCCTCACCCCTGGTACCTGCCTTCACCCCTGGTACCTGCCTTCACTCCTGGTACTTGCCTTCACCCCTGGTACCTGCCTTCACCCCTGGTACCTGCCTTCACCCCTGGTACCTGCCTTCACCCCCGGTACCTGGCCTCACCCCTGGTACCTGCCTTCACCCCTGGTACCTGGCCTCACCCCTGGTACCTGCCTTCACCTCTGGTACCTGCCTTCACCTCTGGTACCTGCCTTCACCTCTGGTACTTGCCTTCACCCCTGGTACCTGCCTTCACCCCCGGTACCTGGCCTCACCCCCGGTACCTGGCCTCACCCCTGGTACCTGCCTTCACCCCAGGTACCTGCCTTCACCCCTGGTACCTGCCCTCACCCCTGGTACCTGGCCTCACCCTCTGGTACCTGCCTTCACCCCTGGTACCTGCCCTCACCCTCTGGTACCTGCCCTTACCCTCTGGTACCTGGCTGCACCCCTGGTACCTGCCCTCACCTCTGGTACCTGCCCTCACCCTCTGGTACTTGGCCTCACCCCTGGTACCTGCCTTCACCTCTTGTACCTGGTCTCACCCCTGGTACCTGCCTTCACCTCTGGTACCTGCCCTCACCCCTGGTACCTGCCTTCACCCCCTGGTACCTGCCTTCACCTCTGGGTACCTGCCTTCACCCCTGGTACCTGCTTTCACCCCTGGTACCTGCCTTCACCCCTGGTACCTGCCTTCACCTCTGGTACCTGCCTTCACCTCTGGTACCTGCCTTCACCCCTGGTACCTGGCCTTCACCCCTGGTACCTGCCTTCACCCCTGGTACCTGCCCTTCACCCCTGGTACCTGCCCTCAGCCCCTGCCTCCCAGTGATCCAACGCACGCGCGCGCATGTGTGTATGGACGCCGTCTTTCACTAAACCACACACACACACACACACTGGTGCAGCTCGTCAGTCTCGTTGCCATGTCTGACTATTTTCTGCTCCAGGTGAGTCTGTCTGTGTGTTTCGTCCTCCTCTTTGTGGGTCGTCTTTATACCACAGTGTTTTAAGTTCATTACTCCTCTTCCTCGTGTGTGTGTGTGTGTGTGTGTGTGTGTGATTATTATTATTACACATGCGCGTATATACAGACAAGGCTAGGATACTCACAGGCTAGGCAGCACACATTAGGTTATGCTGCATAAGGTTTTAGATATAACGGGCTATGTTACACTACACGACCTCCAGGCTACACTAGGTTACTTCCAGGTTATACTATGGTAAGAATATTAGAATGGTGGAAACTGCAGTCCCGTTTACACCTAACCCCTATCGCTACCCAGCGTGTTCGAGTTAATGATAAAGTTCGGTAACTTGTTCCACTCATCCACTACTCTATTTCCAAACCAATGTTTATCTATCTCGCGCCTAAATCTAAATTTCTCTAATTTAAAACCATCGCTACGAGTTCGTTCCTGGTTGGATAGTTTGAGTACCCTTGTTATATCACCTTTGTTTAACCTTGACTTCCATTTATACACCTCAATCATATCGCCCCTTACTCTACGTCTCTCGAGGGAGTGCAAATTAAAATACTTTAACCTGTCTCTGTACTCAAGGTTCCTAATGCCCGGAATTAGTCTTGTCATTCTCCTCTGAATTCTTTCTAGGGATTCTATATCATTCTGTAGTACGGTGACCAGAACTAAACTGCGTACATAAGAACATAAGAAAATAAGGAGTCTGCAATAGGCCGGTTGGCCTGTGCATGGCAGCTCCTGTCGAGAGTTACTACCACTCTCTATCATCCATGAATCTATCTGGCCTCCTTTTGAAACTTTCCAGAGTTCCCGCACTTACTACAAAGTTGCTAAGCTTTGTCCACTCGTCCACCACCCTATTTGTGAACCAGTTTCTTCCTATCTCCCTCTTAAACCTAAACTTATCCAACTTGAATCCATTGTTCCGAGTCCTATCCTGCTCGGATATATATAAGAACTTTATCTATATCCCCTTTATTGATTCCTTTCACCCACTTAAATACTTCTATCATATCTCCCCGCGCTCTTCGTCTTTCTAGGGAATGCAAGTTAAGTTTCTTTAACCTATCCTGATATGGGAGGTTTCTAAGTCCCGGAATCATTTTTGTCATTCTTCGCAAGCGCACTATATAGCTGTAACACTCCTTTGTATGAACCCAAGTACTTTGTCCGTCATCCACTGATTCGAAAACAGCTGAAAAAAAAACGTGAATAGATTTGTCAGACATGAACGCCCACTTGTGAAGCCATGTGCTTCTCCAGGTGATTTTGAATAGAGTTTGAAATTATTGCTTCCAGCAATTTGCCTACAATTGATGTTAAATTGATTGGACGGTAGTTAGAGGATAGTGATTTATCTCCCTTCTTGAAAATCGTTATCACATTCGCTATCCTCCAGGATTGTGGCACTACACCCGTTTTTAATGAAATGTTAAAAAAATTTGCTAAGGTCATACTAAGTTTTTCTTTATATTCCTTTAATACTCTTGTAAATATCTCATCGGGACCTGGTGACTTATTAGGCTTTAATTTGCCTATTTGTTCACTAACTTCATGACTAGTCAGTACTATATCACCTAATCTATGTTCTTCACTATATTTGTATATAGTCGGTGCCTCGGGTATCATGTTTAAATTTTTGGTGGTGAAAACTGATGAAAATTATCTGTTCAGATTCTTGCTCATTTCTCCGTCGTTATCAGTTAGCTCGCCGGTATCTGACTGTATTGGTCAATCTTGTCTCGTGTTTTAGGTGTTTTGGAAGAATCCCTTGGGGTTTGACTTCGCCTCCCTTGCTACCTTCAGTCATTATTCCTCTTTGCTTTTCTTAACTCGGTCTTAACCCTACCGGCCAATACCTTATATTAATCTCGGAGGTAAACTTCACCACCTTTTATTCTCCCATCTATAGCCTTCCTTTGGCCAATAATATTCTTTAAATAATTATTTATCCATTTAAGGTCATTGTTATTTGGTGTGAGTTTTCTGGATGGTATATTCTACCTTGGTGCATTAAGTAACTCACTATTTAAATTGTTTTGGAACTCGGCAATCTTAGATCTCGCGGTTAGGTCACCCTCAGCAGTCATATTTTGTGAAGTTTACCATTGTCAAGTCACCAGGCGAAGTGAAGTCGCCCTGTGTGGTAAATTGTGTGAGGTCACCTCACGTGAGGTCAGGTAATTCACCCCCAAACGTAATACCCCTTCTCTCAGCTGAATTTTCAACCTATCAAAGTTTGTCTTTCTGAAATCTGGGACTTTAGTGGAATTTTCCTTGCGACTGACTTTAAGTTCTGCTTTGAATCTCACCTCTTTGTGGTCGATGTTAGCTAGTTAGTTCCCTACCTCGACATTACTAATTACAGAACTAATTGTAGTATATTATTACCCCTGGTGGGTTAGGCTATACGTTGATTTAGGAAACAGCCCCGAACTGTTTCAAGAAAATCCTTTGATTCTGATTTACCTGTAAGGTCGGTCCAATTTATTTGACTAAAGTTAAAGTCGCCTACTATACAGACTTGGCTATGTCTGGATGGCCTGCGTATTTAATCCCAAAGGAGTTGCTCATTAACCCTATCAAGATTAGGAGGTCTATATATTACTCCTATGATTATTTTTTCCCCACCATCCGTTAATTCTATCCAAATTGTTTTTGTATTCAGTTCAGTTTTTATTTCCTTATTGATTTCACACTAGATTATCCCTGATATAGATTGCTACCCCACATCTTTTGAACTGCCCTCTCGAGAGAGCCAGCCAGTCTTTCTACCCCATCCCGAGACATCCCTAGCAGAAAGGCCCTTCTGCCGTAAAAGTTGTCCCAGTTGTCAATGAATGGGACTATTATTGACTTGCCATATCTAAGATGGCCATTGACACCAACTACCCTTGGCAACCATTCATTGCCAATTCTCCTTCTAGGCAGGACACCACATATGATAGGGATCCCTCCCTTCACCCTAATACGTTCGATAGCTGCTTTGTACTTATCAAGGAACTCCTCACTCCTACACCGGCCAATATCATTACCTCCTGCGTTGAGGCAGATAAATAATTGGTTTATTCGCATCACCAGACATGATATTGTCCATCCTGTCAACTATATCCCCCATCCTAACTCCTGGCCAATACACTCTCATCCTATTTCTGTCTTTGGCACAAAAGGCTCTTCCAGGTACCATACCTGGGAATAACCAACAATAAAGGTTTTCTTACCTTCCTTGACCTTGACTATGTTACAGTCCAATTCGTCTACCAAAGGAATAAAAAAAAAATGTACACTTAGCTGTTGTCGTTTCCTTGTCTTTTTTCACCACCAGTTTGGTCATTTCTCTTCTCAAACTCTCCAGTGGCCTGTGTCTTCGTCAGACACAGACTCTCCCTTTCTCGTCTTTTCCTTCTTCATCCTCGAAATCACTTCCTTTAACTTGAAGTTTTCGTCCTTGACCTTCTCGAACTCCAGGCAACACTAGGTTACCTCCAGGTTATTCTATAGTACATTTGGGGATATGTGTCCCTACTCCCCTTGTGGTAACCCATGACTCCACACGGCACCGTCGCAGTAGTAGTATCACTATTTATGAATGACTGGGTATTGGTGATGTAACGAGGGACGTGATTGGTGGATAGGTTTGCTATAGGTCATATAGGTTGGCCGTTTGGTGACAGGTTACCACAGGGGGTGTAGGAACACATTTCCACAACTGTATCTCCAGGCTACATTAGACTACCTCCGGGTTATACTATGGTACCTCCAGGCTACATTAGACTACTTCCAGGTTATATTATGGTACCTCCAGGCTACACCAGACTCGCTCCAGGCTACACTAGACTACCTCTAGGCTACACCAGACTAGCTCCAGGCTACACTCGACTAACTCCAGGCTACACTAGACTGCCTCCAGGTTATACTATGGTACATCCAGGCTACGCTAGGTTACACTATCCTACACTAGGCTACCTACAGACTATAATAGGCTACACTGGGATAGGTTTCCATTGTTTCCTCTGTGTAAAGTTGTTCTATTTCCGGCTATGATGACAAGACATATTTGTGTGTGTTGGCGTTGACCAGATAACACCTTTGTGTGTGTGTGTATAAAACGGCTGGTATGTGAGCGCTGTCGTGTGTACGTCTGTGTGCACCTGGAGCGTGATCCGCCCTCTGTGGCAGTAAGAACGTTGGCCACACAGTCACGGATTTCTGTTTTTCTTACCCACGGGAATGTGTTATAATCTTAAGGAATGTACTGTATGTTAGGTTAGGTTTCGTTTCGTTTCGTTTGATTTGGTTTGTTTAGGTTAGATTAAATTTGTTAAGGTGAGATTACGTTTGGTTAAGTTAGATTTGGGTTGGTATGGTAAGATTAGGGTTGGTTTAGTTAGATTAAGTTTGGTTAGGGTAAGCATGCAGTACTCCGTGTTCCGTTGTACTTTTTTTTTAAGGGGCCTAGCCCACCCGGGTACAGGTTGAATGACCCACAACGGGGCCTGGGGGGCGAAAAAATAAGCATAGAAAGAAATTAAAAATAGAAAAGAAAAAGGTTATATTAATCTACACCACGAGGATGCCGGTAAACCAGCTTTTTAAAGTGAGACAGATTGTGAGAGTATGGAAACACAGAAGAAGGCAAAGCATTCCACAGTTTGGCTGTGTGAGGAAAGAAGGATGTACTATAATGGGTTATTCTGGTGTGACCGACATCCACAGAGAAACGGTGGGCACCGCGGGCAAGACGAGTGTTATGAGCCCACGGCCTTGCCGGCGGTACACAGGATGCCAAATCCACCGAACATTGCCCGTTAAAGTACCTGTAAAAGAGAGAGTGAAGCAACATTGCGGTGAAGAGAAAAGGAAGAAAGATTTTCAACTAAAGGAGGAGAGTTAATAAGACGAAATGCCTTTGATTCCACCCTGTCTAACAATTGGACAGAAGAAGAGCCGCCCCAGATATGAAAGCAGTACTCCAAGTTAGAACGAATGAATCCCTTATATACTTGCAACAACTGCTCAGGAGTGAAGTAGCTACGGCATCTGTACAGCATTCCCAACTTTGGGAGGCTTCAATGACATATTAGAGAAAATGGTGAGGCCAAGCGTATCTATTTTAGAATTTGGCAGAATGATTGCGTCCTGAAATGTGATTGGTGGGAGATAATCTAATTTAGAAAGTGTAATTGTTAAATACTGTATTTTATTATCATTGAATTTAACCAAGTTTCTACCTCCCCATTCGGAGATGCTGCACAGATCTGCAGTGATAGATGTAATGATATCAGCTCTAGAAACAGATCTAGTTTGAGAGTTAGGGGGAAGGGGAAAATGTGAAGAAGAATGGAGAGTAGAATCATCAGCGTAAGAATGGATAGAATTAGTTGTAGTGTGAAGTAAATCATTGATAAAACGAAGGAAGAGAGTAGGTGAAAGAACAGAACCCTGTGGGGTACCACTACTGGTAGAGAAAGAGCGAGAGATCGATCCCTCGACAACTGCCATGGATCGGTTCTCAAGGAAGCTAGAGATTAGAAAACAAAGTGGGGGAGAGTAACCATAAGAGGGAAGTTTAGAAAGCAAATACTTGTGCCATACCCTGTCAAATGCTTTGGAGATGTCGAGGGCCACGACAAAAGTTTCCCCATAATCCCTAAGAGAGGATGACCAAAGATGGGTGTAGTAGGAGAGCAGATCACCAGTAGATCTCGCCTGGCGAGAGCCATACTGGTGATCCGACTAAAGAGAAAGGCGTTCAAGGTGATGGAGAAGATGGGAGTTCAAGATAGTTTCGAAAATCTTGGAGAGGGATGAAGCTAAGGCAATGGGGCGATAGTTAGAGGGATTAGAATGGTCACCCTTCTTCGGGATGGGCTGAACCAGGGCATGCTTCCAAGAAGAAGGAAAAGTTTGGGTTTTGAGGCAGACGCCAAACAGGCGAGCAAGCACAAGGACCAGAGCTTCAGCACACTCCCCCAGAACACGAGGGGTAACCTAACGCTAACGTATCGTAAATTAAATTAACCTAACCTAAACTAACCTCTCTAACATAAGAAAATAAGGAGTCTGCAATAGGCCGGTTATAACCACCCTCTATCGTCCACGAATCTATCCAGCCTCCTTTTAAAACTTTCCAGGGTCCCAGCACTTACCTCAAAGTTGCTAAGCTTGTTCCACTCGTCAACCACCCTATTTGTGAACCAGTTTCTTCCTATCTTCCTCCTAAACCTAAACTTATCCAACTTAAATCCGTTGCTACGAGTCCTATCCTGCTCGGATATTATAAGAACTTTATCTATATCCCCTTTATTGATTCCTTTCACCCACTTAAATACTTCTATCATATCTCCTCGCACTCTTCGTCTTTCTAGGGAATGCAAGTTAAGTTTCTTTAACCTATCCTGATATGGAAGGTTTCTAAGTCCCGGAATCATTTTTGTCATTCTTCGCTGCACCGACTCTAGTGAATTGATATCCATTCTATAGGTAGCGTTAGGGTGTTTAATCATGAGGTGAAATAAGCTGGGGCTAATCAGGTGAAATAAGCTGTGGGTTCAAATCAGGTGAAATAAGCTGGGGGAAAATCTGGTGAAGTAAACTGTGGGTGCAAATCAGGTGAAATAAGCTGGGGGGAATCAGATTAAATAAACTGGGGTCAAATCAGGTGAAAAAGCTGTGGGTGCAAATCAGGTGAAATAAGCTGGGGGACTAATTTTCAGGTGATCCACTCTCAAGAAAATATCGCCTAGGTCGATTAAAACACAGACGGTATTTATTTGATTTCCTAATACATTTACGGACCATTAAACGCCATTAAGAGATTTATTCACAGGTGCTGCGGCGTGATGCTACCCTAGGGATTGGCAGGGACGGGTAGGGATTTGTTAGGGACTGTTAGTGAGGGATTGGGATGACGTGGGGTGGTTAGGTGGTGGATAGGGGTTTGCTAGGGACTGTTAGTGAGGGAATGGGATGACGTGGGATGGGTATGGATAATTAGGGATGGATAGGGATTTGTTAGGGACTGTTAGTGAGGGATTGGGATGACGTGGGATGGGTATGGATAATTAGGGATGGATAGGGATTTGTTAGGGACTGTTAGTGAGGGATTGGCATGACGTGGGATGGGTAGTGATTTGTAGTAATGGATGAGAATGATTTATACAAGTAGAAGGTGAAACTGTGTGAACCTAACCTAACCCACCCAAAAACTGGCCTCGGTCAATAGTTTTGTACTGTGTAACGCCCGAAATTCCGTTTTTTACTTGAAGATATTAATTCACCTATTGTGGTACCTGGCCAGAGCTCTCACAAGTACGATATTGAAAGAGAGAGAGAGAGAGAGAGAGAGAGAGAGTACTCACGGTATTTTGCGTTCATCCGGTGTGTGTAATAATAATAAATAATAATAATAAACGGTTCATTGAAAACGTTTGCAGACCGAAGGCTGAAAATATACATAGGACATAAATGACTTATTACATACATTGGTGGTTTAACAAAAGCCTTCATTAGAGAAAGATGAAGGAACATACAGTGAACATACAGATTAATGTTTACACACGTAGATCATGTGAGCTGAGGTGTTGAACAGCAGACACGTAGTGTAGTAACTCCCTCACAGATGGCGTTATGAGGGGCATCACGTGGGGTAGTAGTTCCCTCACAGGTGGTGTTGTGAGGGGCTTGACGTGGTGTAGTTATTCCCTCACAGGTGGTGTTATGAGGGGCTTGATGTGATGTGGTGTGTGTGTGTGTGTGTGTGTGTGTGTGTGATGACCTCCAAGAGCTATTAAGAATTCCCATAAACAGAAATATTTGGCAACTCCTTTATAAACATGTGATATTCCCTCCCCCCCCCCCCCCCCATTCCCCGACACCTCTGTCCCTATTCCCTAATCTTCTCATCCCTTCCCCCTTTTTTTTCGTACACCTCTACGCCCCCCCTTCCCAGGAATTAATGAACCCTTTAACCTAACCTAACTTAATAGAATCAGCTGCCGCCCACACACCTCTACGGTTGTCTGGGTGGCAGGTGTACTAGGTGCCGCCCACACACCTCTATGGTAGTCTGGGTGGCAGGTGCACTAGGTGACGCTCACACACCTCTATGGTTGTCTTGGTGGCAGGTGTACTAGGTGCCGCCCACACACCTCTATGGTATATGGTAGTGTGGGTGGCAGGTGTACTATGTGCCGCCCACACACCTCTATGGTAGTCTGGGTGGCAGGTGCACTATGTGCCGCCCACACACCTCTATGGTAGTCTGGGTGGCAGGTGTGCTAGGTGACACCCACACACCTCTATGTTTGTGTGGGTGGCAGGTGTACTAGGTGACGCCCACACGTCTCTATGGTATTAATGTTGTCACTTACAGTTGCTATTTTATTGTGCACCCCATACTCATCCTGTTCGCGGTAGCACATAAGGATTACAGAGTGGAGGCCACAAAGGGTCAGTATAACTAACCCCCGTGGTCAGGATATTGTGACATTGAATGTTACAGAGTATGTCAAATGCATTCTTTGTTTAGTTCTGTACAGAGAGAGTAACTTATTCACAACTGCGTGAGTGTGAGGCAGTATGTCTGGCCGCACACTTTGTTATTCACATTTGCGTGAGAGGTATTCAAGCACATTGTGTGTTTGGTTCTATACATGGGAGCTGATATAGCTACTGAGTGCAAAAAAAGTGGATTCAATCTCCATATGTCGGCTATCTTGCCATTAGAGATAAAGTGTTGTGCCATTTCACACACAGTGTGCTTGGACGTGTCCCTAAAAGGTTCTATCTTCACACAGTCGAGGACGTAGTGTTGGAGTGTGTGGCCATATGTCTGGCCACACACTTTACATTTAGTTTTGTTCATATCTGTTTAAGGGACATACTGCCAGAGGTACTTATATACCCTAGCCTTTGTCTCGCGGTTACAACATCTTGTAATCTAGTGATCTTGTTACTTGCTCCATATACGTGTTTCACTTGATACATCTCATCATGGTAACCTATGGATCGACTAGTGCCTGTTTGCACTTGTCTTCTTGTGTCAAATTCATCAATAAGTTTCTTCCTAATTACAGTTTTAAGGGTTCTTTTTGACAGACCAAAATTGTAAAGTGTGGGCGGCAGGTGTTAAGAGCCGCCCATACCTCTCTATGGTAGTGTGGGCGGCAGGTGTGTGAGATGCCACCCACACTTCTCTATGGTAGTGTGGGCGGCAGGTGTGCTAGGTGCCGCCCACAGTGTAGCCTCACCAAAATAACTCCGTGAACATTCTTGAGCCAAATTTATGTCTCACACGCGCCTACGGAGAGCAGGTGTCCGCGCAGGTCCGCCCACGCCCTCACACACACACACACACACACACATTCCTTCACTCACAGACACACACACACACACACACACACACACTCTCTCTCTCTCTCTCTCTCTCTCTCGGCACTGCACTGGACCGCCTTCACTTCCTTAACTCATTAAAATATTTAGACCTTTTGTTGTTGATATGTTATTATATTTATTAATTATATTATATATTAATTACCTGTTTATTTCTTACAGGTGAGTGACTTTTGTGTGGTGACGATCATCTAATAGGGTAAGTGTGTGTGTGTGTGTGTTCGTTCGTTCGTTCGTTCGTTTTGGGTGGTTGATGAGGGTAGTGTTACAAGGGAAGTTATTATTATTATTATTATTATAAGTAGTAGTAGTAGTAGTAGTAAAAAAAGTAGTAGTCGTAGTAGTAGTAGTAGTAGTAGTAGTATATAAAGACTACGACTGGTAATGATAATATGTTGGTTTAGGTTACGTTGGTTTAGGTTAGATTAGTTAATGGTAAGTTAGGAAAAGGGAATGTTAGGTCAAGTTAGGTCAGGTTATGTTAAATTAGAATAGATCAGGTTAAGGTAAGGGTAGGTTGAGAACAAGATAGTGTTAGGTTAAGGGTGGGTTAGGTTAGGTTAGGTTAAGGGTGTGTTAGGTTAGGTTAGGGGTGGGTTAGGTTAGGTTAGGGGTGGGTTGGGTTAGGTTAAGGGTGGGTTAGGTTAGGTTAGGTTAAGGGTGGGTTAGGTTAGGTTAGGGGTGGGTTAGGTTAGGTTAAGGGTGGGCCACATAACGCTTATCTTCCGCATTCCACAAATTTGAACGAGATCGATGTGCGTGTATTGTTGCTTCACTGTGTGCGGGTTTGTACGCTGGCATGGGTATGTGCGTATGTAGACAGTCACACAGACATAGGCTGACAGGCGAACAGTTGGCAGACAGAAACACAGACAGACAGACGTCATCGAGGGTTGAATAACATCGTGGGAATTTTGCATTGACCGATGAGAGAGAGAGAGAGAGAGAGAAGGGGGGGGGGTACTCTTTCTCCTCGTCTTCCTTCTTTTCCTATTCCTCTTTCTCCTCTTCTCCTCCTCCTCCTCTTTCTCCTCCTCCTCCTATTTCTCCTCCTCCTCTTCCCCATCAGCTGTCTCTCCCTCCTCCTTATTCCTTCAGTTTTTTAATTATTCATTTTTACTTCTCCTCTCCCCCTTTCCATTATTCCTCTTTTTTATGTGTGTGTGTGTGTACTATTCTTTTCTTGCATTCTCGGCGTTCCTTTTCTGTTCTTTCTTTATTACCTCTCTCTTTTATCCTCCTCCCTCTCACTCCCACATGTTTTCGTTGCTCTGCTCTTCATTTTTTATCACCTTCTTCTTCTTCTTCTTCTTCTTCTTCTTCTTCTTCTTCTTCTTCTTGGGGAAGGGAGAGATGGAGGGTGACGTCTTAGGAGTGAAGGAAATTGAATGGGATGTGTATGCGTGCCTGTGTGTGTGTGTGTGCATGCCTGTGTGTGTGTATGCATGCCTGTGTGTGTGTGTGTGCATGCATGTGTGTGAGTGTATGTATGTGTGTTTGTCAGAGAGAGAGAGAGAGAGAGAGAGAGAGAGACCCTTCAATTACAGCAGACAATGGAACAAAGCATCATATTGTCAACTCTCTACCATGAGCTAGGTCGTTGGGGGTGAACATGAAAGCAATATCAAGCTGTAGGGGCGGCCATATTGTCGTGAACCGGTCTGTGCGTGTACCAAGCTCCGGCTCCCGTTCTCTTGTGTTTAAATTTTTCTTTTTTTTTTATTAATATTTTTTGTAATCTTAGCAAAAAAAACCAAAAAAAAAAAAAAAACAAAGAAAATTAAAACAAAATTACTGTAGATTATGAAGAAATATTGACGATAACTGGAAAAAAAAAATATGGAAAATATATTATGAGTTGAAAAAATAAACTAATGTTGAGGATTAGAAGGAAATAATAAGGACATGAAATTAAATTAGAATAGAGATGTGAGGTAGATGGTATTGTAGGCTTATCGGTTAGGGGGTGAGGTAAAAAATTAATTTATAAATAAATATGATAATAATAATAAATAAATAAGAAAGAGCTGTAGGATTCTTAAGTATACCTACGTCTTTTGTCACTCATCCACTCTGACACAGGCGGTTGTCACTCACGCTTCACAACAACACCTACAGTACACACACACACACCAGATCACGTGTTTATGTGTGCGTGTGTTTTTAGGGGGTGGAGGAGGGGAAGGCATGAGAGGAATCCATTGCGTTAAACGGGTTTTTGGCACCCTCCCTCCCTCCCTTCTCCCTCCCTCCCTTCTATCCCCTTCCCTTCCTTCTCCTCCTCCCCCTCCCTTCTTCTCCTCCCCCCCCTCCCTTCTTCCCTTCCCCCCCCCTCCCTTCTCCTCCTCACCCCTCCCTTCCCCCCCCCTCCCTCCCTCCCTCCAGGAATACCCTCCATTGTCCTGCCCGGGTGAACACAATTCCCTCCACGGCATCATTGACACACACACACACACGTTTTAAGGATGTTACGTCACCCATCACCTGGTCGGTTTGTTTGTTTTTACTTGTCGTTTCTTTATGACTGTCTCAGTATATGGTGTTGGTGTTTTTTGTTTGTTTATTTTGTTTGTTTCTATTTGGCTACTGAACACTGTCGAGAAAACCAGAGTAATTATTAACACATCAGATGAGTTGAAGACTAAGACGTCAGCCTGGTTAATTATCCCCTTCCCCTTCCCCTTCCCCCCCCCCTTCCCCCCTACCTCCCCCTACATTTGACCGTACTTGTTGAAATCATCCCCTCCTCTACCTCTTCTCCTCCCTCTATCTCCACTCCCCTCTCCCTTCCTTCCCCTCCCATTTCTACTCTTCCCCTTTTCTTCCTTATCTCCCCTTTCTTCCCCTCCTCTTCCTTTCTACATTCCCTCCCCTTCCCCTCATCCTTCCCCTCTCCCTTCCTCTCCTCTTCCCCTACAATTGACCTTGTTGAAATCATACCCCCCTCCCCTTTACTCCTTTCCCCCCTCCCCTCCCCTCCCCTCTCTCTACAACTGACTATACATGTTAAAATCACCCCCTTCCCTTCTTCCCTTTCCTCCCCTTCCGCTCCTTCCCTTTCTCCTCCACCTCCCCTTCCTTTTCTCCCGTTCCATATCTCCCCTCTCCTTCCCTCTTTCTACTTCTTACTTGTCACCACCCTCTCACTTTTACCTTCCCCTCTCCCGTACCTCTCGTTTCTCCCCTCTCCCACCCATACCTTCCTTCTCCATCTCTCCTCCATTCCCTAACCTGGCCTGGGGGGGAGGGGGGGGGGAGAGGTCTCTGTCTGTCTGTCAGTCTGTCCAAATTACATGTTGCGGGTTAACTCCTGTTTATTAGTGTGTGTGTTTTCTTGTCATTTATCTTGATCCGTCTAAATGTGATTTATTTCAGTGGCCCCCCCCCCTCATTCTGTGTGTGTGTGTGTGTGTGTGTGTGTGTGTGTGTATATATGTGTGTGTGTGTGTGTGTGTGTGTTCCTCCGAGTTAGCTGGGAATACCAGTATTCTCGCTGACACCAACTGAGGGGCATCGAGGCTACCATTATCCATGAACAGCTACGCTGGACTGGCCATGTTACCCGCTTGGACGACAGTAGACTGCCAAAGCAGCTACTTTACAGTCACCTAACGAATAGTAAACGTAACGCCGGCGGGCAACTGAAAAGGTATAAGGATAGTCTTAAGACAAACCTGGAAAAAATGCCAAATCGACCCCTCACCTGGGAGTCGATTACCCCCACACCATAACGCTTGACGGAGCACCACGCGAGAGGGTGTCAATATTTTCGAGTTAGCCCGACGAAATACCGAGGCAGACAAGCGCCAGCGCCAGAAAGATGCTGCCGCCACCCCTCCCGCACTAGATGTAGCCCTCCACACGTGCAACATCTGTGGACGGCCCTGCTGGTCCCGTGTCGGCCTCACGAGTCACATCAGAGCTCCCTAACGAAGGTGACATCCTTAATAACTCATATCATTGTATCATAGCTGGAAGATCGTCAAACTCGATTCCAAGTAACAGCAAAGTAGTAGTAGTAGTAGTCGGCTTTGCTCTGCCTCAGGGGAACGAGAGCTTCTGCCCCTACTCCGACAACTGCTGCAGATATTGACTATGAGGCTACAGTCACTGAATGCCGCATAGATCTGCGGCTCAACTAATTTAACACAGATAGGATAGCTTCTTATGTATTAGGATATTTAATATTAAGGTAAATAAATGGTGGCGAAGGTGTGGCTATTGGGGGAGGCTGGAGGCCACGTTAAAAAAAAAATAAATAAATAAAAAAAAAAAAATAGTAGTAGTAGTGTGTGTGTGTGTGTGTGTGTGTGTGTGTGAGAGAGAGAGAGAGAGTAACCATACTCCGGTACAGCGCAAGAGTGACCCAATATAATTGTTACCTGCAACATCACGGACGGACCGACGGACGTACATCGTGACCCACTAATTCAGTGAGTTTATCGTAGCCTTCATGGTGGTTCCTGAAGAGTATAGACAGACACACAGCCAAATAGGTTGAAACAGACAGACAGACACTATACAGACAAACACACACACATACAAACAGACACACAAAAAAACATTTGGATTTGATTGTAGCTTTATGCTTCCATCGGGGATAATTAGTGAGTTGATTTTGGTTTCACCACAAGATAGTGGCGGTGGAGGCGGTGATGGAGGTGGAGGCGGTGATGGAGGTGGAGGCGGTGATGGAGGTGGAGGCGGTGATGGAGGTGGAGGCGGTGATGGAGGTGGAGGCGGTGATGGAGATGGAGGCGGTGATGGAGGTGGAGGCGGTGATGGAGGTGGAGGCGGTGATGGAGATGGAGGCGGTGATGGCGGTGGAGGCGGTGATGGAGGTGGAGGCGGTGATGGAGGTGGAGGCGGTGATGGAGGTGGAGGCGGTGATGGAGGTGGAGGCGGTGATGGAGGTGGAGGCGGTGATGGAGGTGGAAGTGGAGGCGGTGATGGAGGTGGAGGCGGTGATGGAGGTGGAGGCGGTGATGGAGGTGGAGGCGGTGATGGAGGTGGAGGCGGTGATGGCGGTGGAGGCGGTGATGGAGGTGGGGGCAGTGATGGAGGTGGAGGCGGTGATGGTGGTGGAGACGGTGATAGTGGTGAAGGCGGTGATGGCGGTGGAGGCGGTGGAGGCGGTGATGGCGGTGGAGGCGTTGATGGAGGTGGGGGCAGTGATGGAGGTGGGGGCAGTGATGGAGGTGGAGGCGGTGATGGTGGTGGAGACGGTGATGGAGGTGGAGGCGGTAGGGCAACATTGGGCGCCAACACGATGAAAAAAAAAGGAAATCTATGGAATTTGGACATAAAAAAGAGAAGGACTCGCACTGCTGTAATAGTCTGTGAGTGTGTGATGAATGACCTGGGGAGGGAGGAGGTGATGGAAGGGGGGTGAAGGAGGGAAGAGGGGTGAGGGAAGGTAGGGTGTGGGAAGGAAAAGGATGGGAGGGGTAAGGAAATGATGTGAATGAGGGGCGGAAGGTAGGGGTGATGTAGGAAGGTGCGGGATGAAGGAAGAAAGGGGAGGTGTGATGGTAGGTTTTGGGAGGTGAAAGGGGGAAGGAGAGTATGAAAAGGAGAAGGGGGGAGGGAGAGGAAGAGAGGGGGAGAAGGGGGAGGGGAAGAGATATATGGAGGCAAAAAGGCAGATAAATGTACTGACAGACAAACAGGCAAGAGACATGTAAACAGACAAACGACAGATACAGACAGACACAATCATGTAGGTTGACAGATACATAGACATATAGGAAGATGGACAGACAGACAGACAGACGAGCGAGATCCCCACTCTGCTGTCGAAAAGCGAGGGAGTGGGAGGGGATGGTGGGGGAGGGAGGGTAGGGGAGGGGATGGTGGGGGAGGGGAAGGTAGGATATAGGAGGGTAGGATAGTATAGGGGAGAGGAGGGTAGGATAGGGATGGAACGGGAGGGAAGGAGACTGGAGAGGAGGAGAGTCGTCAGACTGAGGGTAAGACAACACACAGGAGAGACCTTCCCACTCATGAGCGGAGTCCCTCAGGGCAGCGTCCTCTCTCCTACCCTATATATTATCTACACAAGTGACACCCCGCCTCCCACTAGAATAGGTAACGAAGATATTATGTATGCAGATGACATCACTCAAATAACAACTCATCAAGGAAAATCGCGAGCGTTACAGGTCGACAACACCAGGCGGGAATTAGAAAGGGTAAATAATTACAAAAAACAATGGAAAATCCAAACAAGTCTCCCGAAATTCACAGTGATACCCTTATGCAGAAGGAAAACCCATCCATTAGTAACCAATAATGCCCAGATAGAATAAAAAAGCACAGGCACCCTCCTGGGCCTGCATATATCCACGACAAGTGACTCCCATCATGTCCACACCAGGAAAGAAAAGGCAAGAAGAGAGCTGAGAAAACTATATCACTTTAAAGTGCTTCATGAGAAAATAAAACTCCGCCTGGTGACATCATTTATCACATCGATATTAACTTACCCAGCAGTACCTCTTCATTCTATGAGCACCACTCAAATATTAAAATTACAGGTGGTCCAAAATGAAGCCCAAAGATTCGTCGCACGTGAAAAATACCCCTTCACCAGAACCACAGCTGAGATACATAGAGACCTGAGAATAAAACCCATCAACCAGCAGCTGCACACCTTGGCCAGCAGAATCTGGCAAAAGATAGAACGACCAGGGCAAGAACTCCTTCAAAGACTCCCACCAGATAACGACAACAACCATACATGGTTAAAAAAATAAGTTACCAAATTTCAAAAGGTCCATTACCATCCCCGATCTATACGGCCAGGCAATAGACAACCTCCCTAGACCAGCATCCGCCAGTAGGGTCGGCGGAAAATGAAATAAGGCCCTTAAAACACCCATATATGGGACAGGGTAGGATGTCTAGTGCCTGTACCGACAGACAATAACTAACCCATGACACAACCCTAACACATTATTAGCTTAGCTAGGCGGTCAGCCCGCCCTCCCTTACCTCCTCCTAAATTTCTTCAATTTCCGAACTAAAACTTCCTTCCCCCACCTCTAACCTTCTTTCACCCCTCCTTTCTCTACCAACAAAAAAAAGGGGGAGGATAGGAGAGGGAAGAGTAGGAGACGGTGGGAGAGAGGAGAGGAGAGTAGGATAGGAGAAGGCAGGGTTGGGTAGGAGACAGGAGGGTAGGATAAAGTTGAGGAAGAAAAGGAAGAGGAGCGTAGGAGAGGGAAGAGTAATGAGGGAAGGGTAGGATATGAAAGGAGAAGAGCGGGGAGGATAGGATAGGAAATAAGAGAGGAGGGGAGGAGGTGAGAGGGTAGGAATGGGAGAGGGGAGGGAAGGGAAGAGGGGGGAGGGGGAATGTAGGAGAGGGGGTTAAACACACACTAAAAATAGCCACAGAAGATACTGAAGCTTAGGGGGAGGGAGGGGGGAGTCTTTCACAGGAGTATCTCACCCACTGTATCTCACCCACTGTCTCTCACCCACTGTATGTGACCTATTCTCTCTCCCACAAACACAAAATGACACTTAAATGAGGTCCTTCAACTGAGAGACAGACAGACGAAGAAGCAGAGAGAGACAGACACGTGAAGCAGACAGACAGACAGATGAAGAAGCAGAGAGAGAGAGAGAGAGAGAGAGAGAGAGAGAGAGACAGAGAGAGAGAGAGAGAGAGAATATATTTAACATCCACTACATCAGGACAACTCTATAATTTACCGTCATCATCTCTCAGCCGTCTGAATAATAAAAATGTATTCACTGCTTGTATCTTAACCCATGAACCCTCCCTCCCTCCCTCCCTCCATCCTTACCTCCTTCCTTACCTCCTTCCTTTCTTCCCTCCCTCCTTCGTTTTATGACCTTGTGCGTTGTCTCTTCTTTCTTCTTGTTCTCCTCCTCCTCCTGTCATTTGATTTGTTATTTTAACGTAACCTGACCTAACCTAACCTGACCTGACCTAACCTGACCTGACCTAACCTGACCTAATCTGACCTAACCTGACCTAACTGGAGGAGGGGAGAAAGGAAGAAGATGGTGAGGAAGCGTGAGGGAGAAGATAAAGAAGAGGAGTACTAGGGCCCATTAGGACTGGGGCCTGTTAGACCAATTCCACTCAAAATTTCAACTAAACCCCGGAGAGATGATATCTCTCTCTCTCTCTCTCTCTCTCTCTCTCTCTCTCTCTCTCTCTCTCTCTCTCTCTCTCTCTCTCCATATTTATATTATTGATATTGAAACAGTTTATTTAGCCAGAAAAACACAGATACAGAGTGGATAATAATAACAATATTAACATGGCTGAGCCAGTTGAGAGCCTGAGCTCTGTTGAAGGCACCTGATATATACTGTACATTTATCTCAAGGAAGTATTATGTAACATTTAGTATCATCTGGAATAGTACAATAGCATGGTGGTAATAAGAATATCTCGTAATGTTACCACGGTTATCACTTCGTTATTTATTAATTTTATTTATTTTTTACATTTATATTATAAGTATATTAATATTTTACAGTAGATTTGATGTACATTAATATGATAAAAGAGGGAAGCAATTAAACATAGGTATTAAGGTGAAACAAGAGGACAGAACCTTTCAGTATCATGTCCTGTCGGCAAATATATTTATTGCAATGGTAATTTCTATCCACGTGACAATATTTGACATAATGGTTATGTTGGTGCAATATGTAAGAGTATAAAGTAAGTGTTGCAAAAACATTAATACTTAGACAATAGATTTTTTTAAGAAATTATTTAAATGAAACACCTTCAATATTGTTAATCGTTCGTTATCTTCCTGTCAGAGAGAGAGAGAGAGAGAGAGAGAGAGAGAGGTATACTTTTAGCCAGTGTTGTCTTTGCATTTGTCAGTAACTTATCCCGAGTGTGTGTGGTTCAGGGGGGTCATCCTGTTGAACCCTCGCTCTACCTGTTGGTTTATGTAGGTCCGTGTTTATGTGGGTTTATGTAGGTCCGTGTTTATGTGTGTATGTAGGTTCGTGCTTGTGCTGGTTTATGTAGGTCTTTATGTAGGTCCGTGTTTATGTGGGTTTATGTAGGTCCGTGTTTATGTGGTTTAACTCGACCTTGGCTTAAATGGTGTTTTTTATTTATCTTGTAATTCTCTCCCTCTCTCCCCCTTCCCCTCCCCTCTCCCTCCCCCACAAGAGTCATTGCTTAGGAATGCGACTCTGTCCCACAAGCACTAATGAGGTGCGTGTGTGTGTGTGTGTGTGTGTGTGTCTTACCCAATCGTTGAGCCAGTGTAATATATAGCAACACACACACACACACACACACACTGACACCTTATTAACCCCGCTTCAGAAAACTATGGCCTCTTGCGGTCTGCCGTTTTGTTTGTCTCTGTCTGTAAGTCTTTCTTGATTTGACTCGAGTGATTAATTCATCGTACTCAAACGATTAAGTCATAAATCCTTATGGGGCTAAATTTATCGTACTCGAAGGAATAACTCATTGTACTCAATGGGTTAGGTCATCGTACCCAATGGGTTAAATCATCGTACTCAAGGGGTTAAGTCATGGTACTCAAGGGGTTAAGTCATCGTACTCAAGGGGCTAACTCACATGTACTCAAGGGGTTAAGTCATCGTACTCCTAGGTTGACGTATAAAGGCTTCAGTCTCTCTCTCTCTCTCTCTCTCTCTCTCTCTCTCTCTCTCTCTCTCTCTTTGGGGATAGTTATTTTTGCACTAAGTTTGATGAGGACGATTTTAGACCAAAGTAAACAAAATATGTTGGTTTGTGTCGACGTAATGTACAGTACAGTGGTTTAGTTAAGTTATTATTAAGCAGAAATAGTCAGGTGTTTGTTTTGATCTGCTGAGGTTTAATATTGATAATTATAATCACTCCCAAGTTAACAATAGAAGATTAGAACGTGTGTGTGTGTGTGTGTGTGTGTGTGTGTGTGTGTGTGTGTGTTATAGCGTTGGCATGTACTATGTGACCCCACCCTCTCTCGCTTTGTGTGTTTGTGTGTGTGTGTGTGTGTGTTAGAGCACCGAGTCGTCACCCTCCCCCCCCCCCTCCTTCCTCCCCTTCCTCCCTCGCCCTCCTCCTCCACCACCCTGATATTGACATACTCAGGAGAGGTCATTGACTCGAGCCACACACCTCTCACACACTCACTCTCTTCTACCTCTCACACACACACACACTCTCTCTCCTATCTGTCACACACTCACTCTCTTCTATCTGTCACACACTC
Source organism: Homarus gammarus (assembly GCA_958450375.1). Taxonomy (NCBI): domain Eukaryota; kingdom Metazoa; phylum Arthropoda; class Malacostraca; order Decapoda; family Nephropidae; genus Homarus; species Homarus gammarus. Next base: position 395,008 of record CAUDMG010001248.1, on the reverse strand, counting down.
ACTCTCTCCTACCTCTCACACACTCATTCTCCAACTATTCCACGCACTCAAAAGTCAACCTCGGAGAAATTAAACAAGCTTTCTCTCGTCAGTTGTTTGTCAGAACTAGTTGAAGCAATTAAGGGTTGAACAGACATCAACAGTGATATCAAAGGTTAGGTCAGGGCAAGTCAGGTTGGGTCAGGCCACGTCAGGTAGGGTCAGGCCACGTCAGGTTGGGTCAGGTCACGTCAGGTTGGGTCAGGTCACGTCAGGTTGGGTCAGGCCACGTCAGGTTGGGTCAGGTCACGTCAGGTAGGGTCAGGCCGGGTCAGGTTGGTTTGGACAAAATTGGGTTAAGTTCGGGTAGAATGTTTAGATTGTCAGGTTAGGTTAGGTTTCGTTTGGGTGAGGTTAGGTTAGGTTAGGTTAGGTTAGTTAAGGACTTGTCTTAGTTAAAAAAAATCCTATGGTTAGTAAGACACAAGAACAGACAGTATCTCACCGTCCCGAGAGAGAGAGAGAGAGAGAGAGAGAGAGAGAGAGAGAGAGAGAGAGAGACCCCAATGACCTGTTTCTATGAATATTAATCTTGTGTTTTGTAAACTGGGGATGATTGTGGAGACCAATGGCTGTACTGGAGGACGGGGGTGATGACCTCTTGCTTCCACCACCACCACTACCTTCACCACCACCACTACCCTCACTTCCACCTCCACCCTCATCACCACCACCACACACCACCACCTTCACTACCACCACACACCACCACTACCCTCACCACCACCACTACCCTCACCACCACCACTACCACCACCCTCACCACCTCCACCACCACCACCCCCACCACCACTCAGTAAAGGTGTGTCGACTAGGCCACGATAATTACCACCTATTAATCATTATTTACCAACGTGTTTGAGACCCAATATATTTCGCTCCGCTTGGTGTAGTGTGTGTGTGTGTGACCTGGTGAAATAGTCGTGTGTGTGTGTGTGTGACCTGGTGAAGTAGTAGTAGTGTGTGTGTGTGTGTGTGTGTGTGACCTGGTGAAGTAGTAGTGTGTGTGTGTGTGTGTGTGTGTGACCTGGTGAAGTAGTGTGTGTGTGGGGGGGGGGGGGTGTGTAACCTGGTGAAGTAGTGTGTGTGTGTGTGTGTGTGTGACCTGGTGAAGTAGTGTGTGTGTTCGTGTGTGTGTGACCTGGTGAAGTAGTGTGTGTGTGTGTGACCTGGTGAAGTAGTTTGTGTGTGTGTGTGACCTGGTGAAGTAGTGTGTGTGTGGGGGGGGGGGGTGTGTAACCTGGTGAAGTAGTGTGTGTGTGTGTGTGTGTGTGTGACCTGGTGAAGTAGTGTGTGTGTTCGTGTGTGTGTGACCTGGTGAAGTAGTGTGTGTGTGTGTGTGTGTGTGTGTGTGTGAGACCTGGTGAAGTAGTTTGTGTGTGTGTGTGTGACCTGGTGAAGTAGTGTGTGTGTGTGTGTGTGACCTGGTGAAGTAGTGTGTGTGTGCTTGACCTGGTGAAGTAGTGTGTGTGTAATAATAATAATAATAATAATAAACGGTTTATTAATAGAGTTGCAGCCGGTGGCTGAAAATATTGAGACTTACATTAGATTTAGACACAGTGATATAATATGCTTTGAATACATTTACAGGGCTGTACAGTACATAAATCAGGAGTTGTTTATTATTTTAACAATAGATGGGATGGTGCTGTTCTTATATATATCGGTGCGGGCTCTTATGGGCTGAATTTTGTTGTAGTGGCGGACTGCGCGAGTTGGGTGGGGGGCTGCAGGAGGTGGCGATGGCGAGGGTGGTGCAGTAGTCCACGGCCAAACCTTTCCAGTGCTTGGTGGTGGAGGTCACTGGGGGATGGCATTTCCAGGGTGGAGAGAGCGTTGGTGTAGCCGGATTATTCTGCGCCGAGCATGAATCTGCAGGCCCTTTTCTGTACCTTCTCTAGCTGACGTTGTTGGGTGGAGTTGAGAGAAGACGACCAGGCTGGTGACGCATACGTTAGTTTGGGGAGAATAAAGGCGTTGTAGATGGTCCTCAGCTCTGGAGTGGGTGTCCCAAGTGACCTAAGTCGTCGTAGCATGTAGAGACGGTACGAGGCTGCCTTGACTGTGTTATTTACATGGGCCTTCCAGTCAAGTTTGTTGTCTATAGTTACACCCAGGAGTTTGGCAGACTGCACCAGCTGGAGTGGATGGGCACCCACTGTGACTGCTGGGGCTTGCACTGGAGTGGTGGCGGTATTGATGTGCATGACTACGGTTTTGGTGTGATTGATGATGACCTTGTTCTCCGTAGTCCATGCCTGTAGCCTGTCCAGGGTGCCTTGGAGCGGTGAGTAGTCTGGTGCGGTGTTGTCCACTGAAACCCCCACAGTGCAGTCATCCACGTACTTCCACCTGTGAGGAGTGTCCGATAGAGCGTCGGTGATCAGGATAAGGAAGCACAGTGGTCCCATCTTGGTCCCCTGGGGAACACCGCAGGTGAGGTGTTGGAATTAGAGACCAAGCCCTGATACCTCACTGCTTGGCGACGTCCACTCAAGAAATCAGTGAGCCATGAGACTAGGTTGGTGGGCAGCCCTAGTGCAATAGCCTTGTTGATAACAGTGCAGTGATCAACAAGGTCAAAGGCCTTCCTGAAGTCCACAAGGGCAACGGCCAGTGATGTCTTACGTTTCTGCAAGTTTTTGTGCAGAAAATCCAGAAAGCCCACCAAGCAGTGTGATGTAGAGGAGGTCCTCATATTGCCAAATTGCTGTGGATCAATTAACTGATAGATACTGCTGGTGAAGTAGTGTGTGTGTGTGTGTGTGACCTGGTGAAGTAGTGTGTGTGTGTGACCTGGTGAAGTAGTGTGTGTGACCTTGTGTAGTGTGTGTGTGTGTGTGATCTGGTGATGTAGTGTGTGTGTGTGACCTGGTGAAGTAGTGTGTGTGTGTGTGTGACCTGGTGAAGTAGTGTGTGTGTGTATGTGTGTGACCTGGTGAAGTAGTGTGTGTGACCTGGTGTAGTGTGTGTGTGACCTGGTGATGTAGTGTGTGTGTGTGTGTGTGACCTGGTGAAGTAGCGTGTGTGTGTGTGTATGTGTGACCTGGTGAAGTAGCGTGTGTGTGTGTGTGTGTGACCTAGTGAAGTAGTGTGTGTGTGTGACCTGGTGAAGTAGTGTGTGTGTGTGTGACCTGGTGAAGTAGTGTGTGTGTGTGTGTGTGACCTGGTGAAGTAGTGTGTGTGACCTGGTGTAGTGTGTGTGTGTGTGTGACCTGGTGATGTAGTGTGTGTGTGTGTGTGTGTGTGTGTGACCTGGTGAAGTAGCGTGTGTGTGTGTGTATGTGTGACCTGGTGAAGTAGCGTGTGTGTGTGTGTGTGACCTAGTGAAGTAGTGTGTGTGTGTGACCTGGTGAAGTAGTGTGTGTGTGTGTGTGTGTGACCTAGTGAAGTAGTGTGTGTGTGTGACCTAGTGAAGTAGTGTGTGTGTATGTGTGTGACCTGGTGAAGTAGTGTGTGTGTGTGTGTGTGTGTGACTTGGTGAAGTAGCGTGTGTGTGACTTGGTGAAGTAGTGTGTATGTGTGTGTGTGTGTGTGTGACCTGGTGAAGTAGTGTGCGTGTGTGACCTGGTGAAGTAGTGTGTGTGTGTGTGTGTGTGACTTGGTGAAGTAGCGTGTGTGTGACTGACTTGGTGAAGTAGTGTGTGTGTGTGTGTGTGTGTATGTGTGACCTGGTGAAGTAGTGTGCGTGTGTGACCTGGTGATGTAGTGTCCGGTGACCTGGGGATGTGTATCTATGACCTGATGATGTAGTGTCTGTGACCTGGTGATGTCTTGTACCTATGTCCTGGTGATGTCTTGTGTCTGTGACCTGGTGATGTCTTATGTCTGTGACCTGGTGATGTAGATAGAGAAAGAGTCATAAATACTAAAAGGAAGACAGACAGACAGACAGACAGACAGATACACATTAATATTTCCAACTCAAATCATAATAAAGAAATCTCAATTTTTTTTTTCAAACAGGTTTTTAGATTCCGAATTTCAGAAGGAGTTTTAAGAAACGTAATTTATTGTTCTGTGTGGGTGGGTGGAGTGGGTTGGGTGGGTGGGTAGAGTATGTGGGTATAGTGTGTGTGGGTGGATGTAATGTGGGTGGAGTGAGTGAGTGGGATGGTGGGTGGAGTGAGTGAGTGGGATGGTGGGTGGGTGGGTGGGTGAAGTAGGTTGGACTGAGTGTGTGGGTGGCGCGTATGGGCGGGTGAGTGTAGTGTGTGGGTGGGTTGGTGTAATGTGTGGGTGGGAGGAGTGTGTGGAGGGGTGGGTGGAGTGTATGTGTGGATGGGTGGAGTGTTTGGACCGAGTGGAGTGTATGTGGATGTGTGGAGTGTGTGGGTCGCTGGGTTATAATGAGTACACGGGTTCGTAAATGTGACTCACGCCCTTTGATTTACATGATTTCGTCCATCCCATGTTGGTTAGGTTAGGTTAGGTTAGGTTAGATTAGATTAATTTGGGTTGGGCTTGGTTAGGTTGGGTTATGGTTAAGTTAAGTAGGGTTAAGATGGGCTAGGTTATGTTAATTTGGGTTAGATTAAGTTAAGCTAAGCTAGGTTAAGTGAGATAAATTCGATAATGTTATGATTAATTAGGGTAAGGTTAAGTTATATTAGGGTTAGGTTAGGTTAGGTTAAAGTTAAAGTTAATAAGAAAAGCTGAAGGTGTGGGGTGTCCGCTCTTGCCTCATTAGTATTCATAGGTTGTCTGCCCAATTAATTTAACCAACTGATGTCCGAACCACAACTACCATTCATCTTCCAATCATATATATTGTTTGGGTCCACCTTATACTTTAGTGGGGGAGAGGTGGGGGTGGGGGGAATCTTGTAACTTTTTTCTTTATTCTTTCTTCTTTCTTTTTTTTTTCGTTAAGTCCGACATAGTAATTTTAGTTAATCATCGTTCATCCGTCACCATTACTCACGGCCCCGCCCACCGTGTCAAGACCAGGTCGGGGTAGAAAGGGACTATCTGCCTTACTTTGACTCTGGGGGTGGGATTTAGGAGGCGGTGAGGGGAGTGGGGGGGGGTGTGTGTTTGCTTTTCTTTCGTCCTTGTAGGAGATTCAGGGGAGAGGGGTTCTGGGGTTCTATTCTATTATGGAGGTGGTTCACTCAGGGGTTCACAAAAGTTTATGCGTTCATTCCTGTTATCTCATTCTTATCTCAATTTAATAACTTGCTGTGTTAGATGGCTGTGTATGTGACGGTCTTGACATGTACTGTTGCCAAGCGGGAGGGAGAAAAGGAGCGAGTGGTACTTTTTATTTGTAGAGAAAGGAGGGGTGAAAGAAGGTTAGAGGTGGGGGAAGGAAGTTATAGTTCGGAAATTGAAGAAATTTAGGAGGAGGTAAGAGAGGGCGGGCTGACCGCCTAGCTAAGCTAATAGTGTGTTAGGGTTGTGTCATGGGTTAGTTATTGTCTGTCGGTACAGGCACTAGACATCCTACCCTGTCCCATATATGGGTGTTTTAAGGGCCTTATTTCATATTCCGCCGACCCTACTGGCGGATGCTGGTCTAGGGGGGTTGTCTATTGCCTGGCCGTGTAGATCGGGGAAGGTAATGGACCTTTTGAAATTTGGTAACTTTTTGGGAACCATGTATGGTGGTTGTTGTTGTCTGGTGGGAGGCTTTGAAGGAGTTCTTGCTCTGATCATTCTACCTTTTGCCAGATTCTGTTGGCCAGGGTGTGCAGCTGCTGGTTGATGGGTTTTATTCTCAGGTCTCTATGTATCTCGGCTGTGGTTCTGGTGAAGGGGTATCTTTCACCTATGACGAATCTTAGGGCTTCATTTTGAACCACCTGTAATTTGATACTGATGATTAGCGGGCAGTGTGGGAGAGAGAGAGGGGGGGGGGCTCATTTTGAATCACCACAACTTCTAATGGTCACTCGCTGAACTACCCAACCACTTACAGGCTTATAAAAGAAAATAGTCGTTAGATGACACGTGATATTTGGTACAGTTGTTGGAGCACTTGAAGATTATTTAGTTCACATCAGTTTATTTCACTTGACTATTAAACACCCGAACACACCTGGAAGGATTGGGTTAGGTTAGGTTAGGTCAGATTTGCCCCTACGAAGCGTGGGGGCTAGTTTATTGGGCACTCCCTCACACAGAAGCGTTATAGCCCCCAACAGGGGAGTATTCAAAGTTCATGCTTGCAATTTACGGGCGTTAGTGTCTGGCGAGCCATGGGTTGTGTACATAGGGGGGATTACCTGTACAGTTCATTTGTTTATGGAAAAGTGTGGCAGATCCCATAATGTCACGAAGGGACGGTGTGATGGTGACGGCTAGGGTCTTGTAGGTAGGGTCTCAGGACATAATAATAATAATAATAATAATAATAATAATAATAATAATAATAATAATAAATTAACGGTTTATTGAAAGAGCTTGGCAGCCAGAAGGCTGAAAATATACAGTTACATATTTGGGGGATGGGTTTCGAATTACAAATAATATACAAGTAACATAAGTGATTTTGGTCTTTTTTTTTTTATCATTCTGGACACTTCGCCTTTTGGCTATTTCTACCGTACTCGCCCACAAGGTTTACATATAGTGCGGCCAGGCTCAGAGCTGTTAGTATACTCCCATCAGGGGCACCTGTAACCTCAGTCAGGGGTTGATATAATCTTTGTAGTGGAGGCTGTCGTCGGTTACTGCGTGATAGTGGCACTTCCCCATGTTTCAAATTCGTCCAGTGTTCGTCAGATGTCTCGCGGTGTGTATCCGAGGTTTGAGATGGCTGAAGGACAGGCTGGGGATGGGTACTGTTTCCTCTTCCTGTGTTGCTTCTGTGGCCAGACGAGGAACATTGTGATGGGCAGCTATTCTTATGTGTGATGGGATCCAGAGAAGCCTGGGACAGATGGCGGCTCTAAACCACGGCAGTGACCTGGGGGTTACACCTGTCTGTGGTAGAACAGGTGTAAGACAGACAGAAAAACGAACAGAGGTTCTATGTCCAAGGCTAGAAAACCGCTCTAACTGCACCTTCAGGATCTCAACCCCTTCACACCCGCCTCCAACCCTCTCAACCCTCTCAGCCTCCCAACCCCACTCAATCCCAATTCCCTTAACCCCAATCCCCCCCACGGTCGGTCAGGTAGAGAGGTTCGGCAGCACCAGATGGAAGAGAAGAGATTCGAATCCTTCTCGATGTGTTTTCGACCATTAACAAAAGACTCCTTGAACCAGGTCGAGCCTTAATGCAAGTTTGACGTCATATGGGAACGTAATTAGATTCGAACCCAGGCACAGAAATTCATAACTCGACACTGAGATTCGAAACCTGGCAAAGAGATTCAAATACTCACACAGGAAATCGAACCCAAACACAAAGATTCAAACCTCGACACAGGGATTTGAACCCCCCCCGCTTGATCCTAAACTCATAATGACCCAGAGTCGAACCATTTGATTTATGTGACTAGGCTTGAGTAGTCTCGCCCACCACGCAACCTTTATACTGCGTTGAGAGTTGCGTGTTTAGAATGCGTTGAGCTGCGTGGTTTTTTAGTATGTTGTGCGTTGAGGTGCTGAATAGTGCGTTGTGGTGTGCTTTATAGTGCGTTGAGGTGTGCTTAATAGTGCGTTGTGGTGTGCTTTGTAGTGCGTTGAGGTGTGCTTTATAGTGCGTTGTGGTGTGCTTTATAGTGCGTTGTGGTGTGCTTTGTAGTGCGTTGTGGTGTGCTTTATAGTGCGTTGTGGTGTGCTTTATAGTGCGTTGAGGTGTGCTTAATAGTGCGTTGTGGTGTTGTTTTATAGTGCGTTGTGGTGTGCTTTATAGTGCGTTGTGGTGTGCTTTATAGTGCGTTGTGGTGTGCTTTGTAGTGCGTTGTGGTGTGCTTTATAGTGCGTTGTGGTGTGCTTTATAGTGCGTTGTGGTGTTGTTTTATAGTGCGTTGTGGTGTGCTTTATAGTGCGTTGAGGTGTGCTTAATAGTGCGTTGTGGTGTGCTTTGTAGTGCGTTGAGGTGTGCTTAATAGTGCGTTGTGGTGTTGTTTTATAGTGCGTTGTGGTGTGCTTTATAGTGCGTTGAGGTGTTGTTTTATAGTGCGTTGTGGTGTGCTTTATAGTGCGTTGAGGTGTGCTTTATAGTGCATTGTGGTGTGCTTTACAACTGTCACACCTGATAATTGTAATAGGGAGCTGTGTGTGTGGGTGTAGGGAGCTGGGTGTGGGTGTAGGGAGCTGGGTGTGGGTGTAGGGAGCTGGGTGTGGGTGTAGGGAGCTGTGTGTGTGGGTGTAGGGAGCTGGGTGTGTGGGTGAAGGGAGCTGGGTGTGGGTGTAGGGAGCTGGGTGTGGGTGTAGGGAGCTGGGTGTGTGGGTGTAGGGAGCTGGGTGTGGGTGTAGGGAGCTGGGTGTGTGGGTGTAGGGAGCTGGGTGTGTGGGTGTAGGGAGCTGGGTGTGTGGGTGTAGGGAGCTGGGTGTGTGGGTGTAGGGAGCTGAGTGTGTGGGTGTAGGGAGCTGGGTGTGGGTGTTGGGAGCTGGGTGTGTGGGTGTAGGGAGCTGGGTGTGTGGGTGAAGGGAGCTGGGTGTGGGTGTAGGGAGCTGTGTGTGGGTGTAGGGAGCTGGGTGTGGGTGTAGGGAGCTGGGTGTGTGGGTGTAGGGAGCTGGGTGTGTGGGTGAAGGGAGCTGGGTGTGTGGGTGTAGGGAGCTGGGTGTGGGTGTAGGGAGGTGGGTGTAGGGAGCTGGGTGTGGGTGTAGGGAGCTGGGTGTTCTTGTGAGACTTTGATGGTGTCCACTTGACTCTCTTAGTGACTGTTTGGTCCAGTTCTGAAGACTGTGGAGAGTGTAGACTGTTGGTTGTCGGTGGGGGGGGGGGGGGGGGTTGTTAGCGGGTGCGGGGTATTTGTTAAGTAATGAGCGTACTGCCGTGTCGCTGAGTACGTGGTTAATTAGGATGAGGAAGCCGAGTGGCCCCTGTCCTCTCCTCGTTCTCTGAGTGTGTGTTACTGGAGGGAGGGTGGTAGGGAGGGGGAAGGAGGTGGGGGAGGGAGGGAGGGAGGGTGGTAGGGGAGGGAGGAATGGCTTCACTTAACCTAAGCAAAATTAATGTTACCTAACCTAACCTATATTGACCTCTCCTGACCCAACTTAAAATACTCGTATAAAAAAAATGTGTATTGCTCTAAGATATTGCAGAGAATTAAATGAACACGAGAGAGAGAGAGCCCCCCCCCCCCCTGTTCACCCACCTCCCCAACCTTGCCTCAAATCACTCTCCTGTAGCTGAATCACCTCATCTCCCCACTTTTAATTAATCTCCCCATTCCATTTTATCTCCCCTCTACCCCTGTTTATCTCCTCACCCCTTGTTTTGTTTCCTCTTCCCACCTTACCACCTTAATGTGCAGCTTTACCTCTCTCTCTCTCTCTCTCTCTCTCTCTCTTTCTTTCTTTCTTTCTTTCTTTCTTTCTTTCTCGCTCTCGCTCTCGCTCTCTCTCTCACTCTCTCACACACATAAGACACAGGCCAGCTGTAGGAGGGGATCTACGCGGTACAGAACAGGTTGTGATGAGAGCCTCCCAAGGGTCCAGCACTCACTAACCCTCTTGTCCCGCCGCCGTCTTAAATATACGAAAAAATGACCCAACAGGCGCCTCGAGCCATCCTTAGTACCCCCCCCCCCTCCTCCTTCCCCTTCCATTTCCCCTTCCTTGTCCCTCCCCTTCCTTCCCCTTCTCTTTCGCCTGCCCTGTCCCCCTTTACCCTTTAGGAATGATTTGATACACATTTTTTCCCTTAAAACCCTTAAGGAAAAGACATCCTCGTCCTTTCCGAAGGAAAAACAACCCCCTGGCCTCTCCCTTTACCTCCATGAACCTTTTTCCAACACCCCTTTCCTCTCCTTACCACAATCCCGTCATCACCCAACACCACCACCCTTTCTTCATCATCCTTCACCACCACCTACCACTTTTCACGACCACCCCTTCATCACCACCTCTCTACCACCGCCCATTCCTCACTATTTCTCACTACCCCTCACCACCACCCTTTCCTTACAACCCCCTCACCACCACCCCTTCCTCACCACTTCTCACCACCACCCCTTCCTTACCACCACCACCCCTCTACCACCCCTCTACCACCACCACCACCACCACCACCACCCCTTTACCACCACCCCTCTACCACTACCCCTCTACCACTCCCCTCTACCACCACTCCTCTACCACCACTCCGATACCACCACCCCTCTACCACCACCCCTCTACCACCACCCCTTTACCACCACCACCACCCCACGCCACCACCACCCCTCTACCACCATTCCTCAACTGCCACCCTCTAAAATAATGGTTGTCCCGACCTTGCCCTGGCAGTAGTACAGACACCCATTAAGAGCATCTGGTGACTCCAGGCTGGACTCACTCACACAGCCCACGAGATCTGGCTGGGATGGATCAGTTCTCGGGGTCTATCGGATTACAGGTGAGATGCCCCCCCCCCCCCCCCTCTCCTCCAGTCCTAATCATCTCCACAGTCTTAATAGGTCCCCAGAGTAACTTAATCTAATCACTAGTATTTGGGTTCAGTTAGGATTAGTGCCACCGGATTAGAACTCAGCCCCTCCTCTAATCGTAATAGTTGAGTTAGGTGTGATTAGTGGGTACTGTGAGGGCTTGGGCCGATTAGAACTGAGGCTCCAATCCTACTGGTTGAATTATATTAGAGAACTATGATGATTAAGATGTATTTGACCATCATTGGATTATCGATTTTCCATCTTGTAAGGGACGATGTTGGAGCGTAGTAGCGATGAAAGTAGCGTTACACCGGGGGACGGGGGGTATCAAGAGGGTGACCTGAGAATGAAACCCATCAACCAGCAGCTGCACACCCTGACCTGCAGAATCTGGCAAAAAATAGAACGATCAGAGCAAGAACTCCTTCAAAGCCTCCCACCAGATAACGACAACAACCATACATGGTTCCCAAAAAGTTACCATATCTCAAAAGGTCCGCTACCACCCCTGATCTACACGGCCAGGCAATAGACAACCTCCCTAGACCAGCATCCGCCAGTAGGGTTGGCGGAAAATGAAATAGACCCTCAAAACACTCATATATGGGATAGGGTAATTGTCTAGTGCCTGTGTCGACAGACAATAACTAACCCATGACAACCCTAACACACCATAAGCTTAGCTAGGCGGTCAGACCGCCCTCTCTTGCCTCCTCCTAAATTTCTTCAATTTCCAAACTATAACTTCCTTCCCCCACCTCTAATCTTCATTCACCCCTCCTTTCTCTACACACATAAAAAAAGGGATGTGTTACAGGAGGAGACCAGGGTTGTGTCAAGTGAGGGACCAGGAGTGTGTCAAGGGGGGACCAGGGATGTGTTACGTGGGGGACCAGGGGTGTATTAAGTAAGGGAACTAAGGGTGTGTCAAGTAGGGAGACCAGGAGTGTGTTAAGGGGTGACCTGGAGTGTGTCAAGTAGGGGACCATGAGTGTGTCAAGTGGGGGAACATGCCTGTGTTAAATGGGAGACCATGAGTGTGTCGAGAGAGTTATCAGGGGGGGGGGGGGGATGTTAAGGTGACACCAGGGGTGTGTCAAGGCGGGACTAGGAGTGTGTCGAGGGGACCAGGAGTGTGTTAAGTGGGGGACCATGAGTGTGTCAAGTGGGGACCAGGGGTGTGTATAGGGGGACCATGAGTGTGTCAAGTGGCAGACCATGAGTATGTCAAGGGGGGACCAAGGGTGTATCAAGGGGGATCAGGTGTGTGTCAAAGGGGGGACCATGGGGACCAAGTCTTTGTCAAATGATAGGCTTCACTTCCGCCGTGTCAAGGGGGAGGTTGGCCAGCCAGTAGCAAGACGGTCAGCCCGCTTCCTTCTGCCTCCTTAACTTCTTCAATTTCTGAACTATTAACTCCCTTCCTTCTGTAATCCCGTTTCTCTACAAAAAAAAGGGGGGAGAGGGAGGTAGTTGACCCCTGCTGGGTACGGTTACGTCGGGCTATAACTACCTGGAGCTACCACAGTCTACACCCGCCTGCTGGGGAGTGAGGTGCACTGACGGGGTGATGGACGAACTGACAGTAAGGGGAAGTGTCAGAAAAAGAAGGGGGTTTAGGGGGATAATGCGGGTGAGGAGAGGGCCAAGAGAGAAAGAATGAGACGGGTCAGGAGATTATGAAGGTAAGAGTCTCTCTCTCTCTCTCTCTCTCTCTCTCTCTCTCTCGAGTATTTTAATGCGGTTGTTTGCACTCGTACTCCGGGACTAAGCGCATTCCTAAAACACGCTGACGCCCATTAATGTAGAGAAAGGGACTTACGGGGCGGCATCACTCGGCTTTGTTTACCCATAACAGTTGATGCAGGGGTAGTCATTACCTGCCAAAAGAATGTCACCTGAGTTTTTTGGCGGGAAAGGAATGTAAACACAGCTGATCGGTGCTATCCAATTTTTTTTATACATGTTCGATATATATTTTTGTACATCATCAATAAAGATTTTTCACACTTTCGATATATATTTTTGTACACGTTTGATATAGTTTTTTTGTTGTTGTTGTTGGTGGGAAGTTAACAGTCCTAAGCCTTATATTTTTTGCTGTACGTCGTTACTCAGATGCTGTACTAATCGACTGTAATTTTACATTTATTTTCCTTTTGTAATTAATAGCTAATTATAGAGTAATGATTATTATTATTATTATTATTATTATTATTATTATTATTATTATTATTGGTTATTTTTATTAATATTATTGTATTTATTATTATTATTATTATTATTATTATTATTATTATTTTTATTATTATTATTACGGCCAACTTTACGGTTATGATATTATATACGGTTTGCCTCGCTATCGGGACACCATCATGATAGTAAGAGTAATAGAGACTATTTTTAGCTCCGGTTATATGGGACGCCTATCAGATAATGGGAGCTATGTGAGTCAGCTCTCTCTCACACACACACACACACACACACATAAGGTGAAAGTTAGGTTAGGTTAGGTTGACATTTGACTTAACTTCGAGTGCATAGACTCTACCTTAACTAGGTACATTTACTTAACACCAGTTATAAGACAAAATGCTGAGAGCTAAGTGCTGAGTGCTAGGTGCTGGGAGCTGGGTTCTTGATGCTGGGAACTAGGTTGTAGAGATACTGGGTGCTAGGTGCTGGGTGCTAGGTCCTGGGAGCTAAGTTGTAATAGTAATAATAATAATTTACGGTTTATTGAAAGAGCTTGGCAGCCAGAAGGCTGAAAATATGCAGTTACATATTTGGGGAATGGGTTTCAAATTACAAATAATATACAAGTAACATAAGTGATACAAATAAGATATATAATAACTAGATGGGGGAAAGCTCAAACTACAGTGCATTTCAACATAGTGAGAGTGCAAGAAGCAGTATTTACTGGGAGTGAATACACTGGTTTATTACAAGTTATTGATAATTTTTACAATGGTTGGGACTGGGCTGTTCTTATAGCGATCAGTTCGTGCACGTATGGGCTGGATGCGGTTGTGGTGTCGAACAGCAATTCTCGGGCTAGGGATCTGAGGTGGTAGTAGGAGCCGGTGTCGAGGATGGTGTAGAAGTTTCTTACCAAATTTGCAGATGAGGTCGTGGTGATGGTCAGTGAGAGTCGAAAGGGTCAGTGTGTTGAGCGCTTCTTGCATGCCCTCTTTTGCACTTTTTCTAGGTGTTTACGTTGTAGTTGTAGTTGTAGAGATACTGGGTGCTAGGTGCTGGGAGCTAGGCGGAGACATACTTTAAAAGCGAGAAGAATACTCACCTCAGGGCAGCATTTGATAAGCGTTATCAGATAGTGTCTTATCGTCTCCTCCCCTCCCTGTCAGTATCACCAAGCTGTCTGTCTCACCCCGCTCTCTTGTCTGGTCGCATCCGTGTGTGTGTGTGTGTGTGTGTGTGTGTGTGTGTGTGTGTCAGAGAGAGAGAGAGACCAAAGGTGTATTTTTGCGGAAGAGAAAAAGTGTCTCACCTACCAAAGCCTGTAGGAAACACTTGTAGCCTTAACAGGTGTGTGTGTATAAGGCACATACCAATTTATAACACATGTGTTGGTGGGAGCTTCTGCCTGTGTGAATGTGTGTGGAGGGGAGGGGTGGGAGGAGGGGTGTTTTGTGTACGAGTTTATATATTCAGTATTTTGTTGCATATCAATAGTAAGGAATTCATGCCAAGGTGATTCTATCTTTCACACACACACACAAATACACAGAGGCAGGAGCGAGGTGGGGGAGGTATGGTAGAGGGAGGTGTGGTCGAGGGAGGTGTGGTGGGGGAGGGGTGCGGTGGTGTGGAAGAGGGGGTGTGGTGGAGTGAACGAGGGGAGAGGTGAAGCATGGTGGCGCGAAGGAGGAGACGTACTGAATTGAAATGTGTTGCAGGCAACAGCTAGTTTTTTGTGCACCCCACATTCATCCTGTGAGCGGTAGCGCATAAGGTTTACAGAGTAGAGGTCACAAAGGGTGTGTATAACTAACCCCCTGTGGCCAGGATATTGTGGCATTGAATGTTACAAGATATTTCAAATACATTGTTTGTTTAGTTCTTTACATAGGAGTTGACTTAGCTGTAAGGTGCAAAATATGGATAGTCTTAATATATCAGCTATTTTGCCACCAGAGACAAAATGCTGTGCCATTTCACACAGTGTGCTTGGACCTGTCCCTAAAAACGTTTTATTTCCTCACAGCCTAAGACGTAGTGTTGGAGTGTGTGGCCATATGTCTGGCCACACACTTTACATTTAGTTTTGTACACATCTGCTTGAGGAACATACTGCCGGAGGTACTTATATCCTAACCTTAGTCTAGCGCTTACAACACCTTGTAATCTAGTGATCTTGTTACTTGCTCCATAGTACATGTTTCACTTGATGCATCTCATACCTGTCTGCTTGCTTCAAATTCATCAGCATATTCTTTCTTGAATACCGTTTTTAGGGTTGCGTGTGATAGACCCAGGTTGCATTCTAGTGTCATTCCTTAGGCCCGAGGCATCAACTCTTTATCAAGTTCACTGCGGCCTATGTGATCCACAACAGCTTGTTCCTGACACCCTCGTCAACAAGACACGCATTTTTTAGTCTGGCTTCAGAGACAAGCGAGTAAGTGATGATGAGACTATCTATGGCATTGTCTTCAACAAGTTTCAGGGTAAATAATTCAGTTTGTAGGTGGTGATGAGGTGGAAGAGGCGGAGGTGTTGGGGTGTGGAGGAGAGGGAGGTATTGGGGTGGAGGGAGGGACACAGGAAGCCAGACAGGTGGCAGGTGAGGTACAGCCAGACAGAGCTGGCAGGTCACCCACACCCAGGTGTATTTATAATAATGACTGGGGTGCCTTACCTGACTCTCTAGGGCGCCCAGGTGTGTGTGTGTGTGTGTGTGTGTGTGTGTGTGTGTGTGTGTGAAAAGGGTGTATGTGTGAAAAGGGTGTATGTGTGTGTGTGTGAAAAGTGTGTGTGTGTGTGTGTGTGTGTGTGTGTGTGCGGGGAGTTTCCTGTAATAATAATAATAATAATAATTAACGGTTTATTGAAAGAGCTTGGCAGCCAGAAGGCTGAAAATATACAGTTACATATTTGGGGAGTGGGTTACGAATTACAAATAATATACAAGTAACATAAGTGACACAAATAAGACATATAATAACTTAGATGGGGAAAAGCTCAAACTACAGTTCAATTCAACATAGTGACAGTGTTACAGTATTACAAGTTATTGATAATTTTTACAATGGTTGGGACTGGGCTGTTCTTATAGCGATCAGTTCGTGCACGTATGGGCTGGATGCGGTTGTGGTGTCGAACAGCAATTCTCGGACAAGGGACCTCGGGTGGTAGCAGGAGCCGGTGTCGGGGATGGTGTAGAAGCTTCTTACCAAATTTGCAGATGAGGTCGTGGTGATGGTCAGTGAGAGTCGAAAGGGTCAGTGTGTTGAGCGCTTCTTGATATGTGGAGTAGGAGGAGGAGAGAATAATCTTGCATGCCCTCTTTTGCACTTTTTCTAGGTGTTTACGTTGTGTGGCATTTAGGGAGGAAGACCAGGTGGGGGAGGCATAGGTGAGCTTGGGAAGTATGAATGTTGTGTAAACACTGAGGAGCTCGTGTGCAGGAACTCCGAGGGACTTGAGTCGGCGGAGGAGGTGGAGACGGAAACTGGAGGATTTGACAACTTCATTGACGTGTGGTTTCCAATTTAGTTTGTTGTCTATGGTGACGCCGAGGAGCTTCGTGGAATCTACGACCTGGAGTGTGTTCGGACCTAGAGTAATGGAAGGAGGTGGGACAATGTCGGAGGAGAGGTTGATGTGCATAACCATGGTCTTGGTATGGTTGATGGTGACATGGTTGTTGGTAGCCCAGTTTTGGAGACTGTTCAATAAATCCTGAAGGGCGGTATAGTTGGGAGCAGAATTGTTGACGCTGATCCCAATGGTGGAGTCGTCGACATATTTCCAGCGAGCAGGGGTTTCTCTTAGGGCATCATTGATGAGCATAAGGAAGCAGAGTGGTCCCATCTTGGTGCCTTGGGGGACGCCACAGGTGAGTGACTGAAAGGTGGAGACAGCCCCTCGGAAGCGTACAGCTTGGCGTCGGTCACTGAGGAAGTCTGTAAGCCATGGTATGAGGCTTCTTCGAAGCCCGAGGTCAATAGCTTTGTTGATGATTATATTGTGGTCGACTAGGTCGAACGCTTTAGTGAAATCAATGAAGGCGACAGCTACAGACGTTTTTCGTTTCTCGAGATGGCGGTATATGTAATCGAGAAAGCTGACAAGACAGTGAGTGGTGGAGGAAGTTTTCATGTTTCATGTGTGTGTGTGTGTGTGTGTGTGTGTGTGCGGGGAGTTTCCTGTGTGTGTGTGTGTGTGTGCGGGGAGTTTCCTGTGTGTGTGTGTGTGTGTGTGTGTGAAGGGTGTTTGTTTTGTGTGTGTGTGTGTGTGTGAAGGGTGTTTGTTTTGTGTGTGTGTGTGTGTGTGTGTGTGTGTGTGAAGGGTGTTTGTTTTGTGTGTGTGTGCGTGTGTGTGTGTGTGTGTGTGTGTGTGAGGGGTGTTTGTTGTGTGTGTGTGTATGTGTGCGTGAGGGGTGTACGTGTGTGAGGGGTATTAGGTATGTATGTGTGTGTGTGTGTGAGAGAGGGAGAGAGGGTGTTTGGTGTGTGTGTGGGGGGGGGAGGGTAAGTGTGTGCATGGATTAGCGTTGGTAGGTATAAGGCTACGGGAGTAAACCCCGAACGAAAGAACTGCGGTGGAGACATTAGCAGACATGCTTACAGACCTCCAGTACCACCCCAACGGTGGAAGAGGTGACCACCATGGAAACCCAACGACTACCGGCAGAAGATGGCAGTGCAAGAAGGACAGGCTACTTAAGTGGCCCAACACACTGGGACACCGGCAGTCCCTTGTAGCTCTCCCTCTCCCCAGTCTTTGCAGCTACCTGCACCATTGGATCAGGAAAAGGGAGAGCTAGGATCCGATGTTGAAGGATATCCAGGGATAAAGTCAGGCAATGCTTTGGGACGTGTCTACACGGTTCACCCCCAACAACTTTGAATGCTATTGTTTGAGACTACTTTTTCACCACATCCGTGGCCCAACATCATATGCAGCACTCAAGACAGTGAATGGACAAGTCTGCAGAACCTATCAGGAAGCGTGTAATCTCCTTGGCCTACTGGAAGATGATGGTCACTGGAATGACACATTAGAAGAGGCAGCAGCTACTCAATCGCCAATGAGAATGAGGAACCTGTTTGCCATCATGAGTGCTACATGTGGACTTTCCAACCCAAGCCAGCTCTGGAAAAACCACCAAGAAAGTCTTTCAGGGGATCTGCTTCATCAAGCAAGAAGAGAACATCCTGGTCAAGAGATTGAGTTCATGGATGACATGTTCAACAGAGCTCTGATCATGCTGGAAGACAAAGTGATGGAGCTATGCGGAGAAAACCTGACTGATTTTGGATTGCCTTCCCCAAACCGAGAAGAACCAGTAGTTGCAAACAGGGAGTTGCTCAGAGAGACAGACTACTCAGTTGAAGTTCTGGTGAATTTTCGGATCACCTGAAGAATCATCGCTCGAGCTTATTTCACCTAAAGATTAAATCACCCTAAAACTATTTTGGGAGGATGAGGTTAGGTTAGGATATGTTAGGTTAGATTTAGGTTAGGATAGAATAGGTTTAGGTTAGGTTAAGTTAGCATTAAGGTAGTTAATCTTCAGGTGAAATAAGCTGGGTCGATGATTCTTCAGGTGATCCGAATTTTCTTGAAGAAAATGAGCCTCACCTGGTGCCTGATCAAGCAAATGCTTAGGAACAGATCTTGCAAGCGATACAAGCGGAGCAGGGAGGTATGATCTTTCTCGATGCACCTGGCGGGACAGGAAAAACATTTCTGATCAACCTTCTGTTGGCCAAAGTACGTCATCGGGGGAAAATTGCTCTTGCTGTGGCATCCTCAGGCATTGCTGCAACACTACTAGAAGGAGGACGTACTGCACACTCAACTTTTAAACTGCCTCTCAACCTCGCTCACAATGAGAATCCAGTGTGCAACATCAAAAAAGGATCAACAAAGGCAAAACTATTAGAAAAATGCAGCCTCATAGTCTGGGATGAATTCACTATGTCTCACAAGTTAGCGTTTGAAGCATTGGACAGAACCTTGCAAGACATACGAGAAAATGACCAGCTCATGGGTGGCATTACAATGGTCATTGCTGGAGACTTTCGCCAGACCCTACCTGTCATTCCTCGAAGCACTCCAGCTGATGAACTGAATGCGTGCCTCAAGGCATTATACCTTTGGAGAAGTGTTCAGACACTCACCCTGTCCACAAACATGAGAGTACATCTACAAGGAGATCAGGATGCTGGACGGTTTGCAAACCTTCTACTACAGATTGGGAATGGAACTTTCCCTGTTGATTCAGAAGGACAAATAATCATTCCTCAAGGATGTGGAAATGTTGTAAAGTCCTCAACTGAGCTCACTAACATGGTCTACCCAAACATTATCCACCACTACAAGGATCACAAGTGGCTGCATGAACGCGCAATTCTGGCACCAAAGAATGAAACAGTGGCTGAAATCAACAAGACTCTACTCAGACAGCTTCCAGGCAGTGAGACCTCATTCAAATCTGTTGATACAGTAATCGACCAGGACCAAGCAGTCCAGTACCCTGCAGAATTCCTTAATTCTTTGGAGCTCGCTGGAATGCCTCCTCACCACCTCACTCTCAAGATTGGAACCCCTATAATGACCTTAAGAAATCTTGAACCACCAATCCTCTGCAATGGCACAAGACTGGTGGTGAAGAACATGATGCCACATGTACTGGAAGCTACAATAATGACAGGAAAAGCTAAAGGAGAGGACGTTTTTATACCAAGGATACCTCTCATCACCACTGACCTGCCATTTGAGTTCAAGCGACTTCAGTTCCTGGTTAAAGTGAGCTTTGCCATGACCATCTACAAAAGCCAGGGACAGTCCCTAAAGATGGTTGGCCTAAACCTGGTGTTTCCTTGCTTCTCTCATGGACAGTACTACGTTGGATGCTCCAGAGTGGGAACTGGCAAAAATCTCTACGTACTTGCTGCTAATGGCAAAACCAAAAATGTGGTCTACCTTAATGCACTACAGTGAGACAATGTGGAGCCTCCCGGAAGGTGGCGTCCTACCGTGGCCTAGCGAAAGAGCGCGATTCCGTGGTAAGGTGAGGTCCGCTTAACGCGGTCACTAATTCTACTGTTGGATGAGGTAAGGGCCGCGGACCCCCTACTAGCGCGGGGCTTGGAGCAGTCGCACCGGTTGCCATACCCTCGGGACGGCTCTGCATAGCTGGATAATCGTCATACTTGATTCTGAGTGACAGCAAAGTAGTAGTAGTAGTAGTAGGTGTGATTGTTTGTGGGGGCGTGTTATCGCGTGAATTGTGTCTGTCTTTCTCTATGGCAGAGAGAGAGAGAGAGGAGAATCAGGTGGTGACGTCAATCTTAGGTCAGTTGATGACGTTGCTTCCTCAAGCTCAGAAGATGATGTCATAGATTCAGGTGTGAAGATGACATCATAGATGCAGGTGTGAGGCACCAACTGTATACAGAGATAATGAATAAAATAGATTAAGCGAGATAGTAGTGACAAGTGATGATGTTAGTAAACAAATAGACAAAGCCTAAAAAGTCACCAGGTCCAGATGAGATATTTGCCAGAGTTTTAAAGGAATATCATTAAAAAAGTTGAAAAGAGCGATAATTGATATGTCAGACATGAACGCCCACTTGTGAAGCCATGTTGGGAATCATTGATCAGCTTGTGCTTCTCGAGATAATAGAACAACCACTCTAGCAGAAATGTGGAAGAAAATTAGAGCCATTACCAAGTCACCCACCCCAGTCCAGCTTCATCACAGCCCTGCAGAATATGCTGACATGCTATTAGACCAATGGTCTAGTGTGTCACGAATCACTTCCCTGCCTCCTGACATACAACAATATCTTAGCACAACACACATTAATAGGGGTTTCAATATTGAAATAGCCTGTTCCTCACCAGACCTTACCGACCAGTTTC
Source organism: Homarus gammarus (assembly GCA_958450375.1). Taxonomy (NCBI): domain Eukaryota; kingdom Metazoa; phylum Arthropoda; class Malacostraca; order Decapoda; family Nephropidae; genus Homarus; species Homarus gammarus. Next base: position 374,354 of record CAUDMG010001248.1, on the reverse strand, counting down.
CTATAGCTCACCACGAACTAACAACAGCACTAATGAAAGGTGAGTCATCCTCCCTTGGTGAGGATGGCATAACCTATAACACCCTGAGATTGTTGAATGAGATCCCTAACCATCCACTGCTTGACCTGTATCAAATGAGCCTCACACAGGGTAGTCTGCCTAAGACATGGACTCATGGAAACATAGTTCCAATCCCTAAAGCTAATTCTCCAAACTTCAGGCCAATTTCACTTACATCCTGTATGTGTAAAGTCCTTGAAAGAGTTGTTCTAAACCGTCTCATGTTTCAAGTCGAAGACAAACTCGCCCCTAATCTGTACGGGTTCATGCCAGGGCGTAGCACACAGACATGCTTTGCAGAATATCTTGTTCACTCAAAAGATAAGACACAAACAGCCTTCATAGACCTTAAATCAGCCTTTGATGTAGCTAATAGAGACATTATACTTGAGCAACTAGCTAATTTTGGCATACAAGGTAACCTCCTGACATGGATAAAGGGTTATCTGTCCAACAGGTATGCCAGTGTTCTGTTTAGGGGAGTTAAAAGTACCAGAATGAGATCATTTGAGCTGGGCACGCCTCAGGGAGGAGTGTTAAGTCTTATGCTCTTTAATATACTGATGCACAAGCTTATTGCTGACATTCCAGTTCAGCCAAACGAAGCCGTAATATGCTATGCTGATGATATCTGCATTATGACACAAACCAAACTCAGGCTCGAAGCCTTGCTGGATGTATTTGCTCGGAGAACTGTTGAATGCGGTCTCATAATATCTGTTGACAAGACGAGGGTCCTCAATCCTCGTCCTGCTCACCCTCTGCCTCTTGACTATAACATTAACAGCATGCCCTTGGAACTATGTAGCTCCTATAAATATCTTGGAATTTGTGTGAATGATGCAAACTTTGCCGGCAACCTTCGTGACAAACTAATGCAGCTCATTAAACCTTGTTGGCAAGGGCTATGGAATTAACATCACCTATGCTCGTACTTTCTATCTTCACTTCATTCGTTCTGTAGTTGACTATCATGCTCTCCATCTTGTGACTATTCCGCCTAAACAACTCAACAGCCTTGAGGTAGTGCAAAATGAAGCCATGCGCATCATCCTAGGTTGCCCAAAATCAACCAGAATTGTAAACATGAGGAAAGAGCTCGGACTGCCCTCTCTATCTGAGAGGGTAGCCCTACTTAATACCATGTGTTGTGTCAAAGTTTTGAAGAACAATGGTTCTCAAACTACAACTCAAACTGAGTTGATGTTCTATCTAAGTAATCCCGACCATCTCGCCAACCTTCCACAAAAGACTCTCTTTGGGGCGTGGCTTCATAAAAGTGTTGCAGATCTCCTGAAATTGAATGTCCCAATCACCCCAGACGAACCTATTAATGCCATTCCTCCTTGGCTGGACATATCAGTTCCTATTAATTACACCCCTGTTGGTAGTAAGCAAATGTTAAACACCGATCTGGTGAGATGTGTCACACTAGAAACTATTAACAGACACATAGAGAGTATTAAATCAAGTGAATGTTATGCTTTTACTGATGGTTCTGTGCAGACAAACATAGGTAGAACAGGCTGTGTAATTGTAATATATAAAGAAAAAGAGATGATAGTGTCAAACAAACAAAGGCTGAACAACTGGGCCAGCACAACACAAACTGAACTAACTGGAATCTACTTAGCCACAGACTACCTCAAAGAAAATGGAGGTGGGGTGATATTCTGTGACTCTCAAAGTGCTTTGAAATCAATGAACAGCCCGTCAGGCTCTATGTCTAAAGTTGCATGTGATATTAAAAGGAATGTGATAACTGCCAATGAGAACAACTTTCGTATCGAATTTGTGTGGATTCCGTCCCATGTTGGAATCAGGTATCATGACCGTGCTGATAGACTGGCCAATGAGGCATGTAAGAAAGAAAATGTTGACCGCGACCTTGGTCTGTCCAATGCCGTAATTAAAAACATTCAAGTCAGAATCATGAACTCTGATCTAGAAGAAGTGAGAAATGCAGAGAGACCTGACAGTTGTAGCATTAGTAAATATGACAAATTTTGTAACAAGAGGTACCGGTATGGCCAGCATAAGGACAGAACCAGACAATGTGATGTAGTCGTGGCCAGAATTAGGCTAGGATACAGACACATCTGGCAAGTTAGTAACGCTGTACCCATACCGGAACACTCAGCATGTAAACTTTGTGATAAACCTTTAAAGCATACACTTGAACACTATATTATTGATTGTGACACTGTCAAAGACTTCAGGCCACCTGACTTACTGTATCTTGAACTATGTAATTACTTCATTGAATCAGGTGTGCTTGAGGACATTCTTGCTGTTTATCCCAAATTTGCTAGCCCACACTGATTAGTCTTCAATTAGAATATGACTCCAATGTATGTGATCCACTGACCTATATATGCTGCTGGTGAATGTGATGTATTTCCTTCTTTGTGTACGAACCTCTGTCCTGCGTGGCAGTGAACAGTGGCATTACCCACATGAATCTGACCTATATATAGCGTCAATGAATATGATGCATTCTTTGTGTACGAACCTCTGTCCTGTATGGCAGTGAAAAGTGACATTACCCACATGAATCTGACCGACGTATATGTATGTATGTGTGCGTGTGTGCATGTATATGTACGTGTACATGTATATGTGTATGTATATACGTATATGTATGTGTGTGTGTGTGTTTACATATATGTATATGTACTGTCAATGAATATGATGCAACTCTTTGTGTACGAACCTCTGTCCTGCATGGCAGTGAACAGTGACATTATCCATATGAACCTGACCTATATACATTTTTAGTTGTTAATGAATATGATGTATTTCTTTGTGTGTGAACCTCTGTCCTGCGTGACAGTGAGAAGTGATACCACCCTCAGTGTCAAGACCTGACTGAATTACTCAGAATAGGCAAACTGTACTACAAGCTCTGCCAATAAATTTGTTAAACTAAAAATCGAGATGATTTTGAAGAGAGTTTGAAATTATTGCTTCCAGCAATTTGCCTAGAATTTATGTTACACTGATTGGACGGTAGTTAGAGAATAGTAATCTATCTCCCTTCTTGAAAATCGGTATCACATACTGTACGGTGTACGCTATCCCCCAGGATTCTGGTACTACACCCGTTTTTAAAGACATGTTATACAAATTTGCTAAGGGCATACTAAGCTCTTCCTTATATTCATTTAATACTCTGGTAAATATCACATCGGGACCTGGTGACTTATTTGGCTTTAGTTTGTCTATTTGCTTACTAACATCGTTACTAGTCACTACAATATCACTTAATTTATTTTATTTCACTATCTCTGTATAGAGTCGGTGCCTCGGGTATCATGTTTAAATTCTTGGTGGTGAAAACTGATGAAAATTATCTGTTCAGATTCTTGCTCATTTCTCCGTCGCTATCAGTTAGCTCGCCGGTATCTGACTGTGTTGGTCCAATCTTGTCTCATGTTTTAGTTTGATACATTTGGAAGAATCCCTTGGGGTTTGACTTCATCTCTCTTGTTACCTTCGGTTCATTATTCTTCTTTGCTTTTCGTATCTCTGTCTTAACCCTACTGGCCAATACCTTACAATAATCTCGGAGGTAAACGTCACCATGATTGGTTCTACCGATAGCCTTCCTTCGTCCAGTCATGGTCTTTAAATATTATTTTTCCATTTAGGGTCATTGATATTTGATCTGAGTTTTCTGTATGGTATATTTTGCATTTGTGCATTAAGTAACTCAATATTTAAATTGTTATGAAACTCGTCAACCTCATATCTCTTGGTCAGGTCACCCTCGGCTGTCATGTTTTGTGAGGTTATCGTGGTCAGGTCAGCTGGAAAGGTGTGGTCACCCTGTTTGGGTACATCATGTGAGGTCACGTAATTTACACCGTCTTGTTAGGTCATGTAGTTCGCCCCCAAATGTAACACTCCTCTCAGCTGTCTTTTAGACCTATCAAAGTTTGCCTTACGGAAATCTGGGAGTTTAGTGGAATTTCCCTTGCTACTGACATTAAGTCAGTGCCCAGTGGTCGCTGTTAGCTAGTTCGTTCCCTACCTCGACACTACTAAAGAGGTTTTCTCTGTTTGAAAGAACCAATTCTAGTATATTATTACCCTGGGTGGGTTCGGCTATATGTCAACATGGAAAAACAGCCTGAATTGTTTCAAGGAAATCCTTTGATTCTGAGTTACCCGTAAAGTCGGTCCAATCTATGTGTCTAATGGTAAAGCCGTCTACTATACAGACATTGCTATGTCTGGATGCCCTGTGTATTTCATTCCAAATAAGTCGCTTTAATACTATCAAGATTAGGAGGTCTATATATTACTCCTAGGATTATTTTTCCTCACCATCGGTTGATTCCATCCAAATTGTTTCTGTATTCAATTCAGTGTTTATTTCCTTATTGGTTTCACACTTTAGATTATCCCTGGCATAGATTGTTTCCACGCCTCTCATAATCTGGCTACTAGTATGAAATAATATATAACCTTTAATTTGGTATTCGACAAGTAACTCACGTGTGTCTGTGTAAACGTTTATAATCATGCGCTCCTCAACATATATACATAGATATATATAATGAACATGTATATAAGAATATCCGTGTATGAATATTTCTATACAATCTAGCATAACTAATCAAGGTTATTTTAATTACAGGTAAATGATGCGTATAGAGTAGAGGCGTCCCAGACCTACAGGTACAGTAGATGTTAATTAACTCCTCATACCTGTTCTTCTTATTTTTCTCTCTTCTCAATACATTATTTACATATTATTCCAGGTTATTTTTATTGTATAGTGGTACATGTTATTATTCTGTGTTGCAACTTAATTTTCTTATTGGGTATTAAAGGTTTCACAGCGTATTACATTTTATCAAAATTGCGTATTATTTAGGACTGCTCACCGCACAATTTCATTGTGTCAATCTGTCTACTCGTCTCTCTCTCTCTCTCTCTCTCTCTCTCTCTCTCTCTCTCTCACAACATTCTCGCGGTCTGCCACTCTCTCCAGGGGTCAGGGGGAGGGGGGGGGGGGGTAAGGACTGTGTTTATATACTACATAAAGGCCAGAATTATGTGACCTGGCCGGTGAGGAACATTAAAGAGCTAACTTAAGTGTGTGTGTGTGTGTGTGCGTGCACCAAAGATTTAACTCAAATTTTCATGGCAGTACTTTGTTATCATAAAGGCTCTTGGCGAGCTTTTGGGGAGGGGAAAGGAGGGAGGGATAACAAGGGAAGGGGAAGAAGGGAGGGAATGGAAGGAAGGGGGGGAGATGGGGCTGGACAAGGCCCTACCCTCGCTGGGATGAAGTGAGGGGAAGGGGGGAGGGGGAGGGGAAAGACACAAGGCTCTCCCCTCACCGTCCCTCTTGACACAGACTCGTAAAAGCATCAGAGGAGGTACAGTTCCACGCCACCTTAGAGTATCTGTTATTGTGCCTCGGCTGTGACCCCTGCCTGACCTGACCCCTCTCACCCCCCCAGCCCCCCCTTCCCTCTAGCCCTCTAAATACCTTCTTGATACTTGATGATCGGACACACACACACACACACACACCCCACTTCTAATAACAAGATAGCCGACATATTAAGATTGTATCCACTTTTTTTTTGCACTCAGTAGCTATATCAGCTCCCATGTATAGAACCAAACACACAATGTGCTTGAATACCTCTCACGCAAATGTGAATAACAAAGTGTGCGGCCAAACATACTGCCTCACACTCACGCAGTTGTGAATAAGTTACTCTCTCTGTACAGAACTAAACAAAGAATGTATTTCACATACTCTGTAACATTCAATGTCACAATATCCTGACCACTGGGGACTGTTATACACACCCCCTGTGAACTCCACTCTGTAATCCTTTTGTGCTACCGCTGACAGGATGAGTATGGGGTGTACAATAAACTAGCCGCTGTAAGTGGCAACATTCAAATTCAATTTACACACACACACACACACACTCACACACACACACACTCACACTGTTTTCTCGAAAATGTATGAAAATAATAATTTAAAGGTTAAAAGTTTCTCAGGTGTCAACACTTACAGGTGCGACACATCTTAAGTGTCGGCTGTGTCCAGGTACCCAACCTAACCTAACCCGACCCAGCTAGAAGACTTAAGATAAAAACACAAGATTAAAGGCCAAATATTTCATCAAAATTACACTGAGTCTTTACCTTACCTAAACACGTTCACTTTACATCCGTTAAGAGACAAAATAATATACTTTGTAAAACTCTTAGTGAGAGATAGAGATGAGATTAGAGAAGAGTCGGAGAGATAGAGACAAAGAGTGAAGTACAGAAACAAGAAGACGGACAAACTGAGCCCTACTTAACATCTACTTAATACTAGTAAATCATTCTCAAGAAGGTGTGTGATGAGAGACGGTGTTGTCCCAAGTGTGTGCGTGTGTGTGTGTACGTAGGTTCACACACACACATACACAAGTGTTATTGCGTAATACAGGTGTTGTTGCGTATTATATGTTATTAAGCTGACGTGTTATTTAAGACTGCTCACCGGCTCATTTTATATGTGTGTACGACCTTGTTTCCTTCAGTTATCTATCTGTCTATTCGTCTGTCTGTCGACCTTTTCATCTCTCTCTTTCACAACATTCTTGCGGTCTGCCACTCTCTCCAGGGGTCAGGGGTCAGGGAGGGAGTGGAGTGGATGGTGGTGGCAGGAGGGGTGGGGGTTAATTATGTGAGGTGGCCGGTGAGGAACATTAAAGAGCTAAGCCTAAGTGTGTGTGTGTGTGTGTGTGTGTGTGTGTACAAAACAAAAACAAACTATGCAACCTCTTATGGTCGCTGCATGGAATGTTGAATTGAATTGAATTGAATTGAAACAGTTTATTTAGCCAGAAAAACACAGATACAGAGTGGATAATAATAACAATATTAACATGGCTGAGCCAGTTGAGAACCTGAGCTCTCTTTGAGGCACCTGATATATACTGTACATTTATCTCAAGGAAGTATTATGTAACATTTAGTATCATCTGGAATAGTACAATAGCATGGTGGTAATAAGAACATCTCATAATGTTACCACGGTTATCACTTCAATATTTATTTATTTTATTTAATTATATTTTTGTTTAGTTTATTTTTTATTTATATTATAAGTATATACATAAATTACAGTGGAATTGAGAAACATAAGTATAATGGGGGAGCAGTACAACCTGGGTTGTACAGTATTAAGGTTGAACAAGAGGACAGAGCTGTCAGGATTATGTCTAGTTGGCAATTATGTTTATTGCAATGGTAATTTCTTATCTATTTACATAATAATTTCCGATAAAACGTTTTTGATGGTACAGTAAAAGCAGGTGCTGTAAATATCAGTATGTATTACAAGAAATATTAATACTTAGACAATAGATGTTTTTTAAGAGATGATTTAAAGGAAGGGAGCGTAGTCTTTGCTCGGATGGATGGGGGTAAGTTGTTCACACCGTCACACCATGATAGGTCTGGGACTGAGAGGAGCGCATGGGGGGTGGTCTTAGTAGCTCTGGGTGTCTTAAGTTGTATCTCTGGTTATTCCAGAACTGAAAATAATTATTGTCAAGCAACTGATTGATAGATTTGTAAACAAAGAGGGCACAGCAGTAGGTGTTAATATCTTTGAATTTTAACTTTTTCAATTTAGCAAATTTTTCGTTTGTGTGATCTGTTTTTTTCAAGTAGGTCATTGTCCGTACAACTCTCTGGCACCTCACTTACTGCCCGGCCACCTCACCTACTGCCCCCCTCCCCCCCCCCCCCCCCAACAGCTACACATTCAGCTCATTTCGCCGACAATAAACTACAGGCTGGCATCCTTTCGCCTCCTCCACGATTTCAATTTTGGCCAAATCCTGTTGAATGGCAAACCTGTTTTGGTGTCGTGGAAGGAGAGGGAGGAAGTGTGTTGGTTCGACTCTCTCTCTCTCTCTCTCTCTCTCTCTCTCTCTCTCTCTCTCTCTCTCTCTCTCTCTCTCTCTCTCTCTCTCATTTTTCCCGTACAGAATTGTGAATAAAAGTCGACAAAAAGTGTTTACCTGAACTGAATAATTAAATTATTAAATACTTACAATCACAATGGGGGTCTTACCTGTATATGGGGGTCTTACCTGTAGATGGGGGTCTTACCTGTAGATGGGAGTCTTACCTGTATATGGGGGTCTTACCTGTAGATGGTGGCCTTACCTGTAGTTGGGGATCTTACCAGTAGATGGGGATCATACCTGTAGAAGTAGGGTCTTACCTTTAGATTCTAGGAGGTGAGGCCGTGAATCGCGTCCTTGTCGAGTATTCTTAGTGACGGGGTTAGAGGGTTCCCTAAGGTATTGAAACCCTTTAAAATGGTTAGAAATTTCCATTGTAGGATCTCTTGTGTGCTGGTGGGGGGGTGGGGGGGGGCAGGGATTCTACTAGAGGGTGGAGGTTGGGTACGGAGGTGTTGAGGGGAGGAGGGGGTGTGGGGGGAGGGGGTGTGGGGGGAGGAGAGTGGAAGGACACACTGGATTTCACTTAAGGGATTTGGGTGTATATATATATATATATATATATATATATATATATATATATATATATATATATATATATATATATATATATATATATGCAAGTAAATCACTGTAGGTGCGCACGATCTAGGTATATGCTGATAACCACCAGGAAAGAAGAAAACACGAAGTTCCCAAGCGCTTTCGTGTAATTCACATCTTCAGGGGTGAGTACAGACTAGTCTGTACTCACCCCTGAAGATGTGAATTACACGAAAGCGCTTGGGAACTTCGTGTTTTCTTCTTTCCTGGTGGTTATCAGCATATATATATATATATATGTATATATATATATATATATATATATATATATATATATATATATATGCAATGGGGAGTTATTTTACTATGTGCACTTAAGTATGAGAGAGAGAGAGAGAGAGAGAGAGAGAGAGAGAGAGAGAGAGAGAGACACCTAATTCATAGCCTATGCAAAAAAACACCATATTCTTGGTAGGCAGCCACAGACCTATACTTTTGTGTGCATTATATTATTTGACAGTTTCCGAAGTGAGGAATTTCTTTGCTTTAAAATAGCTTGAGCGTCGTCACAATGGAAGGTATTCATCCGGAGGGACTGAGTGAAAGGTCCTGCCTGTAGCCGCTCTCTCACAATAGGGCTCCCGATAGTTCTAAGAATGGACCAAAATTAAGATCACTTCTTCTTGAATCTCTAGCCTCGTCGGTCCTCCTCAAAAATCCCTTTCTAGGCCTTGGTTGGCGCCAGACAATCCTGGAGAGTAAATAGATGGTGTGGTGTGGTGTGGTGTGGTGTGGTGGGGTGTGGTGTGGTGGGGTACTACTACTACTATGGTCTCCAACCTCCCCTTGTAGTTAAACCTTCTCCAACGTTTTATGACCTAACTATCCTAAGACAAAAGTAACTAACCCAGTTGAGTTAGTTAAGCCAAAGATCTATGTGACATTTAGTAGCTGTTGCCTCATAGTCTGTCTGCGACTGTTGTTGGTTTAGGGCCGAAGATCTTGTTCCCCTGTGACACAGCAGAGCAGACCTGAACAAAGAGAGGGATAGGCAACACCTCAACCAGACCACGACGTAACTTCTGGGTTGCTGCTTCTGTTCTGGTAAAACCTCAGCCAGTCTTGACAGATTTCTGTCAGCATATGTGCTTTGAGAGACCTTACTTCATCATGCCTAATGCACGCTAAGCCCCACTTCTTACACACCATGGCGTTGTTGATGTCGTAGGATGAGCCACACACGCATTGGAAGGGCAAACCTTCTCCTGGCCAACCATACCTTAGAAGAATGGCATCTGCAAATTCTTGTTTATTAAGGCTGAAGCCTTTTGTCCTTATCGGTAACGTTGTTAGCCAGTTCGAGGCGCCCACCTCCTGTGCTATAGTTGCTTTGTTTTTCCAAGTTCTCTGGCATTTGCTGCATCAGTTGTTGCAGTTTATCACTTGGGTGTGCTGCCGTTCTGTCGTAATGGAACGTCGAATCTTGTTTAATTCGTTGGTATCCACCTGACTTGCTGCATTCTGAGCTATGTGCTCAGTGAGGGCTGCCGTGAGCTTGACAGAGTTCTGATGTTCAGTGGCAACAAGCTCCACTGGATTGGTCAATCCCATTCCTCCTAGTCTCGGTGGTAGTGCAAGGAGTGACCCTTCTGCTGGGGTTAAGGAAGGGTTTTTCACTAGTGTTGGGATAAAAGCGACATTGATAGCTTTTTCCAGAGGGTGGAGGAAGAGTCCGATATCAGGGATAGTGTGCATCAGGTAATTCCAGCGATGCTTGACTCCGTGGGTGAATGCCGCCAAAGTCGCATGTGGCTCTGTTTTAGCAATATCAGACAGAGCTTGGATTTCTTTCACCCACTCATTAACTTTTCCCTTTACGTACTCGGTCTTGAAGTCCTTCGTGCCAATTACCGCACCTAGATGTCTTTGGCCGTCCTTTGTTATTTTGACCTCCCATCCGCCGAACTCCTCAATTGCCCGGGGAAGGACTTGCTGGCGTTTGGCTGGTACCCTATTTGTGGGCCTCGTGATGTTACCAGGTCCCACCACTTTTTGATGTCCTCCACTTTTCCTGCTCCTGTTATGTCATCAGCGTAAGCCACTTGTTTGACCTCGGTTGCTTCATATTTTATTGTGTGTACATCAACTACCACTACTACCCCTGCCCGCTCGAGTGCGCGCCTGCAGACTCGGCAGAGCACACACACACACACACAGGTCTCATCGTCGTCCTCATCTCCCTTTCTCACATCCTTCCCATATCTCTCTACGTGCCTTCAAGCCCTCGGCCTCCTCCCTGTTCCTTCTCTCACTTCCGCTCTTCTATCTACCTCTTCGTCTCTTCCTTCTATCTCTTTGTCTCCCTTTTCGCACTTCATCCCTTCCTTGTCCCTCTTCATCTCTACCTTCTACCTCTTCCTATCTCACTTCTGTCTCCCTTCTCCCTCTTCCTCTCTTCCCTCTTTTTCTTCTCTTCCTTTTTACCTTTTTTCCATTTATTATTATTTGCTTTTTCTATTTTTTTCATTCTTGATTTTTGCCTCTTCTTATGTTATGATTTTCTTCAGTTACCTAACCAAACCTAACCTTAACTAATCCAGTCTAACCAAACCTAACCTTAACTAATCCAGTCTAACCAAACCTAACCTTAACTAATCCAGTCTAACCAAACCTAACCTTAACTAATCCAGTCTAACCAAACCTAACCTTAACTAATCCAGTCTAACCAAACCTAACCTTAACTAATCCAGTCTAACTAAACCTAACCTTAACTAATACAGTCTAACCAAACCTAACCTTAACTAATACAGTCTAACTAAACCTAACCTTAACTAATCCAGTCTAACTAACCCTAACCTTAACTAATCCAGTCTAACTAAACCTAACCTTAACTAATTCAGTCTAACTAAACCTAACCTTAACTAATCCAGTCTAACCAAACCTAACCTTAACTAATCCAGTCTAACTAAACCTAACCTTAACTAATCCAGTCTAACCAAACCTAACCTTAACTACTAATCCAGTCTAACTAAACCTAACCTTAACTAATCCAGTCTAACCAAACCTAACCTTAACTAATCCAGTCTAACCTAACCTAACCTAATCTACTGTAACCTAATTTAAACCAGCCTAACCTAACAAACTAACATGACCCAACCTAAACAAACTTAACATAACCTAAACTAACCTACCTTAACCCATCATAAACTAACCTAACTAAATCTAACCGGACTATTTGTGCTACCTAGAGAGAGAGAGAGAGAGAGAGAGAGAGAGAGAGAGAGAGAGAGAGAGAGATCGGCTCAGGTATGCCATTTGTTATCAGAGGGAAAATAAAACAGCGTCCTGAAGGCTGCTTGACTCGCTGAACCCAGTGACGTCGCCAAGCTCCAGACGTCCCCAGGTACCTCCACACTGCTTCAATTATCTCCAGCCAACCTCCAGAACTCCCTATCTATCTATAGACCTCCTGACCTACCACCCATGCCTCTACACTACTTCTCTCTACTTCCAGACCTTCCAGCTACCTCCAGACCGCCCCAGACAAATCCCAGATCATCTCAACTAACCTCCACTCCTCCATAACTACCTCCAGACCTCCCCAGTAATCTCCAGATCTCCTCACCTACCTCCAGATCTCCTCACCTATCTCCATACCACTTCATCTACCTCCAGACCACTCCTGCTACCTCCACACCTTCGTACCAACCTCCAGGTCTCCTCAGCTAACCTCCAGACCAACTCAGCCAGGGTTGTCATCATACTCAAGGGATTAATTCATCGTACTCAAAAGTGTTAAGTCATCGCACTTAAGAGGTTAAATCATCGTGCTGAAGGCGTTAAGTAGGCTCTGCTGCCATATGGCATCACAAAATTGTGACCAAGTCCCAGGTTGTTGATCTGACTTTCTGCCTCATTTACACACAATTGCAGGGTCTCAATTGTTTATCTTACTTTGACGAGACAACACGACATATGCTGTACATCTTTTCTCACTCTTGATCTGTTTTATGACTTCTATTTCTGCATTATTTACTGTACGATGTCGGTTGACAATAATATTAAAGCGGGGCCTTCTCGGATGGGTCCCACTGGTCGGGAAGGTTGTGGACCCCAGGGCCGACCTGACCACCATCAAACTACTGGGGCCTCAACTGACATCACCGCGGTTGCTGGAGGATCAGCTTTTTCACACTTCATATTTCAAACATTCGCGGCCTGAGATCCAATTTTCCTTCCGTGTAGCGCCATTTATTAACCTCTTCCTCCGACCTCTTACTACTATCTGAACCTCCTGTCCAAGGTGGCTTCACCCAAACCTTTTCAAGTCTCCAACCACATCCTTTATACCTCTTTCCGTTCTAAGGGAGGTGTATATGCCTATTGCAACACACGTACAGTGACCCGTACACCTATAGCTCGACTCACGGATCTTGAATCTTCTCTTCATTATGTCATCTCGCTAAAAATATCTCTACCAACAATGACTATTTTTCTTTGTTTCCTATACTGTTCTCCCAACTCTACCAACTATATGGGACCCTTTGACTACCTCACTTCTTGCCATGGGTCGTTGCTATCCACACATCACAACACCGAGATCCTCTACCTAGTGGATTTCAATGTACATCACAGAGAGTTGCTTGGCTCTGCAAGGGATGACCCAGGTGGAGCTGAGGCACTCTCTTTTTCCCTACGTAATGATTTGGAACAAATAACCAAACACCCTACACGCGTTCCTGATCGACACGATCAACTTGCTAACATTCTTGATCTTTGTTTTTTTCCTCTAACCCCTCACACTATTCATACTCAATTTCTGCCTCCTTAGGGTCTTTTAATCACAATCTTATATTTATTAAAGTAATCTGGGTGCGACCACCTCCCCCACCCTCCTCTAAACGCCAACTGGCACTATCGGAGGGCACACTGGCAATCCTTGCGAGAATTCTTCTCCGACTTTCCCTGGGATAAATGTTGCTTCTCCACTCGGGACGCCTCGGTATGTGCTGACAGCATTGCTGGGGTTATACTGGGTGGCATGAGTACATTTATCCCATCTTATACCAAAACTCTCCCCCTTACAATCATGGTTTGATCGCTCCTGTTCTCTTGCCTGTAGGGAGAGAGATAGGGCGTATCAAGTTTTGAGACTATCTCCTTCTCCGCTATTCTTCGTATGGCCAAGTGGAATTTTATTAAAGAAAAAAGGACTACTGACATGACTAACTCTTCTTCGAGTAAATCTTTCTGGTCCTTAGCCAAAAATATTTATAATAACTTCTGCATTCCCTCCTTTCTTCCTCTATTCCGACCTGATAATTCTATAGCCAACTCTCCCTCTGATAAATCCAATCTCTTTGGCACCTTATTCTCCTCTAATTTCACCTAATGTTGATTCCAACTTTATCCCCCCCCCCCCCTACTCCTTCAGGGAGTGTGCTGAAGTTCTGGCCCCTGTGCTTTCTCGCCTCTTTCGCCTCTGCCTCAAAACCCAAACTTTTCCTTCTTCTTGGAAGCATGCCTTGGTTCAGCCCATCCCGAAGAAGGGTGACCATTCTAATCCCTCTAACTATCGCCCCATTGCCCTAACTTCATCCATCTCAAGATTTTCGAAACTATCTTAAATTCTCATATTCTCCGTCACGTTGAACGCCTTTCTCTTCTGTCGGATCACCAGTATGACTTTCGCCAGGCGAGATCTACTGGTGATCTGCTCTCCTACTGCACACATCTTTGGTCACCTTCTCTTAGGGATTATGGGGAAACTTTCGTCGTGGCCCTCGACATCTCCAAAGCATTTGACAGGGTATGGCACAAGTCTTTGCTTTAAAATTTCCCCCTTATGGTTTCTCTCCCTCACTCTGTTATCTCATTTCTAGCTTCTTTGAGAACCGATCCATGGCAGTTGTTGTCGAGAATCGATCTCTCGTTCTTTCTCTACCAATAGTGGTGTTCCACAGGGCTCTCTTCTTTCACCTACTCTCTTCCTTCTTTTTATTAATGATTTACTTCACATTACTATTAATTCTATCCATTCTTACGCTGATTATTCTACTCTTCACTCCTCTCATTTTTCCCTTCCCCCTAACTCTTAAACTAGATCTGTTTTTAGAAATGATATCGTTTCATCTATCAATGCGGATCTGTGCAGCATCTCCGAATGGGGAGGTAGAAATTTGGTCAACTTCAATACTAAGAAAACACAGTATTCACCAATTACACTTTGTAAATTAGACGATCTTCCACTAATGACATTTTACGACACAACCAATTTTGCCAAATTCTAAAACATGTGTTAGGCCACACCATTTCCTAAAATATGTCATGGAAGCCACACCAGTTAAAGCTGCTTCCATAAAGTTGGGAATGCCTGTACAGGTGCTGTAGCTACTTCACTCCTGAGCAGCTGCTTCAGGTTTATAGGGGATTAAAAAATACGTCCTAACTTGGAGTACTGCTCTCATATCTGAGGTGGCTCTTCTGTCCAACTTTTAGATAGGGTGGAATCAAAGTGCATTTCGTCTTAAATCTCCTCTTGTCAGTAATTTCTCTTCCCTTTCCCTTCGCCGCAATATTGCTTCAATTTCCTTTACAGGTACTTTAACGGGCAATGTTCGGTGGATTTGGCATCCTGTGTACCGCCGGCAAGGCCGTGGGTTAGTAACACTCGCTTTGCCCGTGTAGATGTCAGTCACACTAGAATAACCCGTTATAGTAGTTATTTATTTCCTCACACAGCCAAACTGTGGAATGCTTTGCCTTCTTCTGTTTCTTTCTTCTTACAATCTGTCTCGTTCAAAAAAATTGTACTTCCGGCATCTTTGTGGTGTAGATTAACTTTTTTTTTTTACTTCCTTTTTATCCCCCCCCCCCCCCCTCCACCCAGGCCCCGTTGAGGGTCAGTGACTTGTGCCGGGGGGGGGGGGGGATTACCCTCCCAATAACCACCCCCCAAAAAAGTCATCGCACTCAAGGGATTTATATATCTTAATTCAATATGCTCAGGGGTTGACAACCTGCTAAAAATTATAATTCTGTGCTTCGCAAAATCCTCCCATTAGTATCTCTACTACCATTATCTCGCAGTGAACCATAACTTTTAATTTTGCCATTAATATCTCTACCATTATCTCCTCATCCCGAATGATAAGACCAGAAGTATACAATTTCGTCTCCTGTATTTAATTTCAACTAACCGTAAACATATTATTATTTGTATATAGTTACTCGTGTGTGTGTGTGTGTGTGTATGTGTGTGTGCGCGCGCGTGTTCTCATCTCTCCTATATCATAATTATCGTATTATCTGTTACATGATCCCTTGATAATTTCGTATAATTATTTATCTTGATAATTCATGGTCATTCATCTGAGTTAATGGTGAAGGCTTAGTTCATGTGGGGCTCCTGTTTGATGCTACCATGATGTTGCTACCATGGTGATGTTACCATGATGATGTTGATGTTGCTACCATGGTGTTAATGTTGTTGTTACCATGAAGTTGATGTTGTTGTTACCATGATGATGTTGATGTTGCTACCATGGTGTTAATGTTGTTGTTACCATGATGTTGATGTTGTTGTTACCATGATGATGTTGATGTTGCTACCATGGTGTTAATGTTGTTGTTACCATGATGTTGATGTTGTTGTTACCATGATGATGTTGATGTTGCTACCATGGTGTTAATGTTGTTGTTACCATGATGTTGATGTTGTTGTTACCATGATGATGTTGATGTTGCTACCATGGTGTTAATGTTGTTGTTACCATGAAGTTGATGTTGTTGTTACCATGATGATGTTGATGTTGCTACCATGATGATGTTGGTGTTGTTACCAAGATGTTGGTGTTGTTACCGTGATGATGTTACCATGATGTTGTTACCATGATGTTGGTGTTGTTACCATGATGATGTTACCATGGTGTTGTTGATGTTGCTACCATGGTGATGTTGTTACCATGATGATATTAATGTTGTTACCAAGCAGATGTTGGTGTTACCATAACGATGTACCATGAAGATGATGTTGTTGCCAGGATGATGTTACCATAATGATGTTGATTTTGTTACCATGATGATTTTGTTACCATATTGATGTTGATGTTATTACCATGATGTTGATGTCGCTACCATGATGATGTTGACGTCGCTATCATGATGTTGATGTATTTGTCATGATGTTGATACCGCTACTATATTACCGTCACTACCATGATGTTACTGTCGCTACCATGATATTACCGTCGCTACCAGATGTTACTGTCGCTATCATGATGCTACTGTCGCTACCATGATATTGCTGTTATTACCATGGTGTTACCGTTGCTACCATGATGTTATGGTCGCTACCATGATTATTAACAGCACCACTACCATGACAACCTTACCCCTGCCATAACATTTCTTGCCCCATGTATCTATTTACCACAACAGGAGCACCACAACAGGAGCACCACAAATGGAACACTGCAACAGGAACACCACAACAGGAACACCGTAACAGTAGCACCACAACAGGAGCACCACAACAGTAGCACCACAACAGGAGCACCACAAATGAAACCCTGCAACAGAAGCACCACAAATGGAACACTGCAACAGGAACACCACAACAGGACCACCGTAACAGTAGCACCACAACAATAGCACCACAACAGGAGCGCCACAACAGGAGCGCCGTAACAGGAGGAAGAGAGCGCGTCTTCAGTAGCTTGGGAAACTTGGTTATCTTAAAGGGACTGACCAGACGGCCTCCCTCCCTCCCTTCCTCCCTTCCTGACTTCCTTTCTCATTTCCTCCCTCTCTCTTCCCTTCACCTTCCCTCCCTGACTCCCTCATTTCCTCGCTCCCTCTTCCCTTCCTACCTACTCCCTTTCCCTCTCTTTCTTCATCCCTCCTTCCTTTCCTCCCTCTGTCCTCAATCGGTCCTTCTTCCTCCTTTTACCTTTTCCTCCCCCTTCCATTCCTTCCTCCCTCCCTTTCTCCCTACTTTCCCCATTCCTTCCCTTACTTCCTCTCCCTCACTCCCTCTTCACCTACCTCGTCTCTTGTATTATCTTCGTCCTCCCCCTTCCATCACCTCCTCCATGACGAGATGTATCCAGTAAACATATGTACTGTACAAGTAACAAGATCATTAGATTACTAGACTACAGTTAGGATATATATAATGTTACTAGCAGTACAGTATTGCCCTCAAGCAGATGTGAACAAAACTGAACTTAAAGTGTGTGGCTAGACATATGGCCACACATTCTAACACTTAGCCCGTGACTGAGAAAATAGAACCTTTTAGGGACAGGTCCAAGCACACTGTTTGTGAAATGGCACAGCATTTTAAACCTGATGGCAAGGTAGCTGATGTGTTAAGATTGTCTCCAATTTTTTTTGCACCTCGTAGCTAAGTCAGTTCTGATGTACCGTAGCTAAAACAACTATCTGTGCAGGTGGTGGGGGGGGGGGGGGGGCGATATGTTCCGAAATTTTACGTGTGACTAGTGACAGCCCTCATATACCAAAATTTATCGTCCATGGTCTCATATTGTTCCCCTCAAAGTATGCACAGATAGTTGTTTTATCTACTGTACACACATAATTAAACTCACAATGTACTTGAACGACTCTCGTGCAGATAAGAATCACAAAGAGTGCAGCCAAACATAGGGTCTCACGCGGCAGTATGACACTCAAGCAGTTGTGAATAAGTCAGCCTCTATGTACAGGACCAACCAAACAATGTACTTGAAATACCATCTAAGATTCAATGTCACAATATACCTGACCTCTGGGGACAGTTACACACGCCCCTTGTGACCTCTACTCTGTAATCCTTTTGCGCTACCGCTCACTTGATGAGTGTGGAGTGCACAATAAACTAGCGTTTGTTTGTTGCAAATTTAAAAACAAAATTCAATTCCTCCTCCTCCACCGCCGCCTCTTTCTCGTCCTGCTCCTCCTCCACCACATCCTCCACCTCCTCTTCCACCACCTTCTCCACCTCCCCCTCCTCCACCACTACCTCTTCCATTACCTCTTCCACCTCCTTTACTTCCTATACTTCTTCCACCTCCTCCTTCACTCTTCTTCCACCTCCTCCTTCACTCTTCTTCCGCCTCCTCCTTCACTCTTCTTCCTCCTCCTCCTCTACCCTACCTCCTCCACCTCCTCTACCCTACCTCCTCCACCTCCTCTACCCTACCTCCTCCACCTCCTCTACCCTACCTCCTCCTCCTCCTCTACCCTACCTCCTCCTCCTCCTCTACCCTACCTCCTCCTCCTCCTCTACCCTACCTCCTCCTCCTCCTCTACCCTACCTCCTCCTCCTCCTCTACCCTACCTCCTCCACCTCCTCTACCCTACCTCCTCCTCCACCCTACCTCCTCCACCTCCTCTACCCTACCTCCTCCACCTCCTCTACCACCTACTTTACCTCCTCCAGCTCTTCCTCCTCTTCTGCTTCATCGTCCTCCTCCTTCACCTCCTCCAGCTCTTCCTCCTCTTCTGCTTCATCGTCCTCCTCCTTCACCTCCTCCAGCTCTTCCTCCTCTTCTGCTTCATCGTCCTCCTCCTTCACCTCCTCCAGCTCTTCCTCCTCTTCTGCTTCATCGTCCTCCTCCTTCACCTCCTCCAGCTCTTCCTCCTCTTCTGCTTCATCGTCCTCCTCCTTCACCTCCTCCAGCTCTTCCTCCTCTTCTGCTTCATCGTCCTCCTCCTTCACCTCCTCCAGCTCTTCCTCCTCTTCTGCTTCATCGTCCTCCTCCTTCACCTCCTCCAGCTCTTCCTCCTCTTCTGCTTCATCGCCCTCCTCCTTCACCTCCCCCAGCTCTTCCTCCTCTTCTGCTTCATCATCCTCCTCCTTCACCTCCTCCAGCTCTTCCTCCTCTTCTGCTTCTTCGTCCTCCTCCTTCACTTCCTCGTTCGATACTTTGGAAAGATTTCATTAACAGCGTCGACTGAATCCTACCTTGGGTTGGTTAGGTTATGTTAGGTGTTTAGGTTAGGTTAAATTAGGTTTGGACTTAAGTTATATGAAGTTACATCTGATTTAGGATAGGTTAGGTTAGGTTAGGATAGGTTAGGTTAGGTTAGGTTAGAATAAACTAAGAGAAGTTGAAATAGAATTAGATCAATATTCGGTTGTTAGTAATGTTTTAATATGAGGACGTTAGGTTAGTTAAAAAGCGCGTGTGTGCTGGCAGTACAGGTGTGTGACACATGCAATATACAGGTAGGTATTTATACCAGACTTCTCCTCCACAACACCTGCTGGTCAGGCTCCCGGGGGTCACCGTGGGAGCCATCGAGGTCGTCCTTCAACTGTGTGTCGAGTGTGAGAGTGTATGTAAGTGTTGAGAGGTGTATGAGAGTGAAACATTGCATGTTTATGGTGTATGTGGTGGAGTGTTGGAGGGGAGTGCGTAAGGTGTTGTCCGCGGCCCGGCAGCCCTGGTGGTGGTGGCCTGCTGGCGACGGATGGCAGCAGCAGCCGCGTCGGCAGTTCACCAGTCCGGTAACTGCAGCGGCGGCCCAGTGTGCCTCCAGCCCGTGTGAAGTGAGGACGCTCCTCACCCGCAAAATCCGCACTCGCCGCGTCCACACCCACAAGCTATGCCTACCCGCAGTCACGCCTGAGCCCCAGTCCTCGCTGTGGACACTGTAAGTGAAGGATGTGAGGCGAGGCTCAGGCCACCCGTGCTGCCACTTTGTGCTTGTGTGTAGTAGTGTGACCGCTGGCATGCTGGGAGAGCGGGCGGCATATTTGGCAAGGCAGGCGCCATGCTAGTGGGGCCTGGCAGGTATTCAGCGTGCATGTTGCCAGCTCCGGCACATAGCTCAAGATGGCCCCCTGGCGGCCGTACACCACCACCACCACCATCATCACCACCACCACCACCACCACCATCACCACTACCACCACAACCACCATCACCACCACCACAACCACCATCATCACCATCTTACTGGGTCCTGCGCCAAGTGACTTCCTCCTCCTTCCCTTCCCACCACCACCACCGTCACTGCCACACCGTAGGCCCTGCAACGGCCTTGGCTGAACCTTGCAACAACCAGCCGTGCACCAGCCGGCCCACGCACCCCACACACTCCCCACACACCCTCCCCACACCCCCCCCCCCACTCACCCCCACTCACCCCCCCCACTCACCCCCTACTCACCCCCCCCATACACCCTTCCCACTCACTCCCCACACTCTCCCCACTCACCCTCAACACACCCTCCTCACTCACTCCCCACACACCCTCCTCCTCTCACTCCCAACATACACGCCCCCACATACAGACTCCCCACACACACACATTTCCCCACACCCCCCACACACCCCCCCACACACCCCCCTCCCATACACCCCCTCCCACACACCCCCCACACACTCCCCCTCCCACACACTCCCCCTCCCACACACTCCCCCTCCCACACTCCCCCTCCCACACACCCCCACACACACTCCCCCTCCCACACACCCCCACACACACTCCCCCTCCCACACACCCCCACACACACTCCCCCTCCCACACACCCCCACACACACTCCCCCTCCCACACACACTCCCCCTCCCACACACACTCCCCCTCCCACACACCCCCCTCCCACACTCCCCCTCCCACACACCCCACACACTCCCCCTCCCACACACCCCCACACACACTCCCCCTCCCACACACTCCCCCTCCCACACCCACGCTCCCCCTCCCACACACCCCCCACACACACGCTCCCCCTCCCACACACCCCCCCCACACACACTCCCCCCCCCCACACACACACTCCTCCCCACACACACACTCCCCCCACACACACACTCCTCCCCACACACACACTCCCCCCCCACACACACTCCCCCCCCCCCACACACACACACTCCCCCCATACACACACCTCACATATATTGCCCACACATTTCTACACCCCTCCCACATACTCCTAACACACTCCCCATACACACACGCTCCCCCCCCCCACACACATACTCCCCACACTTTCCCTCATGCTCCCATCACACACACACACACACACCCACACATACACACACACCCACACATACACACACACACACACCTGTTTTACATATTCTCATCTTGCCATCCACCTTCCCCGTCATCCACCTTCCCTCCCTCTCATCCACCTTCCCTTACCCTCATCCACTTCCCCTCCCTCTCATCTACCTTCCTTCACCCTCATCACCATCCCTCCCCCCCCCCCCTCATCCACATTCATCCTCACTCACCCAGATTGAACCACGTCGAGTATATCTCAGTTGACGGGTGGTGGGAAGTTTGTATTTTGCCTCGGCATGTCTGTAAATGTTCCTTCTCCTCTTTCTTCTTTTTTCTTCTTTTCCTCTTCCCTCCCTCCATTCCTCTTCCTTTTCTTCCCTCCCTCCATGCCTCCTCCTTCTCTTCCATACACCCCTCTTCCCCTTTCCTCTTCCATAATTCCTCTTCCTCCTCTTTCCTCCCTCCCTCTCCCCATGCTTCTTCGCCCTCCTCCTTATTGCCTCTGTGTAAGACTGGTGATAGGGAGTTTGCGGTGGAGGAGGGAGTGGGGGGGGGGGGGTGAGGGGAGGAGGGAGAGAGCGTGAGGGAGGGAGGGTGTTATCAGTTAGTTGTGGTGGCGAGGCAGGTGTAGGAGAGCCACCCGCATGTTCTTGTTGACGTTGTGAAGTGAACCTCCTCCTCCTCTTCTTCTTCCTCTTCCTCCACCACCCCCACTACCATTACCCCCACTATCACCATTACCCCCACTATCACCATTACCCCCTACTACCCCAACTACCACTACCTCCAAACCATCATCACCGGGGAGGGGCGTTGCCTTAAATCACTCTTTGAAAATATTTGATAAACATGCAGAACATTTTACATATAGACGATACGTTACTGGCGAGTGTTACGTATTAGTGTTACTGGCGAGTATTACGGATTAGTATTACTGGCGAGTGTTACGGATTAGTGTTACTGGCGAGTATTACGGATTAGTGTTACTGGCGAGTATTACGGATTAGTGTTACTGGCGAGTGTTACGGATTGGTGTTACTGGCGAGTATTACGGATTAGTGTTACTGGCGAGTGTTACGTATTAGTGTTACTGGCGAGTGTTACGGATTAGTGTTACTGGCGAGTATTACGGATTAGTGTTACTGGCGAGTGTTACGGATTAGTGTTACTGGCGAGTGTTACGGATTAGTGTTACTGGCGAGTGTTTCGGATTAGTGTTACTGGCGAGTGTTACGGATTAGTGTTACTAGCGAGTGTTACGGATTAGTGTTACTGGCGAGTATTACGGATTAGTGTTACTGGCGAGTGTTACGGATTAGTGTCACTGGCGAGTGTTACGGATTAGTGTTACTGGCGAGTATTACGGATTAGTGTTACTGGCGAGTGTTACGGAGTAGTGTTACGGATTAGTGTTACTGGCGAGTGTTATGGATTAGTGTTACTGGCGAGTGTTACGGATTAGTGTTACTGGCGAGTATTACGGATTAGTGTTACTGGCGAGTATTACGGATTAGTGTTACTGGCGAGTGTTACGGATTAGTGTTACTGGCGAGTATTACGGATTAGTGTTACTGGCGAGTATTACGGATTAGTGTTACTGGCGAGTGTTACGGATTGGTGTTACTGGCGAGTATTACGGATTAGTGTTACTGGCGAGTATTACGGATTAGTGTTACTGGCGAATGTTGCTGATTAGTGTTATTGGCGAGTATTACGGATTAGTGTTACTGGCGAGTGTTACGTATTAGTGTTATTGGCGAGTATTACGGATTAGTGTTACTGGCGAGTATTACGGATTAGTGTTACTGGCGAGTATTACGGATTAGTGTTACTGGCGAGTATTACGGATTAGTGTTATTGGCGAGTATTACGGATTAGTGTTACTGGCAAGTATTACGGATTAGTGTTACTGGCGAGCATTACGGATTAGTGTTATTGGCGAGTATTACGGATTAGTGTTACTGGCGAGTATTACGGATTAGTGTTACTGGCGAGTATTACGGATTAGTGTTACTGGCGAGTATTACGGATTAGTGTTACTGGCGAGTATTACGGATTAGTGTTACTGGCGAGTATTACGGATTAGTGTTATTGGCGAGTATTACGGATTAGTGTTACTGGCGAGTGTTATTGAAGAGCTACATGAGAGGAGGAGGATGGTGTTGGTGTGTGTTGTGAGGCAGGATGGTGTTGGTGTGTGTTGTGAGGGAGGATAGTGGTGGCGTGTGTTGTGAGGGAGGATGGTGTTGGTGTGTGTTGTGAGGGAGGATGGTGTTGGTGTGTGTTGTGAGGGAGGATGGTGTTGGCGTGTGTTGTGAGGGAGGATGGTGTTGGCGTGTGTTGTGAGGGAGGATGGTGTTGGCGTGTGTTGTGAGGGAGGATGGTGTTGGCGTGTGTTGTGAGGGAGGATGGTGTTGGTGTGTGTTGTGAGGGAGGATAGTGGTGGCGTGTGTTGTGAGGGAGGATGGTGTTGGTGTGTGTTGTGAGGGAGGATAGTGGTGGCGTGTGTTGTGAGGGAGGATGGTGTTGGTGTGTGTTGTGAGGGAAGGAGGAAGGGGGGGGGGGAATGTGTCCTTGAGGTGTTTCATGTCATTGTGTTGTGGCCTTGTTTTCCATGTTAACCACAGCGGCACCGTCAATTGAGTCTACAGTTCCGCCAGCCTGTGTGTGTGTGTGTGTGTGTTCCCTTTTCTTTTTATAATCTCTTGAGGGACAGTAAGGTCATTAGTGTTGGCTCGGGTCTTTTACTTCGTCTAGGTTGAAGGAAATAAGTTTATTTAACATGTTGATTAGGCACCCCAGCTTATTTAACATGTTGATTAGGCACCCCAGCTTATTTAACATGTTGATTAGGCACCCCAGCTTATTTAACATGTTGATTAGGCACCCCAGCTTATTTAACATGTTGATTAGGCACCCCAGCTTATTTAACATGTTGATTAGGCACCCCAGCTTATTTAACATGTTGATTAGGCACCCCAGCTTATTTAACATGTTGATTAGGCACCCCAGCTTGTTTAACTTGTTGATTAGGCACCCCAGCTTATTTAACATGTTGATTAGGCACCCCAGCTTATTTAACATGTTGATTAGGCACCCCAGCTTGTTTAACTTGTTGATTAGGCACCCCAGCTTATTTCACCTAATGATTAATCAAATCACCTAACACTAATTTAACCTAACCTAACCTAACCTAACCTAACCCCATCAGATAACGTAAGGGTTTTTAATCATCTTGTAACACGAGGTGGGGCTAAACTTCACGTGATCCAAAGAATATAGGAATCGCTTTTTGGTAACTTTCTCTGCAGGTTATGTTAGTATGAGGTCCGGGGGGGGGGGGGGGGGCTCCATCAACACATTATGGAAGCTGTTCCTCGTTCATGGTAGCAACTTTGGCAAGTGTATGAGTGTTACAATGTTATGATACACGACTTGGTGTTTCCATGTCTGTGAGACTTTATCTGAGATCTGACCCGTCACCAGTCCACACACGCACACGCACACACACACACACAGTCCTCTATTTTAAAACATCATCGTGAATCGTGTTTTCTTTTTTTTTCTCTCATGAGTGATGTTAGTAATTTTCAATCTTAAAAAAAAAAAAAAAAAAAAAAAAACACCAGCTCCTCGACCCACACCAACAAGTTTATGCTGGTGAACGGCTCTGTGTGTGTGTGTGTGTGTGTGTGAGGATGGTAAGACACCATTGTAAGAGGTCACTGGACTCAAGTGGGTTGCAGAGAGGGAGAGAGTGAAGGGGGGGGGTCTACCACACCGCCCCATACAAGACAGAATCGAGTAACACACACACACACACACACATTCCTCTCTTTGTGTGTTGTAATACGTTTGAGGAGTGATATTGTTAGTGATGGTGACGATGGTGGTGATGGTGACGGTGATGGTGGTGATGGTG
Organism: Homarus gammarus; assembly: GCA_958450375.1. NCBI lineage: Eukaryota > Metazoa > Arthropoda > Malacostraca > Decapoda > Nephropidae > Homarus > Homarus gammarus. The sequence continues at coordinate 348,805 of CAUDMG010001248.1, read as the reverse complement.
ACGATGGTGGTGTTGGTGACGATGATGGTGGTGATGGTGACGATGATGGTGGTGATGGCGACGATTGTGGTGATGGTGACGATGGTGGTGGTGATGGTGAGGATGGTGGTGGTGGTGATGGTGACGGTACGAGGTGATGGTGCGATGATGATGGTACGATGATGATGGTAGTGATTGTGACGATGATAATGGGTATGGTGACGATGATGGTGGTGATGGTGACGTTACGAGGTGATGGTGACGACGATGATGGTGGTAATGGTGATGATGGTAGTGATGGTGACGATGATAGAGGTAATGGTGACGATACGTGGTGATAGTGACGATGGTGGTGATAGTAACGATTATGGTGGCGATTGTCATGATGGTGATGATGATGGCAATAATGATGATGGTGATAATGATAGTGGTGATGATGGTAATGACAATGTTGGTAATACTGATATTAATGATGGTGACGATAGTGATAATGATGGTGATGACGATGATGCATGAAAAATATTAATTGTTTTACCCATTTAAGTCGTCTGTACTCACTTGTCTATAACTACCTGTCTGTACATATCTGTTTACTCACCTGTCTGTACTCACCTGCGGAAAGTGAGCAAAACATTTACTGTTCGTACCGTCAAACACATAAGTTGATACAACCTTGTGTGTGTGTGTGTGTGTGTGTGTGTGTGTGTGTGTGTGTGTGTCACGTTAACATTACATCCCCCAGACGACACCTACTCCTTACCTAACCTACATTCCTATTAGTATTATTGTTGATTGCATTATCTAATGGTGTTGTCCTAAAACTCCCTTAATGGCTTTCTTGAAACCCTGTAGTGGCACTCTTAGAACCCCTTAATGGCACTCTTGAAGCCCCTTAATGGCACTCTTGAAGCCCCTTAATGGCACTCTTGAAGCCCCTTAATGGCACTCTGTAAACCCCTTAGTGGCACTCTGTTTGTTTGTTTACGCCGTTATGCCATTCATTTATGTGTTTGTTTGTTTGTTTAAAGGATCGTTATTTTGTCATTGTTGAGTCTTATCTGTGATGTGTATTTCTTTATTTTCTTATGGTGTTTATTTGTATTCGTTTTGTAGTTATTTTTTTAGATCGTACTCAAGCTGTTAAGTCATTATACGCTTGGGTTAAATAATCGTACTCAAGCTGTTAAGTCATTATACGCTTGGGGTTAAATAATCGTACTCAAGCTGTTAAGTCATAATACGCTTGGGGTTAAATAATCGTACTCAAGCTGTTAAGTCATAATACACTTGGGGTTAAATAATCGTACTCAAGCTGTTAAGTCATAATACGCTTGGGGTTAAATAATCGTACTCAAGCTGTTAAGTCATAATACGCTTGGGGTTAAATAATCGTACTCAAGCTGTTAAGTCATAATACACTTGGGGTTAAATACTCAGTGTTAAATTATCATACTGTAATAAAAGTGTATTATGTCCTTTATTTTAGTTTTTATTTCTATTTATTTACTTATTTCTTCTTTTGATCTATTTATTTACAATTTATTTACAAGGCCCTATTCTCCTAGCTAGTTAAATGAGTGTCACGTGAATTATATACAATACATTTCATGAAACAGATAAAACCTTAAATGCGCTTACTGATTATTGTTACTCCACTCGCCATCGACGTCCATCATGTTGACTGACACAAGCACCAACCTAGACTGTCCCTTAAACAAAGGCGGCCTATGGGACGCCACATGCTAATGACGTCACGTCTCACAGGTTATCCTTATTGGTTCAGGCCTAAGGCACTCACACTGTTTGAGTGGGAACAATATACTGTATAATTTATTTTAAAATCATGGCACTGTTACAATGCTCAGGGTGTTAAATAAGAATACTGTATAAGAACATAAGAATGGAGGAAACTGCAGCGGGCCTATTGGCCCATACTGAGCAGTCCCGTTTACACCCAACCCTTATCGGTCATATATCCGTCCAACCTATGTTTGAAGCTAGCCAGCGTTTTCGAGTTAATGATGATATTTAGTAACTTGTTTCACTCGTCCACTACTCTATTTCCAAACCAGTGTTTACCTATACCGCGCCTAAATCTAAATTTCTCTAATTTAAAACCATTGCGGCGAGTTCGCTCCTGGTTGGATAGTTTGAGTACCTGTGTTATATCACCTTTGTTTAGCCCTGACTTCCATTTATAAGCCTGGATCATATCGCCCCTCACTCTTACGTCTCTCGAGGGAGTGCACATTAAGATGCTTTAACCTGTCTCTGTACACAAGGTTCCTAATGCCCGGAAATAGTCTTTTAATTCTACTCTGAATTCTTTCTTGGGATTCTATATCCATTCTGAACCGTGTAATCCAAGTGAGGTCTAACAAGCACAAGATATAGATTTAGCGTAACCTCGTTAGTCTTGTAACTAATACTCCTTTGTATGAACCCAAGTACTCTGTTAGCCTTGTTGAGAGCATATACACATTGTTGCTTTGGCTTAAGATTCCTTCTTATCATTACTCCTAAAACTTTCTCACAGTCGTATTTATCTAAAACAACGTTGTTTATCTGATATCTGGTTTATCTGTTTACATCTCCTAGACTAAGCACTTTACATTTGCCACATTAAATTTCATCTGCCATTTTTTAGACCATTCGAAATTTGTTAGACATTCATGTAGTTTTGCGGAGTCCTCGTCAGATTTAATTACACGCCCTATTTTAGTGTCATCAGCAAATTTACTTATGTTGCTGTCTACGCCTATATCTATGTCGTTTATGCATATAATAAATAACAATGGTCCAGGTACTGAGCCTTGAGGTACTCCACTAGTGACGTTACCCCAATTGGATTTAATGCCGTTAATGTTTACTCGCTGTTTCCTGTCTTGTAACCACTCCCTCATCCATTTTAGAATATCTCCTCCAATTCCTCGAGCCTCTACTTTTCGTATTAGTCTTTCGTGGGGGACTCTGTCGAAGGCTTAATTACTCGTACTCAAAGGGTTAAATAATCGTAGTCAAGGGGTTAAATCATTGTACTGTGGGGGTTAAATAATCGTAGTCAAGGGGTTAAATCATTGTACTGTGGGGGTTAAATAATCGTACTCAAAGGGTTAAATTATCGTACTCAAGGTGTTAAATCAGGGGAATTAACCTGATAATATAAACAATAATATAATGACCGTGTCTTTGTAAATACTCCGGAAGTAAACAACAGAACATGAGAACCGGCGTGTTGTTTGTCGTAAGTGATGATGTCACCCCTCCGTCACCCCTCCGTCACCCCCTTACGTCACCTACGTCACAGTCGTAGGTGACGAGACAAGCTGGTGGTTGACATTGTTTGTTGACTCCGAAAAGTAAAGAAATAATGAGTTATGTGTATATATATATGACCTTATTAGGGGTTTTTGTTATAAGACATCACCCATTAACTTAGTTTCTTTATTTCAGATTCACGTACGATTGTTTTTGTTGTTTAAAGGAGATTAATGGTTGTTCTTGTTGACAGTCTTACTTTGTACTTGTTGAGAGAGACTGTACTGTAGGTGTGCCAGGTCTATTAGTGCCCACAACCACACCTGACTTTTAAATTTAGTTAGTTTGGGTTGGGTTAGTTTAGCTTGGGTTAGGTTAGGTTGGGTTACGTTAAGTTGCCTTGGGTTAGGTTGGGCTGGGCTTAGTTGGGATGGGTTAGTTTGGCTCGCGTTAGGCTAGGTTGGGTTAGATTAGGTTAAGGCCTGTTAGGACTGCGACCTATTAGAATTGGGTCATGTTCGAACTGGGTGCCTTTTTGGATTAGGAACTGTTAAAACTGGGGCTTGTTGGGACTGGGGCTAATGTACCCAGGTGGTGCCTCTTGTCACCTGCCTCACGTGTAGGTGGTCCAGGTGCTGGGGGGCGGGGGGTAGACCAGGTGTGGTTCAGTGTGACTAATACAACCAACTTGGCTTATCTCTGACTGTTGGTGATTTGTGCCAATGAGGCGTTGAGGCATATTTTGTGCGCTGTGTGTGTGTGTGTGTGTGTGTCAAGCTGTGTGGAGGTGTGTGTGTGCGTGTACTGTGTCATGCTGTGTGGAGGTGTGTGTGTGTGTGTATTGTGTCAAGCTGTGTGGAGGTGTGTGTGTGTGTACTGTGTCATGCTGTGTGGAGGTGTGTGTGCGTGTACTGTGTCATGCTGTGTGGAGGTGTGTGTGTGTGTACTGTGTCATGCTGTGTGGAGGTGTGTGTGCGTGTACTGTGTCATGCTGTGTGGAGGTGTGTGTGCGTGTACTGTGTCATGCTGTGTGGAGGTGTGTGTGTGTGTATTGTGTCAAGCTGTGTGGAGGTGTGTGTGCGTGTACTGTGTCATGCTGTGTGGAGGTGTGTGTGTGTGTACTGTGTCATGCTGTGTGGAGGTGTGTGTGTGTGTATTGTGTCAAGCTGTGTGGAGGTGTGTGTGCGTGTGTACTGTGTCAAGCTGTGTGGAGGTGTGTGTGTGTGTACTGTGTCATGCTGTGTGGAGGTGTGTGTGTGTGTATTGTGTCAAGCTGTGTGGAGGTGTGTGTGCGTGTGTACTGTGTCAAGCTGTGTGGAGGTGTGTGTGTGTGTACTGTGTCAAGCTGTGTGGAGGTGTGTGTGCGTGTGTACTGTGTCAAGCTGTGTGGTGTGTGTGTGTGTGTACTGTGTCATGCTGTGTGGAGGTGTGTGCATGCTGTGTCATGCTGTTTGGTACTATATATACACTCAATATATGTGTTATTCTGTGTGTTATGTGTAGTTTGTAAGGTGTGTTATGTAATGGCCGTAACTTACTTCTCTCTCTCTCTCTTTCTCTTGCAGGTAAGACAGTTCGCCTGTGAGGGGACGTTACAGGAAGTGTGATAAAGGTGGAGAAAGTCACCCCTCATCCAGCGTGTGAAAAAAAAGAAAAGAAAAAATCAAATAGCCAACTGGGAAAACGTGTGATGGTGAGGAGGTGGCTGAGGCGTGGAGTGTACCCGAGAGTTAGTTACCGTGGTGTTCAGGTAGGAAGCCGTCGCCGTCGTTGTATGGAAGCGGCGTATAGTGTGTCGTGGCCGTCGTGGATTCTCGGGAGGTAGTCCTGGGTAGCGTGGATGGTGAGGCGGTGTTGCTGCTGGAGGAAGGGCGCTCACGGCAGGTTCTCGGTGTTGTTGTTCTTCAGCGTCGCCTACAGCAGTGGTGATGCTTTCCTTGGGCTTAATGACTCCCCAGAGTGTCTTGCCCACCACCACCACTACCATCACCACCTCCATTACCTCCACCACCAACCCTACCACTACACCTCCCAGTACCATCATCATCACCACCACCACCGCCGCCGTCACCACTGCTTCTCCTTCTATCCTCACCTCTTACACTGCCGCCTTGTCCCTCACCTCTCCTCCCTCACCGTGTGTTGTCCGCAGCCTCGCCATCAACACCCCTCATACCAGCTGCCGCCCAGCCCTCACGCCCGCCACCACACGCGCCCACACCTGCAGGGGGTCAGCGGCACCACTACGGCAGGTCACATTACCCATCGCGTTAGTCGTGCAGGGCCAAAAGTCTTGAGAGCTGGTCGTCGAGTGTTCAAGCTTACTTAGATAAACTTTCACCAAGATCGTTTTGGCGTTTAAAATAATAATAATAATAATAAAAAACATTGCCTATTAGCTGCTAAGGTGTGTGTAAATATATTACTTGCTAACTCAATATAATTATCGCTGCTAACTTTTATCTACTAGAGACGAGGTAAATATCTAGTTTTCTACTGCAGATGTTTCGTACATGTATTCGAATGTGATGACCAAGTGCCCCTCTCAGAAGTGCCTCTCTATAACTGTTGTGTAGTAACCTGACCTGGTAGTGAGTGAGTACAGTAGGAAGCTCCCTGCTGCTGACAACCTTCACTCAAGGACTTAAGACACGCGTTCATTATGATCTCTGAAGAACTCGTGTTGAAGGAGGAGACCTGAAGGAACAGATGGATGACGTTCCAGGATACTGTGCTTTAAGAGAACTCACCAAGACGATCTTATATACGTGATCACACAAACACACGGACACAAACACACAAACACAAGCACACAAACATACCAACCGACTAAACACCTCGTGAGTTGTGTTCGTCCTTCAGTTGCTGTGTTAATCTCCGGTTCAGTGTTGCATCACCAAGACAACAAAGTCCCTCCACACAACCACCTCGTGTCCACACCCAAACAGTGAGTAACATAAGCAATGACGACAAGGTGATTTTTTTTTTTACAACGTTAGAAAAAAAATCCTCTCTTGAAGGCCATCAGCCATCTTAGGTGTCGCAGACGTCGTATAGTAACCTGTCTGTGATTAAAGAAAAGGTGACACCGATAAATGAACACTGACAACACCACCATACTAGCTAGATTATCCAAAGTGTAGCGGCTGAGGTAGAGTGTTCCTTAACCCACTAGAAGGTGACGACGAAGGCAACTCCTAACCCAAAGTTTAAAAAGTTTAATTCAAGGTGTTTTAATAGACTAGGGTATAACGACCTAGATAAAGTAAACGTGAAGGAACACCGAAGAGAAGAAGAATAAGAAAAGTTGGCATAAATAAAAAAGAAAAGAAAAGATAAATAAGGAGATAAAAGTGACGTAGGAATTATCAGAGAAGAGAGAGAGAGAGAGAGATAGAGAGCTAGCAAGTTATTAACGAAGTGGGAAATGGAATATAGAGAATAAAACAAGGGCTGACGAACAACAGGTAGATAATTTAATAAAAAGTAGTAGGCATAGTAAGTGAGGAGGAAAGTGATTAAGAAAAAGGCATAGAAAGTGAAAGAAAAAAAGGCGTAGAGGAAGAGAGTAAGAAAAGTTAGAAAAGGAAATAAAATAAAATTGACAGAGTAAGGCAGTGTGTTGCTGATAGTGAAGGGTTGATCATAGTGTGTACCGACGCCTGGACGTGGGAAATATTTTACTGCAAGTTCACCTGTGACACCACCTGCAGCGCCCCCCCCCCCCCTCATCATGGCTTGTTCCTACAGGTGAGTGTTTGATGATGCCTCCTGCTACGGGTGAATATTTGACGCCACCTGCTCCTACCACAACCACCATCTTTTAGAGTGGTAGGTTGTGGTAGTTGATTTAAGTAATATGTATGAGTTAATTTTACTGAACGCCAGTTTGGATTTTTTTTTTCGCTCTTTCAGTGAGTGAGTGAGTGAGTGAGTGAGTAACAGTAGCTTAGGACAACACATGTTACTTACACTCTCTCCTCAGCCCTCACCCATTCCCCTCACCTCCAGCTCACCCGCAACTCCTCACACCTACCTTCCCCTCACTCCACGTCCCCACCCAGACCAACCTCTCTCACCTTTCATACCACCCCCAGCACTCGTCCCTCACCCCACACCCCTCACACCGTACCCCTCACCTCAGCTACCTTTCTCTCACTTCATAAATAAATTTAACACATTCTGGGGACGAGTGAGGGGAAACACATGCCATCTCACCTGTCGTTACTCACCTGGTCAGAGATTACAAAATGGCGTCATATTACACAAAGGCTCTTCGTGTTGGGTCGTGTCCCGAGGCGTCGACAGAGATCTGCCCTCCTCTTCCTCATCCTCCCCATCAACGACAAGGAGGAGAAGATGCTTTGGCTGCGTATGAATAGCCAATCAGTGAGAGTCCTTACATTACGTCATTATCTATCCCCCCGTCCCAGCATGTACCTCAACCACCTACCACTACTACCACTATCACTACTACTCCCACCATCACTACCACTACTCCCACCATCACTACCACTACTCCCACCATCACTACCACCACCATCACTACTACTGTTATTACTACTACTTTTTTTCTAACGTAGCCTCCCGCCTCCCCCAATAGCCACACGTTCGCCGCCATTTTATTGCCTTAAAATTAAATATCCTAATACAAAATTAGCTACATAGCAATGTTGAGTCAGTAAGCCACAGATCTATGCGGCATTCAGTGACTGTTGCATCATAGTCAATATCTGCGACTGTTGTTTGCTCTGGAGCCGAAGATCTCGTTCCTCTGTGGCAAAGCAACACAGACCTAAGCAGAAACATCTCAACCAGGCTGCAACGTGGCTTCTGGGTTGCTGCTTCTGCTCAGACAGCACTCGGCTAGTCGGCTAGTCTTGCGTAGAAGCGTCTTGCACTTGGTCACATCCCGTTAGAGGTTGTGAACACCAGAGGAGTGAAGCTGCCCTGATCCACATTCTGAATTCTCTCGCCATACGTCCTAATCTTGTCGTTCTCGTTCCTCTTGTGTGCATCCACAAGAGTCAAATTACGGTTACATGCGACCATGGGGTCGAATATCCTGACATCAAAGAAGGCTCGCTGTCCCTGCGTCCAGAATCCTCGAGTGCTGACGTCCACACGGGCTTCGTTAGATGTGTTGGAAGCCTTGTGGTGGAGGTTCTCACCTTCCAATGGAAGGAGGGTTGGTTTCACCGTGATGTCGTGGCAGATTTTCTTCAGTAAATTTGCTGTGAGATCCCTTACTTCGTTATGCCTCATGCATTCGAAGCCCCCTCTCTTAAACACCATAGCGTGGTCAATTTCGTAGGATGAACCTCACACGCATTGGGAGGGCAAACCATCTACTGACCAACCGTACCTTAGAGCAATGGCTTCTGTGAATTCTTGTTTATTGAAGCCCGTTTGCCCTTAAATGCTTCTACTACTACCACTCCTTTTTGCACTTTACTCCCACTACTTTTCAGTTTATTTTGAACGGTTCAAAACTAAACAATTAAGTATCATTCGAATCAGTTTCATAAAAGGGATATAATTGAAACAATACTCGAGACACGCTTCATAACAGGTAGACAAAGTGTGTCTGTACAGACCTTTTATAAAAATATGTGAGTCAATAGGGAAAATATTGTTAACACTGATAATATTACAATATATACACGGTAACATTATCGAAAACGGAATGTCGTACTGCTAGAAGACTGTTTGAGAGCTTTATGGGTTCAAATATTCATTCCTACTGTTGGCATGTCCTGGATAATTTAATATGATTATGCATTTTAGTGCAAGTCTGTCGAAATAATCTGATGAAAATGTCGATTTATAATGGGATGGTTTCAAAGGTTATGACATCGTGGTATAATACAAAATTTTGTCTGTATATATTGAATTTCCGAGGGAGTACAGGGCAAAAGGGCTACTACATAATACGTGGCCACATCGTCAATATCTGCGACTGTTGTTTGCCTTGGGGCCGAAGATCTCGTTTCTCTGAGGCAAAGCAATGCAGACCTAAGCAGAGAAAAGAACAGTCGATATCTCAACCAAGCTGCAACGTAACTTCGGGGCTGCTGCTACTGTTAGGTCGTGCGTACTATTACTACCTAATACCTTGAGTCAGTTAAGCATGAGAGAGAGAGAGAGGTCTTCTGCTTAGCAACTCCTGGAAGGAAAGAAGGCGGAAGGAAGAAGAGAAGGAGGAAGATACAATCTCAATATGTCGGCTATCTTGCCATTAGAGGTAAAGTGTTGTGCCATTTCACACACAGTGTGCTTGGACCTGTCCCTAAAAGGTTCTATCTTCACACAGTTAAGGACGTAGTGTTGGAGTGTGTGGCCATATGTGGCTCCACACTTTACATTTTGTCTTGTGAGTATGGCAACTAATTCAGTTTGTAGAGTGGATGCCCAGTTGTTAATTCTAACTCCTTTATCAATTGCATTACCGTTAGGTTGAGTCACAACAATAGTACTTCCAGCCCTCCCACAGGCGGTGTTAAGAGATCTATCAGTGTAGATGGTCTGTGTGATGTTATCATCAGTCTGTAGAGTGTGTATGTGTTCAAGAGCTTTGTATAATTAATCTTTTAGGCGGATATGTCTGTATTGTGATATCGAAGGGAACTGTCCGCCAGGGTGGAAACAATAAGGCCGAGGTTCTTACAGGCTGCGTGTACATGGTTCAGGGTGGTTTGCATTTTACGATGAGTTTTAGTATGCAAAGAATACCATCAGCATAGCTGATTGTGATATTGCTGGGGTTGTCTGGTATTGAATTTAATAATACATTCATAAGAACATTGAACAAAGTAGGACTGAGTGCTCTACCATGGGGGTGCCAAGTTGCATATCTTTAACTTCACTTTTGTAACCCTGAAACGGTGCAGGGTTAGGTAACCACTTATCCAGTGTAACAACCGACCTCCTGTATCCATTTTGGCTTGTTCGTACAATGTCAGTTGCCTATTGGCAATATCAAATGTAGCTTTTAGGTCAAGAAATGTGGTGTATCTGTGCCTTTCATCACCATGCACAGTTAGGAATGTGGTGATGCAATTATGTACACCTTTACCATGGGTGAAGCCATTTATGTTAGAAGACATGTGTTCTCTGATTCTATATAAGAGTCTGCCAAGAACCATCCTCTCAAAGGTTTTACACAGGCAGCTGGTTAGTGATATGGGACGAAAAGCATTAGGCTGTCCTGGTTGCGGTATTGGTACAACAATACTGCTGGTCCATGATGTGGGTAGTTGGCCCTCGGCATGACTCATATTGTACAGTACCAATAATGGATTGCCCGGCACGCGCCTTAGTAGTCTAACGATATTATAGGTGACTCCGTCCTCTCCAGGGGCAGTAGACCTACTTCTGGCGAGGGCCGCGTCAAGCTCCCACTCAGTATATGGAACATCACACTCATTGTGCTGTTTGCCCAACATAAAGTTAATGAGATTACTTATCTCTGCAGACTTCGCATCAAGGGGTCCTTGAGTCCTAGTTGGTAACATGTCATAGCTAGACACATGAGCCCACTTTGTTATTAGCTCATTCGACTTTTGAAGCGGGTGTGGATGGGAGACGTGTCTACTGTTCTTACTTCCGATTGTGTTTATATCTTCCCACGCTTTGCTACAGGATGTGTGCTGGTTCGGGCTGTTGACATATGTTTACCATGCAGTTTGTCTGAGTTTGTTTACACGTTCCCTGGCAGCAGCAAGGGACGCTTGATACAGATGTAACATTTGAAGGGTACCAATTTGTTTGTAACCCTTGCCCACCCTCTTGACTCTAGCCCTAAGGTATTTTTTCAGTTTGGGGTCGCCATAGCACTGCTGTTCCCTGTTCCCATGATTAAAACTACGTATTCGTTTTCTTTTTTTGGTGGAGGAATTGTTGGTGAAGTATGTATAAGAAAAAAAAAACGTGGCCTCCATCCTCCCCCAATAGCCACACCTTCGCCGCCATTATATTACCTTAAAATTAAATATCTTAATGCATAAGTAGCTATCCTAGCTATTTGAGGCACCCAGCACTTAAGGCATCCAGCACTTGATGCACCCAACACTTAAGGCACTCAACACTTGAAGCACCCAACACTTGAAGCACCCAACACTTGATGCATCCAACACTTGATGCACCCAACACTTCAGACACCCAACGCTTGAGGCATCCAACACTTCAGGTATCCACCACTTGAGGCACCCTACACTTGAGGCACCCAACACTTGAGGCATTCAACACTTTTGGCACTCAACACTTTTGGCACCCAACACTTGTGGTAGCCAACACTTTTGGAACCCAACACTTGATATATCCAATACTTGAGTCACCCAACACTTGAGGCACCCAACACTTGAGGCACCCAACACTTGAGGCACCCAACACTTGAAGCACACAACACTTGAAGCACCCAACACTTGAGGCACCCAACACTTGAAGCACCCAACATTTGAGGCATCTAACACTTGAGGCATCCAACAGTTGAGGCACCCAACACTTGAAGCACCCAACATTTGAGGCATCTAACACTTGAGGCACCCAACACTTGAGGCACCCAACACTTGAGACACAACACTTGAGGCACCCATCACTTGTGGCATCCAACACTTTTGGAAACCTACACCTGAGGCATCCAACACATGAGGCATCCAATACTTGAGTCACCCAGCACCCAACATTTGAGGCATCTAACACTTAAGGCACCCAGCAGTTATGGCACCTAGCACCCAACAGTTGAGGCACATAGCACTTGTGGCACCCAACAATTCTGGCACCCAACACTTAAGGCACCCAGCAGTTATGGCACCTAGCACCTATGGCACCCAACAGCTGAGGCACCTAGCACTTGTTGCACCCAACACTTGTGGCACCCAACAGTTGAGGCGCCCAACTCTTGTGTCACCTATCACTTGTGGCACCCAACACTTGTGGCACCCAACACTTGAAACACCCATCGCTTCTGGCAACCAACACTCGAGGCATTCGACAGTTGTGGCACGTATCACTTGTGACACCCACCATTTGAAGCACCTAGCAATTGTGACACCCAACCAGTTGTGGCACCCAACACTTCAGGCACCCAACACTTCGGGCATCCACCACTTGTGGCACCTAACAATCATAACTGAGGCACCCAACACCTTTGGTGCTCAACATTGAGGCACCCAACACGTCAGGCACCCAGCACTTGAGGCACCCACCATTTCAGGCATTCAACACTTTTGGCACCCAGCACTTGAAGCACCCAACATTTGATGCATGCAACACTTGAGTCATCCAAAAATTGAAGCACCCAACACTTGAGGCACCCAACACTTGAGGCATCCAACACTTGAGACACCCAACACTTGAGGCACCCAACACTTGAGACTGCTAGCACCTGTGGCACTGGACTGGAAGGCCCATGTAAACAACACAATCAAGGCAGCCTCGTACCGACTCTACATGCTACGACGACTCAGATCACTTGGGGTACCCACGCCAGAGCTGAGGACTATCTACAACGCCTTTATTCTCCCTAAATTAACGTATGCGTCACCAGCCCGGTCGTCTTCTCTCAACTCTACCCAACAACGTCAGCTGGAGTTGGTACAGAAAAGGCCCTGCAGAATCATACTTGGCGCAGACTACTCCGGCTACAATATCGCCCTCTCCACCCTTGAAATGCCATCTCTCTGTGACCTCCACCACCAAGCACTAGCAAGGTCTGGCAGTGGACTACTGCACCATCCTCGTCATCGCCACCTCCCACCTCCTGCCACCGGCAGTCTCCCGTCCACCTAGCGCAGTCTGCCACTACAACAAAATTCAGCCTATAAGAGCCCGCACTGATAGATATAAGAATAGCACCATTCCATCTACTGTTAAAATAATAAACAACTCTTGATTTATGTACTGTACAGCCCTGTAAATGTATTCAACGCATATCATTATGTCTAAATCACATGTACAGTAAGTTCGTATATTTTCAGCCACCGGCTGCAACTCTATTAATAAACCGTTTATTATTATTATTATTACAGTTGAGGCACATAGCACTTGGGGTACCCAACACTTGTGGCACCCAATACTTGAGGCTCCTAGCACTTGTGGCACCTAGCTCCTGTGGCACCTAACAGCTGAGGCACATAACACTTGTGGTACCCAACAGTTTAGACACCTAGCACTTGCGGCACCCAGCAGTTCAGGCACCCAACACTTCGGGCACCCAACACTCGAGGTACTCAACACTTGTGGCACTTATCACTTGTGACACCCAGCATTTGAAACACCTAGCATTTGTTGCACCCAACATAAGTGGCACGTAGCTCTTGTGTTACACAGCAATTGAAGCACCCCTTACTTGTGGCACCCAACAGTTGAGGCACTCAACACTTGTGGCACCCAACACTTAAGTCACTTAGCACTTGTGGCACCGATCAGTTGAGGCACCTAGCACTTGTGGCACCCAACAGTTGAGGCACCTAGCACTTGTGGCACCCATCAGTTGAGGCACCGAGCACTTGTGGCACCCAACACTTAAGTCACCTAGCACTTGAGGCACCCAACAGGTGAGGCATCTAGCACTTTTGGCACCCAACAGTTGAGGCACCTAGCACTTGTGGCACTCAACACTTAAGTCACCGAGCACTTTAGGCACCCAACAGTTGAGGCACCTAACACTTGTGGTACCCAACAGTTGAGGCACCTAACACTTGTGGCACCCAACAGTTGAGGCACCCAGCAATAAAAACAACAAACAAACTCATGCTTGTGTTAACCTTGGCTCTTGCATGCCAGCTGTCCTTCTCTGAGTCACTCACTGTCACTTCACTCTTGTATTAATAATAATGACATATAATTTCAATAATAATAATAATAATAATAATAATAATAATAATAATAATCAATGATAATCAATGATAATAACAGGATTAAGATTTGCCATTCTTCTCCCTTCCCCCCTCTCTCCCTCATGCCCAAGAGGTGTAAAAAAAGAAGAAAAAAAGATCCCCAAATAGAAAGAGAGAATGGCTGAGATGACGGGGAGCAAGATACGTGGAGATAAAGTTGAAGGTGTGTGGGTGGGGGTGTTGTGTGTGGGTAGCCAAGGAACCTTCTTTTATTTATTAGAGAAAGAGGGAGTGAAAGAAGAATAGAGGTGGAAGGGGATTAAATAGTAATATGGAAATTGACGAAGTATGGTGAATTTCCACACTGGGGTCCTTATTGTAGGTAATTTAGAGCAGTTTGTCTGGTTAGCAGCCCACTTTTTCGTCACTGGCACTACACAGCTCACCCTATCCGCATGTACGGCTCACCCTATCCGCATGTACGGCTCACCCTATCCCTTGTACGGGTGTTTTAATGCCATGTTTCGTACTCGGTCGATCTTGCTAGCGGGTACTGGTCTACGAGGTTGTCTATTGCCTGGCTGTGAAGATTAGGTATGGCGATGTACGGTTGTTGTCGTTGTTTAGTGGGAGTTATGTTAGAGTTGCTGCTATTCCTTACGCTACCCTACCCTACCCTGACCTGACCTACCCTACCCTACCCTACCCTGACCTACCCTACCTTACCCTACCCTACCCTAGCCTACCCTACCCTAGGTTAACCTGCCATATCTTAACCCTACCCTACCTTATGTAATACTACCTTTTTGCCTGTAGTAATTCGTTTCTCCTGCAAATATTATTATTGATTAAGAAAAAAGACTTATGTGAAGAAAGTACAGGAAGTGAGGAGAGAGAGAATGTTAGGGGGGAATGAAGGATAAGATAAGGGTGTGAGAGAAGAGAGTGGAAGGGAGGGAGGAGACAGAAGGAGGGAAGGAGGAAACAGACAGAGGGAGGAACAGATGGAGAGGAGACAAGGGGTGCGGGAGAGAGAGAGAGAGAGACGGAAGGAGGGAAACAGCATTGATCCTCCGCCAGTTGCGTGAGGAACAAGACCCCATAACGACGATTACTTGTGAAGGTATGCGTGCGTGCGCGCGCGCGCGTGTGTGTGTGTGTGTGTGTGTGTGTGTGTGTGTGTGTGTGTGTGTGAGAGAGAGAGATACTAATTAACGGTTTATTGGCACACACAAACAGACAATCACACACGCACACACACACACGTGGGTCAATCTGTCATAATAAATACGATGGGGCTGACAAAAATGTGACCCAGATTGGAGAGGAGAGGAGAGAGAGAGAGAGAGAGAGAGAGAGAGAGAGAGAGAGAGAGAGAGAGAGTGTGTGTGTTAATCAATACATCACCGTGTCTGTGGTCACCCGCGCGGGTGGGGGTGGGGGGGGGGGGGCAGCCACAGTCTCTCCCTCCTACATAAAAGATTTGTGTTGGAGTATAGACAACTTATACCTTCCCTGATATTCACTACTACTCACACCTCACTCCCTCACACTGCCAAGGTCACTTACACGTCGACTGCATATCAAGTAGACAAGGAGGTCCTTAGCTCACCTCACCTTAGCTTATCTCACTTCTCACAACTAACCTCACCTCAACTCACCGTATCGTACTTTACCTCACCTCATCGTACAGTACCTTAGCTTATCTCACCTCACCTTAGCTTAACTCACCTTACCTTAGATTATATCACCCCACCTCACGTTGTGCTGGTATTTCGTGTGTGTGTGTGTGTGTGTGTGTGTGTGTGTAATAATAATAATTAACGGTTTATGAAAAGCACAGCAGCCAGAGTCTGAAAATGTACACTGGACAAAAAATAAGAACATAAGAATGGAGGAAACTGCAGCGGGCCCAATGGCCCATACTGGGCAGTCCCATTTACACCCAACCCCAATTGCTCATATATCCATCCAACCTACGTATGTTTGAAGCTATCCAGCGTTTTAGAGTGACTTTGAGGAGTGGAATGTTTAACAAAAGCTTTCAATACAAAAAGGAGACCTGGAGTTAACATACAGGTTATATATGAACCACTGATGATTTGGTGCTGTAGAGGTAACACGTGGTTGTAGGCCGCCTCACTGCCGGTGCTGTAGAGGTAACACGTTGTTGTAGCCGCCTCACTGCCGGTGCTGTAGAGGTAACACGTGGTTAGAATATAAGAAAATAAGGAGTCTGCAATAGGCCGGTTGGCCTGTGCATGGCAGCTCCTGTCGAGAGTTACTACCACTCTCTATCGTCCATGAATCTATCTAGCCTCCTTTTGAAACTTTCCAGAGTTCCTGCACTTACTACAAAGTTGCTAGGCTTGTTCCACTCGTCCACCACCCTATTTGTGAACCAGTTCCTTCCTATCTAAACTTATCCAACTTAAATCCGTTGCTACGAGTCCTATCCTGCTCGGATATTATAAGAACTTTATCTATATCCCCTTTATTGATTCCTTTCACCCACTTAAATACTTCTATCATATCTCCCCGCACTCTTCGTCTTTCTAGGGAATGCAAGTTTAGTTTCTTTAACCTATCCTGATATGGAAGGTTTCTAAGTCCCGGAATCATTTTCGTCATTCTTCGCTGCACCGACTCTAGTGAATTGATATCCATTCTATAATAAGGGCACCAGAACTGAACAGCACAATCGAGGTGTGGCCTGACTAGCGCAAGATATAGTTGCAATAAGTCCTCTGCACTCTTATTACTTACACTTGTAGATATAAAACCTAATACTCTGTTTGCCTTATTTCAAACATTAACGCACTGTTTTCTCGGCCGTAGGTCTGGGCTTACAAGTACCCCTAAGTCTCTTTCACAAGTCTTTGCTGCACTTGCTGGTGTTGAATTTCATTTGCCATTTTTCTGACCACTCCTGCAGTTTATTTTAATCGTCCTGTAGTGCATTTGCATCCTGCCCTGAATTAATCTGCCGCTCTATTTTGGTGTCATCCGCAAACTTGCTTATGTCACTGCTGATCCCAGTATCTAGATCGTTTATGTAGATTATGAACAAGAGTGGGCCCAGTACTGACCCCTAGGGAGCCCCACTGGTTACACAGCCCCACTCAGATTTAACACCATCTACGCTGACCCTCTATGTTCTATCGGTGAGCCATGATTTTATCCAATTTAAAACTTTCAAATCGATACCATGAGCCTTAACTTTTCTCAGAAGCCTCTGATGCGGTACTCTGTCAAACGCTTTGCTAAAGTTTAAGTAAATAACATCGTAATTTTCGTCATTATCTCCTATCTCGAAGTCTTTCCTACCTTAGCTATCTGACTAATGGTGACGCAGCTGAGCATTCAAACAACCATTTCACAATTATATGCAAGTTTGGGGAGAAGCTTCTGCACCATCCTCGACATCGTCTCCTGCTCCCACCGGAGATCCCTCGTCCGCGAATTTCTCTTCGACACCACAACCGCATCCAGCCCATACGAGCACGTACTGATCGCTATAAGAACAGCTTAGTATCAACAACTCGTAGTTAACCAGTGTGTTCACTCCCAGTCAATCTCACTTCTGTATTGTAACTATGGTGAAATTCCCTGTTCAGTGACCTTCTCCCCACCTTATTATTATATATTATATTACCTGTATATTATTTGTCAATCAAGTGACCCATTCCCCAACTGTAACTGTATATTTTTAGCCTTTTGGCTGCCATGCTTTTTCAATTAACCGTTAATTATTATCATTATCACACACACACACACTCACACACACACTCACATTCGTACCTCGGAACCTTCTGTGGGATGGTTGGTAACTGTTACCAGGCAAGAGAGAGAACATTCTCTCTCTGTAATATGAGTACAAGCGTTCGACTTCTCCAACACTCTTGAGAGAGCACACACACATATACACACAAAGCACTTCACACACACACACACACAGATACACACACACACACACACACTCACAGCGGGAGGGAAGCGGTATTTACTGTTGTAATACCATCATGCAGCTGGACACGTTAACAGCTGGTCGCCTTACGTGGCCAGCTGGCGTCTCGGTACAGAGTCATCACGTAACACAGTCATCATGTACACACCATCATCACGTACACATGACCATCAGGTACTCACGGACATCATGTACACACCATCATCACGTACACATGACCATCAGGTACTCACGGACATCATGTACACACCATTAACACGTACACATGGTAATTATTTACACTCGGTAATCATGCACATATATACGGTCATTACCTACGCACACGGTCTGTACATGTATATTTAGTCACACATACCAGGATAGTTATATAGACGAGTAATATATGATCACGGACACACACGCACACACACACACACACAGCAGCTGGAGCTTCCAAATTACTCTCGTATAGTCTTACATACAACCGCATTTACTGATTCCCCGTGGGCGTGAGGGCGTATGGGTGTGCAGGCGTAGGAGGGTGTGGGGGTGCAGGTGTGAGAGGGTTTGGGGGTGCAGGTGTGTGGGGGTGCAGGTGTGTGGGGGTGCAGGCGTAAGGGGGTGTTGGGGTGCAGGTGTCAGGGTTTGGGGGTGCAGGTGTAAGGGGGTGTGGGGGTGCAGGCGTGAGGGTGTGTGGGTGCAGGTGTAAGGGGGTGTGGGGGTGCAGGCGTAAGGGGTTGTGGGGGTGCAGGTGTATGGGGGTGTGGGGGTGCAGGTGTGAGGGGGTGTGGGGGTTCAGGTGTATGGGGGTGTGGGGGTGCAGGTGTGAGGGCATGTGGCAGTGTGGGCGTGAGGCCGTGGTGTAGTGTGGGCGTGCAAGTATGTGGGTGTGTGGTAGTGTGGGCTAGAGGCCGTGGTGGTATGTGGCAGTGTGGGTGTGAGGCCGTGGTGGTATGTGGCAGTGTGGGCGTGAGGCCGTGGTGGTGTGTGGGCGTGCAGGCGTGGTGGCTTGCAGACGTGTGGGCGTGCAGGCGTGGGGGCATGTGGACTGGGGTTGGGTAAGAGGAAGAGTGTGTCTACGTATGGGAGTGTCAGTGTGTAAGTGATGGTGGTACAGTGGTGGTGGTACAGTGGTGGCGGTACAGTGGTGGTGGTACAGTGGTGGCGGTACAGTGGTGGTGGTACAGTGGTGGTGGTACAGTGGTGGTGGTACAGTGGTGGCGGTACAGTGGTGGCGGTACAGTGTTATAGCTTCTCTTTACACTGAAATGACTCAAAGACGCCCACAATATTACCCTGTGTCCTGCATCGTTAAGTAGGGGAAGAGGGTAAGTGGAGGGGGGAAGAGAGAGGTGGTAGGGGGTAGGGATGTTGGTAGGGGGAGGGAAGT
The DNA here is from genome assembly GCA_958450375.1 of Homarus gammarus. Taxonomy (NCBI): domain Eukaryota; kingdom Metazoa; phylum Arthropoda; class Malacostraca; order Decapoda; family Nephropidae; genus Homarus; species Homarus gammarus. The sequence goes on along the minus strand of CAUDMG010001248.1, from coordinate 329,394 downwards.
GGAGGGGAGGGGAGGATGATAGAGAATTTTAATCCTTTAAGGGAAATTTTTATATTATTTTTTGATGCACGATATCCCTTCTCGTTTCACCTCCACTAGTCCACTACTCCATTTCCAAACCAGTGTTTACCTATTTCGCGCCTAAATCTAAATTTGTCTAATTTAAAACCATTGATAGGAGTTCGCTCCTGGTTGGATAGTTTGAGTACCTTTGTAATGTCCGCTTTGTTTAGCCCTGACTTCCAGGGCTAAACCTCTATCATATTGCCCCTCACTCTACGTCTCTCGAGGGAGTGCAAATTAAGATGCTTTAACCTGTCTATGTACTCAAGATTCCTAATGCCCGGGATAAGTCTGGCCATTCTCCTCTGAATTCTTTCTAAGGATTCTATATCCATTCTGTAATACGGTGACCAGAATTGAACTGCTTAATCCAAGTGAGGTCTCACAAGCGCAAGATATAGTTTTAGGATGACCTCGCTAGTCTTGTAACTAACACTCCTTTGTTTGAATGCAAGTACTTTATTAGCCTTTTTTTTCGAGCAAATACACATTGTTTACTTGGCTTAAGATTCCTACTTATCATTACTCCTAAATCTTTCTCACTTCTTGCCATGAGTCATTGCTCTCCCCTCACCCCAACACCGAGATCCTCTACCTGCTGTAGGGGATTTCAATGTACATAACAGAGAGTTGCTTGGCTCTGCAAGGGATGACCCAGGTGGAGCTGAGGCACTCTCTTTTTCCTTACTTAATGATTTGGAACAAATAATCAAACACCCTACACGCGTTCCTGATCGACACGATCAACTTGCTGACATTCTTGATCTTTGTTTTACCTCTAACCCCTCTCACTACTCATACTCAATTTCTGCCCCCTTAGGGTCTTCTGATCACAACCTTACTTCTATTAAATCAAACTGGGCACGACCACCTCCCCCATCCCCCTCTAAACGTCAATTATGGCACTATCGGAGGGCAAGTTGGCAATCCTTGTGTGAATTCTTCACCGATTTTCCTTGGGATGAATGTTGCTTTTCCACTCGGGACGCCTCGGTATGTGCTGACAGCATTGCTGGGCTTATACTGGGTGGTGTGAGTGCATTTATCCCATCTTCTACCAAAACTTTCACATTACAATCATGGTTTGATCGCTCCTGTTCTCTTGCCTGTAGGGAGAGAGATAGGGCGTATCAAGTTATGAAACTATCTCCTCCTATTACCCACTCCTCTTTCATTACTTCTAGGAATCGGTGTAAGGCTATTCTTCGTAGGGCCAAGCGGAATTTGATAAAAAGAAAGACCGCTGACCTGACTAATTCTTCCTCTAGTAAATCCTTCTGGTCCTTAACTAAAAACATCTGTAATAACTTCTGTACTCCCTCTTTTCCTCCTCTCTTCCCACCCAATAACTCTATAGCCAACTCTCCCCCTGACAAAGCCAATCTCTTTGGCACCTTATTCTCCTCTAATTCCACCTTAGACAATTCCCACTCTATCCCTCCTGCTCCTCCTACTGAACCTATGCACTTTCCTATAATCTCCACTCGCAGGGTTGCCGGTGTGTGATTCAGGTTGGATGTGAGTAAGGCGCACGGACCGGACAGAATACCCCCTCGTGTTCTGGGGGAGTGTGCTGAAGCTCTGGCCCCTGTGCCTGCTCGCCTCTTTCGCCTCTGCCTCAAAACCCAAACTTTTCCTTCTTCTTGGAAGCATGCCTTGGTTCAGTCCATCCCGAAGAAGGGTGACCATTCTAATCCCTCTAACTATCGCCCCATTGCCCTAACTTCATCCCTCTCTAAGATTTTCGAAACTATCTTGAACTCCCATTTTCTCCGTCACCTTGAACGCCTTTCTCTTTTATAGGATCACCAGTATGGCTCTCGCCAGGCGAGATCTACTGGTGATCTGCTCTCCTACTGCACACATCTTTGGTCATCCTCTCTTAGGGATTATGGGGAAACTTTTGTCGTGGCCCTCGACATCTCCAAAGCATTTGACAGGGTATGGCACAAGTCTTTGCTATCTAAACTTCCCTCTTTTGGTTTCTCTCCTCCACTTTGTTTTCTCATCTCTAGTTTCCTTGAGAACCGATCCTTGGCAGTTGTTGTCGAGGGATCGATCTCTCGCTCTTTCTCTACCAGTAGTGGTACCCCACAGGGTTCTGTTCTTTCACCTACTCTCTTCCTTCTTTTTATCAATGATTTACTTCACACTACAACTAATTCTATCCATTCTTATGCTGATGATTCTACTCTCCATTCTTCTTCACATTTTCCCCTTCCTCCTCACTCTCAAACTAGATCTGTTTCCAGAACTGATATCATTACTTCTACCAATGCGGATCTGTGCAGCATCTCTGAATGGAGAGGTACAAACTTGGTTAAGTTCATTAGTAATAAAACTCAATATTTACCAATTACACTTTGTAAATTAGACGATCTCCCACCAATTACATTTCAGGACGCTATCATTCTGCCAAATTCTGAAATAAATATGTTAGGCCTCACCATTTCCTCCAATATGTCCTGGAAATCACACATCCTTAATATAGCTAAAGCTGCCTCCCGAAAGTTGGGAATGCTGTACAGATGCCGTAGCTACTTCACTCATGAGCAGTTGCTTCAAGTATATAAGGGATTCATTCGTCCTAACTTGGAGTACTGCTCCCATATCTGGGGTGGCTCTTCTTCTGTCCAACTGTTAGATAGGGAGGAATCAAAGGCATTTCGTCTTATTAATTCTCCTACTTTAATCGACATTCTCTCTTCCGTTTCTCTTCGCGGCAATGTTGCTTCACTCTCTCTCTTTTACAGGTACTTTAACGGGCAATGTTCGGTGGATTTGGCACCCTGTGTACCGCCGGCAATGCCGTGGGCTCGTAACACACGTCTTGCCCGCGGTGCCCACCGTTTCTCTGTGGATGTCGGTCACACGAGAATATCCCGTTATAGTACCTCCTTCTTCTGTGTTTCCATACTTATACATTCTGTCTCACTTTAAAAAGCTGGTTTTCCGGCATCTTCGTGGTGTAGATTAACACAGTATAACCTTTTTCTTCTCTATTTTGAATTTATTTGTTCTTTTTTTTCGCCCCCCCCCCCGCCCCCCCTCAGGACCCGTTGTGGGTCGTTTGACCTGTGCCCGGGTGGCCTAATTCCCGTAAAAAAAAAAAGTCGGATTTGTCAATAGCATCGTTGTTCATCTGGTATCTGGTTTCCCTGTTTACATCTCCTAAACTGAGTACTTACCATTTGTGTAGATCTTCCTGTAGTTTTGCGGAGTCCTCGTCAGATTTAATTACACGCCCTACTTTAGTGTCATCAGCAAATTAACTTATGTCGTTGTCTACGCCGATATTTATGTCGTTTATGTATATAATAAATAATAATGGTCCTAGTACTGAGCCTTAGGGAACTCCACTAGTGACGTTGCTGCAATCTGATTTCGTGCCGTTAATGCTCACTCGCTGTTTCCTGTCCTGTAATCAAGCCCTAATCCATTTTAGAATATCTCCTTTAATGCCATGAGCCTCCACTTTTCTTATTAGTCTTTCGTGGGGGACTCTGTCGACGGCTTTGCTAAAGTCGAGATATACCACATCATAATTGTGCCCCTCGTCCATTCATTCGAAAACAGATGAAAAGAATGTTAATAGATTAGTTAGACATGAACGCCCGCTTGTAAAGCCATGTTGCGAATCATTGATCAACTTAATAATAATAATAATAGTTAATAATTAACTGTTTATTGAAAGAGCGTGGCAGCCGAAAGGCTGAAAATATACAGTTGCATAATTGGGGGATGGGTCTCTTGATTTACAAATAATATTCAAGTAACATAAGTGATACAAATATGATATATAATAACTAGGTGGGGAGAAGGTCATACTACAGGGCATTTCAACATAGTGACAGTGCAAAAAGTAAGATTGACTGGGAGTGAATACAATGGTTGATTACAAGTTATTGATAATTTTTACAATGGTTGGGACTGGGCTGTTCTTATAGCGATCAGTTCGTGCTCGTATGGGCTGGATGCGGTTGTGGTGTCGAACAGCAATTCTCGAGCGAGGGATCTCGGGTGGTAGTAGGAGCCGGTGTCGAGGATGGTGCAGAAGCTTCTCACCAAATTTGCAGATGAGGTCGTGGTGATGGTCAGTGAGAGCCAAGAGGGTCAAGGTCTTGAGCGCTTCTTGATATGTGAAGTAAGAAGGGGAGACAATAATCTTGCATGCCCTCTTTTTCACTTTTTCTAGGTGTTTACGTTCTGTGGTGTTTAGGGAGGAAGACCAGGTAGAGGAGGCATAGGTGAGCTTGGGAAGTATGAATGTTGAGTAAACACTGATGAGCTCGGGGGCAGGAACTCCTAGGTACTTGAGTCGGCAGAAGAGGCGGAGACGGAAACTGGAGGATTTGACAACTTCACTGACGTGTGGTTTCCAATTTAGTTTGTTGTCTATGGTGACGCCGAGGAGCTTAGTGGAATCTACAACCTGGAGTGTGTTGGAACCTAAAGTAATGGAAGGGGGTGGGACAACGTCGAAGGAGAGGTTGAAGTGCATAACCATGGTCTTGGTATGGTTGATGGTGACGTGGTTGTTGGTGGTCCAGTTTTGGAGACTGTTCAATAAATCCTGAAGGGCGGTATAGTCGGGGGCAGAATTGTTGACGCTGATCCCATTGGTGGAGTCGTCGACATATTTCCAGCAAGCAGGGGTTTCTCTTAGGCGATTTCTAATAGAGTTTGAAATGATTGCTTCCAGTAATTTGCCTACAATTGATGTTAGACTGATTGGTCGGTAGTTAGAGGATAGTGATCTATCTCCCTTCTTGAAAATCGGCATTACATTCGCTATCCTCCAGGATTCTGGTACTACACTCGTTTTTAAGGACATGTTAAACAATTTACGTGGTACTGCAGTGACTCGTCCACAGGTGTTGACATGAGGGACCTCACGTGGTCGTGGAGACACTGTGTGGTGTGGGGTGGTGTCACAGTACCCCACTCTCTGTTAAGTGGTGTTGTGTTATCTCGTGGTCAGGTGTAAAGCCCACCCGCTGTTGTTCCCAGAGTGGGTGACGGGTGGAGGTGGTGGGGGCACAGTGGGTCAAGGGTGGAGGTGGTGGGGGGGGCACAGTGGGTGAGGGGTGGAGGTGGTGGGGGCACACTGAGTGAGAGGTGGAGGTAGTGGAGTCACAGTGGGTGAGGGGTGGTGGTGGTGGGGGCACAGTGGGCGAGGGGTAGAGGTGGTGGGTGGCACAGTGGGTGAGGGGTGAAGGTGGTGGGGGCACAGTGGGCGAGGGGTGAAGGGGATAGAGAGAGGGCGTTGATCGCAACCTTGTGTGTTACATTGTTTTAATAATTTCTGTTGTGGCGGCGGAGGAACGAAGAAGGAAAATATAAAAGGAAAAAGAGAAAGAAAAAAAAATAAAATCATCAGAAGAGAGAAGAAGAATAATAAGGAGAAGAAGATAACATTTAAGAAGAAGGAAAATGAGATGAAAGAATATTGTCTGTCTTGTCCAAAAATCCATAATGTTAACTTGTGAAGATTTGTTGATACTCTGACGATAAGATGTTGGTATTGTCAGAGCCCCTTAAGATGATGGTATTGTCAGGGCCCCTTATATGTTGGTATTGTCAGGGCCACTTAGATTTGGTATTGTCAGGGCTCCGTAAGATATTGGTATCGTCAGTGGGGGCCTTTAAGATGTTGGTGTTGTTAGGGGCCCTAAGATGTTGGTATTTTCAGGGGCCCTTAGATGTTGGTATTATCTGGCCCCCTTAGGTGTTGGTATCGTCATGGGGGTCCTTAAGGTGTTGGTAACTTCATGGGCCCATTAAGGTGTTGGTATTGTCATGGGGGCCCTTAAGGTGTTGGTAACTTCATGGGGCCCCATGAGTGCCCGGACAATACCGACTTTATAAGGGGCTAACCTAACTGCCTGCTATTATAGCGTCCCTGTGGTGGCTGTACTGCCGCGAGCCATGACAACGAAGAGATGGAGAGTTTGTTGGTTACCATGCCATTCCTCCCCCACTCACTCTCACTCACCTGCCCACTCTCTCCCTCACTCATTCTCTCACCTGCCCACTCTCTCCCTCACTCACTCTCTCACCTGCCCACTCTCTCCCTCACTCCCCCCTCCCCCACTCTCTTCCTCACACATTCACTCTCTCACCTGCTCACTCCCTCACACACTCACTCCCCACTCCCTCACTCTCTCCTTCCTTGTCCACCACACCTTCTCTACCAACCACCACCACCACATATAAGTTCCCCCACATATAAGTTCCCCCACATATAAGTTCCCCCACATATAAGTTCCCCCACACATAAGTTCCCCCACATATAAGTTCCCCCACATATAAGTTCCCCCACATATAAGTTCCCCCACACGTAAGTTCCCCCATATATAAGTTCCCCCACATATAAGTTCCCCCACATATAAGTTCCCCCACATATAAGTTCCCCACTTTGGGCCGGAGCCGTAAATCTTGTGTGATATATGGCCGTTTTTTTATACGTGTTGCGTCAAAGGTCAGGGTAACGCCTGCTGCGGTGTGGTCCAGGCCGCTCCCCTACAGCTGTAATAATAATAATAATAATAATAATAATAATAATAATAATAATAATAATAATTAACGGTTTATTGAAAAAATTCTGCAGCCCGAAGGCTGAAAATATACATTGGACATAAATGATTTATTACATACATTGGTGGTTTAACAAAAGCCTTCATTAGAGAAAGGTAAAGGAACATACAGTGGACATACAGATTAATGTAGGTGTTGAACAGCAAACTCGTACTGTAGTAACTCCCTCGCAGATGGTGTTATGAGGGGCCTCACGTGGTGTAGTAATTCCCTCACAGATGGTGTTTTGAGGGATCTCACGTGGTGTAGTAATTACCTCACAGATGGCGTTATGAGGGACCTCACGTGGTGTAGTAATTACTTCACAGATGGTGTTATGAGGGGCCTCACGTGGTGTAGTAACTCCCTCACAGATGGTGTTATGAGGGGCATCACGTGGTGTAGTAACTCCCTCACAGATGGTGTTATGAGGGACCTCACGTGGCGTAGTAATTCCCTCACAGATGGTGTTATGAGGGGCCTGACGTGGTGTAGTAATTCCCTCACAGATGGTGTTATGAGGGACCTCACGTGGTGTAGTAATTCCCTCACAGATGGTGTTATGAGGGACCTCACGTGGTGTAGTAATTCCCTCACAGATGGTGTGATGAGGGACATGTGGTGTAGTAATTCCCTCACAGATGCATGCGTGTGTGCGTGCGGTCACCACTTCACTATTAACAGTTGTCATGACAGGTGTTGTACGGTAAGACAGGTGCGAGTGACCTTCCACTTGTTCTGTCTTGGCCTGGCTGCCCCATAAACTGTGCCTCTGATGGGGTATAGTAGTGGATAAATGGGCACCTGTCTAGCGTCTGAGGGGCTGGGAGGAGCTAAGATGTGCTGAGAGGAGCTAGGGTGAGCTGAGAGGAGCTAGGGTGAGCTGAGGGGAGCTAGGGTGAGCTGAGAGGAGCTAGGATGTGCTGAGAGGAGCTAGGATGTGCTGAGAGGAGCTAGGATGGCCTGAGAGGAGCTAGGATGGCCTGAGAGGAGCTAGGATGGCCTGAGAGGAGCTGGAATGGTAACCTGAAAGTAAGAAAGTGGCCAGGCTCGTCCCGTCACCTGTCAGTATCACCTGTCTGTCTGACTAATTGTTAAGGAGGGTTTGAAGAGGAGGAGGAGGTATGGGAGGAGTAGGAAGAAGAGGGAGAGAAGGAAGAAGTATAGGTTTATGAGGAGGAGGAGAGGAAGGAAGACATATGGGAGAGGTAGGAGGAGGATGGAGAGAAGGAAGAAGTATCGGTGTATGAGGAGGAGGAAGAGGTTGTGGGAGGAGTAGGAGGAGGGCCACACACACACACACACACACACCTATATAATTCGCCCCAGGTATCTGTAAAGGTGTGGAGAGTCGAGTGTGAGAGGCGACTACCTGAACCACAATTAAGAGCACTCAAGTGTGTAATAATAATAATAATAATAATAATAATAATAATAATAATAATAATAATAATAATTCACGGTTTATTGAAAGAGCATAGCAGCCAGAAGACTGAAAATATACAGTTACATAATTGGGGAATGGGTTTCGATTACAAATAGTATACAAGTAACATAAGTGATACAAATAGATATATAATAACTAGGTCGGGAGGAGCTCAAACTACAGGGCATTTCAACATAGTGACAGTGCAAAAAGTAGGATTTACTGGGAGTGAATGCACTGGTTTATTACAAGTGTGTGTGTAATAATAATAATAATAATAATAATTAACGGTTTATTGAAAGAGCTTGGCAGCCAGAAGGCTGAAAATATACAGTTACATATTTGGGGAATGGGTTACGAATTACAAATAATATACAAGTAACATAAGTGACACAAATAAGACATATAATAACTTAGATGGGGAAAAGCTCAAACTACAGTTCATTTCAACATAGTGACAGTGTTACAGTATTACAAGTTATTGATAATTTTTACAATGGTTGGGACTGGGCTGTTCTTATAGCGATCAGTTCGTGCACGTATGGGCTGGATGCGGTTGTGGTGTCGCACAGCAATTCTCGGACAAGGGATCTCAGGTGGTAGTAGGAGCCGGTGTCGGGGATGGTGTAGAAGCTTCTTACCAAATTTGCAGATGAGGTCGTGGTGATGGTCAGTGAGAGTCGAAAGGGTCAGTGTGTTGAGCGCTTCTTGATATGTGGAGTAGGAAGGGGAGAGAATAATCTTGCATGCCCTCTTTTGCACTTTTTCTAGGTGTTTACGTTGTGTGGCATTTAGGGAGGAAGACCAGGTGGGGGAGGCATAGGTGAGCTTGGGAAGTATGAATGTTGTGTAAACACTGAGGAGCTCGTGTGCAGGAACTCCGAGGGACTTGAGTCGGCGGAGGAGGTGGAGACGGAAACTGGAGGATTTGACAACTTCATTGACGTGTGGTTTCCAATTTAGTTTGTTGTCTATGGTGACGCCGAGGAGCTTCGTGGAATCTACAACCTGGAGTGTGTTCGGACCTAGAGTAATGGAAGGAGGTGGGACAATGTCGGAGGAGAGGTTGTGTGTGTGTGTGTGTGTGTGTGTGGGTGGGGTGGGTGGGTGGGTGGGTGTGGGTGGGTGTGTGTGTGTGTGTGTGAGGGAGGGGGGTAAAGGTGGTCGCAGATCCCCGTCAGAGCGAAGTGTCACGCTTCTCTCTATCAGACGATCATGACTCTCTTGTTGCGTCTGCTGTGCTGTCTGTGTCTGTTATGGTGTCTATGTCTGTTATGGTGTCTGTGTCTGTTATGCTGTATGTGTCTGTTATGCTGTATGTGTCTGTGTCTGTTATGGTGCCTGTGTCTGTTACGGTGTATGTGTCTGTTATGCTGTCTGTCTGTTATGGTGTGTGTGTGTGTTATGCTGTATGTGTCTGTTATGGTGTATGTGTCTGTTATGGTGTATGTGTCTGTTATGCTGTCTGTCTGTTATGCTCTGTGTGTCTGTTTTGCTGTATGTGTCTGTTATGCTGTATGTGTCTGTTTTGCTGTATGTGTCTGTTATGCTGTATGTGTCTGTTTTGCTGTATGTGTCTGTTATGCTGTATGTGTCTGCTGTCCTCGCTCTAAATTAGGTTAGTTTAGGTTAGATTAGGTTATAGTAGGTTAGTTTAGGTCTTGGTTAGTTTAGGTTAAATTAGGTTGAAGTAGGTTGGGATGGGCCATGCTAGGTTAGAACAGGTTGGGTTAGGTTAGCTTGTGTTAGGGAAAGGCAGGTTATGGCAGGCCAGGGTAAGGTAGGGCAGGGCAGGGTATGGCAGGCCAGGGTTAGGTAGGGCAGGGCAGGGTATGGCAGGCCAGGGTAAGGTAGGGCAGGGCAGGGCAGGGTAGGGTAGGGTAGGATAGGATAGGATAGGGTAAGGTAGGATAGGGTAGGGTAGGACAGGGTAGGGTAGGACAGGGTAAGGGTAGGACAGGGTAAGGGAGGGCAGGGAAAGGCAGGGTAGGGTAGGGTAAGGGCCACTTCACGAGCTGGACATAAAATAGCGGTATAGTCTTAATATCATTAGTGTTGGTTCTTAAGAAGGATGAGAAGCTGTAAGGAAAGGAGAGAGAAAGGGAGGAAACGAGAGGGAGGAGGGGTGTAAGGGGGACGTAGAAGGGACTAAGGGAAGGAAGAAAGGAGGGAGGAAGGCTAACTCCTTGTCACGTGTGTTCCCTGACTTGAGGTAATTTATTATTATTATTATTATTATTATTATTATTATTATTATTAGAGTAGCAACTGGAACATTTGCATTCCTCCTCCTCCTCCTGTCACTAGATGCGTCATACTCTGTCATGGGAGAATCGTCACTCAAGGGTCATCTTATGCTTGTTGCTAAATTCACACAGTGATGCACATGACGCGAGGAGTAGCGTTGACAGTGCTCTACGCTGCCACCCCTCTCCATCCTCAATCCCCCACCCATTCCTTACCCCCTCTCTCTTTCCCTCCCATCCCCTTTTCCTCCCATCCCCTTCCTCTCACTCTTTTCCACCCCTACCCTTTCCCCTTCCACTACCTATTCCTTCCCCTTCCCTTTCCACTTTCCTTCCCCTCCTCTCTTCATCTCAACCCTTCCATCCTTCCATCTCATCAGCGTTTTGCACTTGGTGAGATCTGAAGGCGGAGTTGATGACTGTAGTAAGGAGAGGGAGAGAGAGAGAGAGAGAGAGAGAGAGAGAGAGAGAGAGAGAGAGAGAGAGAGAGAGAGAGTTATAATAAAGATAGAAATATGGTAGCAAGTCGTTTGCTAATTCTTCTTATTTTTCTTTACAGGTAAGAATGAACCTGCTAAATGATGACGTCACAGCTAATTACCCCCTCTAAACAGGTAGGCGAAGGTATTTAACACTACAGGTAGACCTAGCACTTAACACAACAGGTAGACCTAACATTAACACTACAGGTAGACCTAGCACTTAACACTACAGGTAGACCTAGCACTTAACACTACAGGTAGACCTAACACTTAACACTACAGGTAGACCTAACACTTAACACAACAGGTAGACCTAACACTTAACACTACAGGTAGACCTAACACTTAACACAACAGGTAGACCTAACACTTAACACTACAGGTAGACCTAGCACTTAACACTACAGGGAGACCTAACACTTGACACTACAGGTAGACCTAACACTTAGCACAACAGGTAGGCCTAACACTTAACACTACAGGTAGACCTAACACTTAACACTACAGGGAGACCTAACACTTAACACTACAGGTAGACCTAGCACTTGACACTACAGGGAGACCTAACACTTGACACTACAGGTAGACCTAACACTTGACACTACAGGTAGACCTAACACTTAACACTACAGGGAGACCTAACACTTGACACTACAGGTAGACCTAACACTTGACACTACAGGTAGACCTAACACTTGACACTACAGGGAGACCTAACACTTAACACTACAGGGAGACCTAACACTTGACACTACAGGTAGACCTAACACTTGACACTACAGGGAGACCTAACACTTAACACTACAGGGAGACCTAACACTTGACACTACAGGGAGACCTAACACTTGACACTACAGGGAGACCTAACACTTGACACTACAGGGAGACCTAGCACTTGACACTACAGGTAGACCTAACACTTGACACTACAGGTAGACCTAACACTTGACACTACAGGGAGACCTAACACTTAGCACAACAGGTTGGAGACCTCTTGCCTGGAGAGAGAGAGAGAGAGAGAGAGAGAGAGAGAGAGAGAGAGAGAGAGAGATAATATTTCTGTTTAATAAATATGTCAAGAGGTGTGTAGATAAACAAGGTTACAGGCTAAGGGTGGCAATACAACGCTACCTTAACACCATGTCCACACTACCTTGACACTACCTGACTTTATCTTGACACTGTCGGACACTACCTTGACACTACCTGACTTTATCTTGACACTGTCGGACACTACCTTGACACTACCTGACTTTATCTTGACACTGTCGGACACTACCTTGACACTACCTGACTTTATCTTGACACTACTTTGACACTACCAGAGTTTCCCATGACACTATCTTGACATTATCTAGACAATGTCTTGACACTAATTGACTTTACCTTGACACTGACGGACACTACCTTGACACTGTCGGACACTTCCTTGACACTCTTGACTTTATCTTGACACTGTCTTGACACTACTTCACTTTACCATGACACTAACACATTGTCCTTACCTTGACACTAACACAAACTCATTTTCTGTTTCCCGTTACATTAATTATGTTTGTATTTTTTTATTAATTATTGTACTAAGAACATCTTGACATTTTTCTGTACATTATTGGAAAAGTTTCACATTGTTCTTAATTAGTTTAGTTCCTAGAATATATCTTAATGTGTATAAATTTCTACCGTCTTAGTATCTTGGTTTTGTTAATAAGTTAAATTATCATATTTGTTTATTTTTTTATTGGTAACATATATATTTTTTCATTATTTAGATATTGAAGAATCTGTGGTTGTTGTTTTTTTCAATTAATAACCTCCCAAATGATCTGTTTACACTCTTGATTGAAACATGAGTAGACTCTTGGCTTTGTTTATAAATCCCCCCCCCCCCCACACACACAATATGGCCCCCTCCTCCCTCAAAGAAAGAGACTCCATCACTATTTTCTTCTCCTCCACACAGTTCCCCTCGTCATTTCTATTTACCTTCCCGGAATTTTGCTTCAGTTATTTACCATTATCGTGTGTTGCCTCCCAGTCACTTCTTCCATTGGTCAGTCAGTTGATATTTAGACAGCTGATCCTTGTTTACAAACATGACGTCACTCAGAGTGTGAGTCACCAGCCCCCTCCCCATCTCTCTCTCTCTCTCTCTCTCTCTCTCTCTCTCTCTCTCTCTCACCACCCACCACCTCAGGGGCTCATGTCGTCAACCACTTGTATAAGCGATTGACTGAGTCCACTTAAGGTTGATTCTCCCTCCCTCCCTCCCTCCCTTCTTCCCTCCCTTTCTCTCTATCTCTCTTTCCATCCCTCTCTTCCCCTCCCTCCCTATCTCTCTTTCTCCTTCCTTCCTCTCTTTCTCCTTCCTTCCTCTCTTTCTCCTTCCTTCCTCTTTTCCTCCTCCCTCCCCCTCCCTCTCTTCTCATTCCCTTCCCTTCCTTCCCCTCCCTCCCCCTCTCTCTCTCTTCCCCTTCCTTTTCCCTTCCTCTTTCACCCCTTCCTTTCTTTCCCCTCTCTCTCTTTCCCTCCCTCCCCTCTCTTTCCCTCGTAGCCCATATACCAAAAGGCAAATAAAATAAGACATGAAGAAGAAGAAGAAGAAGAAGAAAAGAAAGAAGAAGACTGATCTTATCGCAGTTATTAATAGAACGAGGAACTAAGAGGAGAAAGAGAAGGAAGTGAGAGGGAGAGAAGGATAAGAGAAGGATGTTAGGAAGGGAAGGGAAGTAGACGGAATAGGGGGGAGGGAGACATAAGGGGGGAGGGAGACATAAGGGGGAGGGAGAGAGAGGAAGAATTTGTTACGTAATATAGGTCAAGGCACAGAGTGAGGGGAGGTTAACACACATACACACACGCACACACACATATCCATACATACATGACTTTTTGTGACTTTGTGGTTGTGACTACCCTCCCCTCCCCTCCCCTCCCCTCCCCTCCCCTTGTGTTTATTGGGGTGAATGAACGCTGATAGTCTTGAATTGAATGATATTACAATGAAATATACAGGGTGTATTTTGCTGTCAGTACACCCACACGTTCACATTCCTAGGTTAGGTTAGGTTAGCGTTTGGTTAGATTAGGTTTAGTTAGGGTAGGTTAGATTAGCGTTTGGTTAGGTTAGGTTTAACTTTGACTTAATCTAACGTGCGTAGACAACACTGAAACTCTACCCTAACTAGATACATTGACTTAACACTAGTTAGGAGACAACATTTACCAACAGAATCTCAGTAAATCCGTTCCTGGTATTTGGTTCTTGGTGGCAGAAGCACCACAACCACCACCGACTGTGACAGAGTTGATGCCCTCGCCAAACTCGCGCCTAACAAAGCCACTGTTGAATACAATCTGGGTGACAAAAGGAACCCTTAAAACTGTAATCAGGAAAGAAACTGTTAATGAATTTGACACAAGAAGACGAGTGCAAACAGGAAATAGTCGATCCATTGCTTGCCATGATGAAATGTATCAAGTGAAACATGTATATGGAGCAAGTAACAAGATCACTAGATTGCAACATGTTGTAACCACTAGATTAAGGTCAGGATATAAGTACCTCTGGCAGTATGTCCCTCAAGCAGATGTGAACAAGACTAAATGTAAAGTGTGTGGCCATACATATGGCCACACACTCCAACACTACGTCCTCGACTGTGTGAAGATAGAACCTTTTAGGGACAGGTCCAAGCACACTGTGTGTGAAATGGCACAACACTTTATCTCTAATAACAAGATAGTCGACATATGGAGATTGAATCCACTTTTTTGCACTGAATAGCTATATCAGCTCCCACGTATAGAACCAAACACACAATGTGCTTGAATACCTCTCACGCAAATGTGAATAACAAAAGCAGACATACAGCCTCACACTCCTGTACTCACGCAGTTGTGAGTAAGTCACACTCTCTGTACAGAACTAAACAAAGAACGTATTTGACATACTCTGTAACATTCAATGTCATAATATCCTGACCACGGGGGACAGTTATACACACCCCTTGTGAACTCTACTCTGTAATCCTTAGGTGTTATCACTGACTGGGTGAGTATGGGGTGCACAATATACCAGCCGCTTTACATAGCAAAATTCAAACTTGTGAAGAGACAGACAGACTGACAGACACATACTGGCACCAAACATGGGGTAATCGTAATCGTAATACTGAGCTCCTGATTTTCAATACAGTCATCTACATTCGGTCCTTTGTATGTCTCGGCAAACGTTCACCCTCTGTAATACTCTAGCTGCTAGTAACAAATATCGAGTCAGTAAGATTTATACATTCCTGCTGGTGACCACTGATTTACGTCTAAGCAAACACAGAACGTGCTAGCACGCAGACTTAGGCTAATCACTTTATCAATTAAGTGAAGCTTCAGCAACGTTACAGTGTGAATTTGTTTATTTTTGTGAGATAAAACCAGACTGTGTTAGTTTAAACTACACTCGAACTGGGCGTGTCAACCGTCTCATGGTGATCCACTCAAACGAAGATGATGCCATACGTCAGCATTATGATTTTATTTGTGTTATTGTCTTGTAAACTGAATTCGTAACACTTATGAACTATCATTTTTAAATATAATGTCCATACGATATTGATTCAGACCATTATGTATTATGTCTACTTCTTCTCTCAGAAATTGTTTTATTTGTACCAGTTGACAAACAGTGCAGTAAATTGAGTTTTTGTTGTACGTTCGTTTGTTTATGCACATTCCTTTTGAAGTAATCATGATTACCCATCATGTAATCGTAATCGATTACATTATCGATGTAATCGCCCCATGTCTAACTGACACATACAGACAAACATACATATACAGACATATTGACAGACACATAGACACATACGGTACAGACAGACAGACAGACAGTATTTTTGTTGAAGGGAATTATAATCTGGTAGAGATGACCCCCATCCTCCCTCCCCTTATCCGTCACCTCCTTCCTCTCAACGCCCCCTTCCCCTCCTCCCCTTCCCCTCCTCCGGTGGGGCTGTGTGTGTATGTCCTCCGTGGTCTCACGTGACTGCGGTTGGATATACTGGGCTAGTGTAACTCCTACCAGTGTCACTCAAGGCTCACCTCAAACTCGGCCCATTCACATAAGTCCCTGTTACCCGGACACCGCTGGTCAACCTGTCACCTCTCTGTCCTAGTTCATAAGACCTGGATTCCCCCTAAATCTAACCATGGCAGGGGTAGTCTCCGGGCGGCACTCGGCGGGTGTTCCTGACGAAGGAGACGGGGAGGACATTCATGAGGACACTGAAGCTAGAAGGTTATGACGCGTCGGTGGAAACGCAAAAAGAGAAAATGCGCTGCACAACTTTCTCAGATGGACGATGAAAGGACCCATGGAGAACCTTCTGATGGAAGAAGCGTGACGAGGACTGTGGGAATGAAGCAGAGAAGAGCTAATGGGTGCATCATCCCCCCCCCCCCCCACCCGGGCTAAATATATACGTCTTGCCTTTCCCGAGAAGACAACAAGTTTGATGAAGGTTAAGTAGACAAGAGCCTGAATGAGGAATATCTCACGACTTTGCTGAATGTTGTCGTCCCAGGTAGCACCCTTCATTACGTCATGTAGGCCGAGAGGAGACGGCTTCTATCCAACACATCATTGATGGAAAGGTCGGCTCACTACATCTCATTAAGCGTGATGAACCTGTCCGACCCAAAGGAATGAAGGAATACCTTGTCACTCACTTCCCCAAGGGTATTCCCCCCAGTGACGCTTCATTACTTCCAGGAGCCCATAGAGCAAAAGGGATTTACAAGGATGGTGCCACTTAATAGTATCATCATTGTATGGAAGAACCTCTTCCTAAGCAACATTACTCTTTCAGCGAGTTTGGTGTCCCTAGCAATATCAGACGGTGGATTCCTCCCCCTGTCGTGTGCTACAACTGCTTCGCAGACAACCATGTGGTGAAGTACTGCCACAAGCCAGCCACCTGCGGTATCTGGGTAAGAAGGCATAACACGAGGAGGTGCCCCAACAAGACAACTTCCTCTCGGGTGGGAGGAGAGCAGACCTCCCGACCCGGGAGGCAGTGTCCCAGGTGTGGGGAGGAGGGTGTGACGACCTGGCACCCTGGATATCCTGGAAGGCAGCGTCCATCCACATTCAATGATGACCACTCCAACCCTGCCGGGGATACCATCATCACCTGATGTTTCTTTCATTAGCCAATGCAGTAGTGATAGTGTCAGTGGATCGTCTGTAGTAGCTGGTGCCTTCTCTCATGATGTAGAAAACCTGCCTCATGTGAGTATGAGTGGAGGCCCATAATGATGTGAGTGTGAGTGAGGAGAGTGAGACCCAGAATACAAGGGTTGACGTGTGGGCGAGTGGGGAGAGCGAGACCGGGAATGATAGAAGTATGAATGGGGAGAATGAGGCCCAGACTGCCAGCGTGGTCACTACCATAACACCAGGTCTGGAAACTGTCCGTGACCCTGTACTTCTTCCATTATTCTCGGAGAAGGGACTCATGAAGGGACCCTGTGTATAAAAAATCTATTGGGGTCACTATAGTAAAAGACATTCATAAGAACTCCAAGGGTGATCAATGTAAGAGAGTTAATCATTTGGTCAGGTTGATCCATGAAACCAACTCACAACTCATACAACTCAGATCAAGTTGGCAGGAGTAACACGAACGCTTAGGTTTATATCAGGGAACATCCGGAGTGTTAACCGCAGAATTAATGACCTACAATGGTATGTTCAAGTTTATAACATTGATGTAATTGATTTACAAGAACCTTTCACGCCCAGCGCCCAGAAGAAAGCTACACCCAGGATAGCTGGGTTTGCAGCATACAATAGTGGAGCAGGAAGTGGCCTGCTCACTTATATAAAGAATGGTCTGGTCTGTAAATGGATCAAAACTCACAATGATGAAAGTATTCACTTTCAACAATTTACAGTAACCACAGCAAACAGTCAATTTTCGCTGTATAACATCTATGTTCGGAGTAATGAGCTGCGAGAAGACGTGTTACCAAAGACATCAGGTAACATTGCTATGTTGTGTATGGGTGACACTGTCCTCGGTGATGTCCAGTGTAACTCTATTGGGAGGGTGTTCGTGAATTACATCAATAATCATAATATCACTGTATACGACACAGACAAAGTGACACATCTGATGGGGGGCAGACTTGATTATGTGATTGGGTATAACCTAGTGGACAGTAATGTCAAGGCTAAGGTCAGCTCAGACCACCTAGACAGTGTTCATTATGCAATACTTACTGAATACACTGCTGCTGATGTCAAGTGTGAACCCCATCCTAAGCTCAGAATTAACATCTCAGACAAGGTAACCTCCTGACATGGATAAAGGGTTATCTGTCCTACAGGTATGCCAGTGTTCTTTTTAGGGAGTCAAAAGTACCAGAATGAGAGCATTTGAGTTTGACACGTCTCGTAAGGAGGAGTGTTAAGTCTTATGCTTTTTAATATACTGATGCACAAGCATATTGCTGACTTTCCAGTTTAGCCGAACGAGGCTGTAATAGGTTATGCTGATGGTCTCTGCATTATGACGCAGACGAAGCTCAGGCTCCAAGCCTTGCTGGATGTATTTGCTTGGAGTACTGTTGAATGTGGTCTCATAATATCTGTTGACAACAAGAGGGTCCTCAATCCTAGTCCTGCTCATTCTCTGCCTCTTAACTTTAACATTAACTATGTAGCTCTTATAAATATCTTGGAATTAATGTGAATGATGCGAACTTCGTCGGCAACCTTCGTGCCAAACTACTGCAGTCCATTAAACCTCTCAGAACCCTTGTTGGTAAGGGCTATGGAATTAACATCACCTATGCTCGTACTTTCTATCTTCACTTCATTCGATCTGTAGTTGACTATCATGCTCTCCATCTTGTGACTGTTCCGCCTAAACAACTCAACAGCCTTGAGGTAGTGTTACCGCCACAGTAAGATAAACTAGAAGAGAGAGAGGGTGAGAGGAGAGACAGAGTGTTGACGACGAGTCAACAGCTACCAGGAAGATATTATACTTGTTCTCGTTGGTCAAACCCTAGACCCCAAAACGTGAGTGTGATTGTGAACTATTAAATCCTCTAAGAACTCTAAATAACTTTAATAAGTGTATTTATGTACTGTATATTGATCATATTATACAAACTGTGTCCTGTTGTATCAGCCTTTGTTATATGTGAATTGTTCTTTAACAGGTTTTGACCGAATTATACTCATCGCGTCAACGACAAGGGTCTTATTATCCAGCACAAACCAATAACGCTCCTATGAGCGTTAACAGGCAGTACAAAATGAGCCATGAGCATCATTCTAGGATGTCCAAAATCAACCAGAATTGTAAATATGAGAAAGAGCTCGGGCTGCCCTCCCGATCTGAGAGGATAGCTTTTCTTGATACATTGTTTTGTGTCAAACTTTTGGAGAACAATGATCCCCAAACTACAGCTCAAACTGAGTTGATGTTCTATCTAAGTATTCCTGACTATCTCATCAACCTTCCACAAAAGACTCCAAAGAGTGTCACTGATCTCTTGAAACTGAATATGCCAATCACTCCGGATGAAGACTTTAATACCATTCCTCCTTGGCTGGATATAGCAGTTCCCATTAATTACACTCCGGTTAGTTGGAAGCAAATGTTAAACACAATTATGGCGAGATGTGTTACACTAGAGAGTATTAAATTTAGTGAATGTTATACTTTTACTGATGGTTCTGTGCAGACAAATGCAAGAAGATCAGGCTGTGCATGTGTAATATATAATCGAGTTAAGATGATAGTATTAAACATGGAAAGGCTGAACAACTGGGCCAGCACAACACAAACTGAACTAATGGGAATATACTTAACTACAGACTACCTTAAAGAAAATGGAGGTGGGGTGATATTCTGTGACTCCCAGAGAGCTTTGAAATCAATGAACAGACCGTCAGTCTCTTTATCTAAAGTTGTCTGTGATAACTGCCAAGGAGAACAACTTTCGTATTGAATTTGTGTGGATTCTGTCCCTTGTTGGAATTAGGAATCATGACCGTGCTAATACACTGGTCAATGAGGCATGTAAGAAAGGAAACGTAGACCGAGACATTGGCCTGTCCAATGTTGTACATAAAAACACAAAGTCAAAATCACGAACTCTGATCTAGAAGAACTGGGAAATGCAGAGACCTGGTAGTTGTAGCATTAGTAAAGATGAAAAAAAAAATTATGACAAGAGATACTGGTATGGCCAGCATAAAGACAGAACCAGACAATGTGATGTAGTCGTGGCCAGAATTAGGCTAGGATACAGACACATCTGGCAAGTTAGTAACGCTGTACCCATACCGGAACACTCAGCATGTAAACTTTGTGATAAACCATTAAAGCACTGTCAAAGACTCCAGGCCACCTGGCTTATTGCATCATGAATTATGTAATTACTACAATGAATCGCGAGTGCTTGAGGACATTCTTGCAGTGTATCCTGAATTTGCTAGCCCACACTGATTAGTCTTCAAATAGAATATGACTTATACTGTATATGAACCACTGTCCTGCATGGCAGTGAACAGTGATATCACCCTCAGCGTCAAGGCCTGACTGAATTACTCAGAATCGGCAAATTGTGCTCTAAACGTTGTTAAACTAAACTAAACAACTTAATTTCCTCCCCCCCCTTCGTCTTCCCAAATTATCTCCTCCCTTCCCCTGTCCCCGTCTTCTCCTCCCCCTCCCCCTTCTCCCTCAAACGTGTCAATGGGACGCCACGCTGGGGTTTGTTTGTAAACATGAGCTCACGTGTCTATTTGTACGTTCCTCAAGCATCTGAAGGACATGTCACACTTTATCAAGGAGCTGTTTAGGACACGCCTGAGGGGGGAGGGGAGGAGAATGTGTTGCTTTGGACGCAAGTTTTGTTTTGTGTGTGAAAATATGTGGTAACGTTAGTGGGGTGTTGGGCTAGGATATTCCAGGGGAGGGGGGGGGGGGGATGATTAGACAGTGTTATCGGGAAATGTATTGTTGTCCTCGTGAATACTCTCTCTCTCTCTCTCTCTCTCTCTCTCTCTCTCTCTCTCTCTCTCTCTCTCTCTCTCTCTCTCTAGATCATGTCGCTTCTTGAACACAAACAGCTGCTCTCTCGTGTCTTGTATCAGAACACGAACTAGAGTATGGAGGTGTAGGGGGGGGGGGGGGTAGGAATGCTAGGAGGAGTGTAGGGACGAGAGAGTAGGATTGCTGGAGGAAGGACAGGCCGGGTAGGGACGAGTTGGTAAGGAGGGAGGGAAGAGGAGTGGTTGCAGTGGTCGTCTGCAATAACCAGTACCACTACCCTGGCTCCTGGGGGTGGTGGTCGTGGGCGTCAGTAATAATCACCACGATCCTGGCTGGTGGGGGGTGGTCGTGGGCGTCAATGTTAACCACCATGACAGCCTGGCCGTTGGGGGGTGGTGGTGGAGGTGGTCGTGCCAACATATTTTCCAGAGGTTCTAGAAAAGCTATGTAGTGTTGTCAGGACCCTTAGTGGTGTTGTCAGGACCCTTAGTGGTGTTGTCAGGACCCTTAGTGGTGTTGTTCGGACCCTTAGTGGTGTTGTTCGGACCCTTAGTGGTGTTGTTCGGACCCTTAGTGGTGTTGTCCGGACCCTTAGTGGTGTTGTTCGGACCCTTAGAATCATAAAAGGAAGGTCCAGCAGACCCCTGACCACCTCCCGTCGTCCTACACCACCCCTCGGGCACGGGACGCCGCCGACAGCTAGAGGTGTGGGTCGTCCGTCACCGAGGGAGTGGACAGTGCCATTTGGGGTGTCAAGTGATGGCACTATTCGTCCTTAAGGCGGGGTTGTCCAGTATAACGAGGTTCCGGCCGGCAATTTCGAGTTTCATCATGAGTGAGAGAGAGAAGGACTCGGCTTACGGATGACGGAATTATGTAAATTAACTTGAGGCTCACTGAAAGCATACACTATTTTTGGGGCCCTCACTCATTGAGATGGTACACACACACACACACATACACACACACACACATACACATACACACACACACACACACATACACACACACACGGGGCATTTATTTTCCCGTATTGCAGCCTCTTCTCCCTCCCTTCTACCCCCACCCTCTCTTTCCTCACCTCCATCCCTCCCTCTCCCCAGTTGGTTGTGGTATGCTAGTGTACTTGAGTGACGTCACGAGAGGACCTTAAAGGGATTTTTATTTTTGTGGGTAATTAGTTACATAGTTACCTTTAATTGAGTCTTAGGAAGAACAAAAATTGTGGAAGGGAAATTTTGTGATTTTTAGGGAAATTTTACGGTAAATTTAGGGTTTTTGTGAACAATTCTAAGGTAGTATTATTAACAGGGAAGAAGTCCAGGGAATAGTTTGGGGGTAAGGGTAAATATCGTGACTTTATTTTAGAGTGGAGGAAATTTAGGGGAAATTTATCTTATTTGAGGGAAACTAAACCACCGAGAGGCAACACAGTGACGTCATTAAACATCCTAAGTACAGCAGTTACAGAAACACGTGTCCCCGACCTGTGGTACAGCAGAGGTAGGCAGCAACACCTGTACCTCCCACACCTGTGCCTTAATGATTGTGCCTGACTGGACCACCGCATCTGTACCATGACTCAGTGTTGCCTCCCTGGTGAGTCATCGAGAGAGAGAGAGAGAGAGAGAGAGAGAGAGAGAGAGAGAGAGAGAGACTGACTCAGTATGTTTACATCCGCGACCACGAGATAAAAATTATATGTGGCATGTTGTTGTTGTTGTGGTTGATGTTGTGGGTGATGTTGGTTGTTAGTACTGGTTGGTGATGTGGTTGATGTTGGTTGTTAGTACTGATTGTTGTTGATGTTGGTTGGAAGTACTGGTTGTTGATGTGGTTGTTGTTGTGGATGATGTTGGTTGGTAGTACTGGTTGTTGTTGTGGGTGATGTTGTGGTTGATGTTGGTTGGTAGTACTGGTTGTTGTTGTGGTTGATGTTGGTTGGTAGTACTGGTTGTTGATGTGGTTGTTGTTGGTTGGTAGTACTGGTTGTTGATGTGGTTGTTGTTGTGGTTGATGTTGGTTGGTAGTACTGGTTGTTGATGTGGTTGTTGTTGTGGTTGATGTTGGTTGATAGTACTGGTTGTTGATGTGGTTGTTGTTGTGGTTGATGTTGGTTGGTAGTACTGGTTGTTGTTGTGGTTGATGTTGGTTGTTAGTACTGGTTGGTGTTGTGGTTGATGTTGGTTGATAGTACTGGTTGGTGTTGTGGTTGATGTTGGTTGTTAGTACTGGTTGGTGTTGTGGTTGATGTTGGTTGATAGTACTGGTTGGTGTTGTGGTTGATGTTGGTTGTTAGTACTGGTTGGTGATGTGGTTGATGTTGGTTGATAGTACTGGTTGGTGATGTGGTTGATGTTGGTTGGTAGTACTGGTTGGTGATGTGGTTGTTGTTGTGGTTGATGTTGGTTGTTAGTACTGGTTGTTGATGTGGTTGTGGTTGATGTTGGTTGGTAGTACTGGTTGTTGATGTGGTTGTTGTTGTGGTTGATATTGGTTGGTAGTACTGGTTGTTGTTGTGGTTGATGTTGGTTGGTATTACTGGTTGTTGATGTGGTTGTTGCTGTGGTTGATGTTGGTAGTACTGGTTGTTGATGTGGTTGTTGTTGTGGTTGATGTTGGTTGATAGTACTGGTTGTTGATGTGGTTGTTGTTGTGGTTGATGTTGGTTGGTAGTACTGGTTGTTGATGTGGTTGTTGTTTTGTTTGACGTTGGTTGTTAGTACTGGTTGTTGATGTGGTTGTTGTTGGTTGGTAGTTCTGGTTGTTGATGTGGTTGTTGTTGTGGTTGACGTTGGTTGTTAGCAATGGTTGTTCATGTGGTTGTTGTTGGTTGGTAGTTCTGGTTGTTGATGTGGTTGTTGTTGTGGTTGGCGTTTGTTGGTAGTACTGGTTGTTCATGTGGTTGTTGTTGGTTGGTAGTTCTGGTTGTTGATGTGGTTGTTGTTGTGGTTGACGTTGGTTGTTAGTAATGGTTGTTGTGGTTGATTTTAGTTGTTATCAGTGATTGTAGTTGCTATTGGGTGATGTTGATGGTTAATTTTGTTGGCTAGTAAGAATGGTGGTAGTTGTCGTTGGCTGAGGTGATGGGGGTAACAGTCGTAGCGGTATAGTAGTAGTAGTAGTGCAGGACTTCCAACATATCTAACGAAGCCCTTGTGGACGTCAGCACTCGAGATTTCTGGACGCGGGGACAGCGAGCCTTCTTTGATGTCAGGATATTCGACCCCCATGGCCGCATGTTACCGTAATTTGTCTCTCGAGGCGACACACAAGAGGAACGAGAACTACAAGATTAGGGCATATGCGCAGAGAATTCAGATTGTAGGTCAAGGCAGCTGCACTCCTTTGGTGTTCACAACCTCTGGCGGAATGGGACCAAGTGCCCAAATGCAAGACGCTTCTACCCAAGACTGGCGGAGGTGTTGTCTGAGCAGAAGCAGCAGCCCAGAAGTTACGTTACACTCGTTACAGCCTGGTTGAGATGTCGACTCTTCTCTCTGCTTAGGTCTGCATTGCTTTGCCTCAGGGGAACGAGATCGTCGGCCCCAAAGCCGACAACGTTCGCAGATATTGACTAGGAGGCAACAGTCACTGAATGCCGCATAGATTTGCGGCTTAACTGACTCAACACAGCTGGGTAGCTAATTATGTATTAGGATATTTAATTTTAAGGCAATAAAATGGTGGCGAAGGTGTGGCTATTGGGGGAGGCTGAAGGCCAATAAAAAATAAATACTGTAGTAATAGTAGTTGTAGTAGTAGTACTGTAGTAATAGTCAGTGATTTAGGAAAAAAAATGAACAGATAATGTTTGAGGATATTAAGACTTACTGCTGTGCTCACATGGTTGAGAATGATTATTTCCATTCCCAGACCTACTGAGACCAATGTGCTCACTCTCACCCCCAGACCTGAGACCAATAATAATAATAATAAACGGTTCATTGAAAGAGCATGGCAGCCGGAAGGCTGAAAATATACAGTTACATTATTGGGGAATGGATCTCTTAAATGGCAAATAATATACAAGTAACATAAGTGATACAAATATGATATATAATAACTAGGTTGGGAGAAAGTCATACTGCAGGGCATTCCAACATAGTGACAGTGTAACAAGGTAAGCTTGGCTGGGAGTAAACACACTGGTTGATTACTAGTTGTTGATAATGTTTACAATAGTTGGGACTGGGCTGTTCTTATAGCGATCAGTACGTGCTCGTATGGGCTGGATGCGGTTGTGGTGTCGAACAGCAATTCGCGGACGAGGGATCTCGGGTGGAAGTGGAGCCGGTGTCGAGGATGGTGCTGAAGCTTCTTACCAAATTTGCAGACGAGGTCGTGGTGATGATCAGAGAGAACCGAGAGGGTCAGTGTGTTGAGCGCTCTTGATATTTGGAGTAGGAAGGGGAGAGAATAATCTTGCATGCCCTCTTTTGCACTTTTTCTACGTGTTTATGTTGTGTGACATTTAGGGAGGAAGACCAGGCAAGGGAGGCATTGGTGAGCTTGGGAAGTAAGTGTGTGTGTGTGGGGGGGGGGGGGGGGTTACAGGACAGGAAACAGCAAGTGAGTATTAACGGCACTAAATCCGATTGGAGTATCGTCACTAGTGGAGTACCCCAAGGCTCAGTACTTGGACCATTATTATTTATTATATACATAAACGACATGGATATAGGTCAGACAACAACAGAAGTAAATTTGCTGATGACACTAAAATAGGACGTGTAATTATATCTGACGAGGACTCCGCAAAACTACATGAATATCTAAGCAAATTTTTCGAATGGTCTGAAAAATGGTGTATGAAATTTAATGTGGGCAAATGTAAAGTACTTAGACTCGGAGATGTAAACAGAGAGACCAGATACCAGATGAACAACGATGTTAAAGAGAAATCCGACTGTGAGAAAGACTTAGGAATAATGAAAATTAGGAATCATAAACCAAGTCAACAATGTTCATTTGCTCGTAACTAGGTTAATGAAGTACTTGGGTTCATAAAAATGAGTGTTAGTTACAAGACTTACGAGGTCATCCTAAAACTATAGTTACAAGACTTACGAGGTTATCCTAAAACTATATCTTGCGCTTGTGAGACCTCACTTGCATTACGCAGTTCAGTTCTGGTCACCGTGCTACAGAATGGGTATAGAATCCCTCGAAAGAATTCAGAGGAGAATGACAAGCTTAATCTCGGGCATTAAGGAACCTTTAGTACAGAGAGAGGTTAAAGCATCTTAATTTGCACTCCCTCGAGAGATGTAGAGTGAGGGGCAATATGATCGAGGTGTATAAATGGAAGTCAGGGCTAAACAAAGGTGATGTAACAAAGGTACTCAAACTATCCAACCAGGAGCGAACTCGTAACAATGGTTTTAAACTATACAAATTTAGATTTAGGCGCAAAATAGGTGAACATTGGTTTGGAAATAGAGTAGTGGACGAGTGGAACAAGTTACTAACGTCATCATTAACTCGAATACGCTGGATAGCTTCAAACATAGGTTGGATGGATATATGAGCGATAGGGGCTGGGTGTAAATGGGACTGCCCAGTATGGGCTAATAGGGCCGCTGCAGTTTCCTCCATTCATATGTTTTTATGTGTGTGTTGTCACCTGAAGACTAGCATGGTGAAACTATGGACAAGTTTCTTCACGCCATTTGCCTCTGTCTACCCAACAGTAATTGGGAACCTGGATGTTTATCGATTTGCGGATCGTGTTCCGGAGTAATGGTTAGCCAGTGCAGTTGGCGAGTTGTCCGGTCTTCTCGGACTATTCCTTGACACTGGGTCATACAGCTCGTTAACTCAGGGTGTTATTGTTGTGTGGGCGACAGCTTCTACACCTTAAACAAGTTCACGCCTTATTATTATTATTAGCCCGCGCAAAATGCTTACCTGGAGATTCACTCCCCCCAGGTAAACGCACCTGAAGTTTAACTACCCCGACGCTTCCTGGGGCTAATCTTCTAATTGACAGTGGACCTCATTACTTATCTCACGTGAAGTTTAACCACTTCGTCACAAAAGCTGCACAATAAGATTAATAAAGTACTATGGTTACTGAACAATGCATCACTATCCATTTTGTACAACGAGAGGAATTTGCCTGAACTCCCTCCATGTAGCAGGTGTTTGTGTCGACGGTTCCCATAGTGTAGTGCTCCTCCCCGCTGATGCTTCCCATTAGGAGAAACATAACTGATTATTATTGCTACACTCCCACGACCGCTGAGCTGGATAAGTTTTGCTGGAAGTACACTTCTTAAAAACACTATAGCAATCCATAACTTGGGACAATTTCATGTTTTAGAACTGCTATATCACTGTATAATAAGGAAACAAGTCTCTTTGTGTGTAATATACCTGAAGATTAACCCACACCCCCCACGCATCTTGGTGAAGAGATTTTCTTCAGTGATTCATACACGAAAAATTGTGAATAAACTCGCTCTTGACAGTCAGTTCTGGGTCTCAAACTCAGTGGCCTCGCCTTCATGATTGGTAGTATTAGTGTGTGTGAGAGACAGTGTAGTTATGGGTGACCTTCAAGGTGGACCAATTACCCACTCCCGAAAATTATGGTTGCATAGAGAACCTACTGGTGTGCTGGTGTGTGTGTGTTTGTGTGGAGTAACCTGTGCATGTGTTTTTATGTGATTTTGTTTTGTTGAATGTGTAATAGACTCTCTCTCTCTCTCTCTCTCTCTCTCTCTCTCTCTCTCTCTCTCTCTCTCTCTCTCTCTCTCTCTCTACAAATTTGGAAATTAATTTTAACCAATTTATTTTTCTTCTTGTTTCAGGTAAGCTGAGGTGTAAGCAGGTATACCCTACCCCAGGTGTGTATGTGTCTCGCCTTCACACCTGTATACTCCCCCATACACACCTGTACCTTCTCTTACACTTGTAACTCCCCCCATATACCTGTATTACCCCCCAAATATACTTGTATCTTCCCCCACATATGCATATCCCCACACACACATATATAGTATCCTTAACCGCACACCTGTAACTTCCCCCCCCCACACACCTGTAATTTCCCCCCCCCCCCCCACACACACACACGTACAGTAGCTAAAAGAAGTATCGATGCGTACGTTGTGTGAATCAATATAATACCACGGACGATAAGTATTGGGACAGGTATATTGTCTCCTTATACTGTGTGATAGTAATTATTTATTAACTGTTTATTTTATTCTTATATGCCAACTCACCCCCTGTGTTGGATACTAAATGGCGGTGGATGAAGACGCACGAGACATTACGAGTTGTACGTACGATTTCGGAAGTCATCGGACCCCACCCTGTCAGATAGTTTTTTTTTTTTTTTAGCTACTGTACAACAATCCCTACACCTGTACCTCCCCCACATACCCGTATCTCCCCGACACAAATGTACTTCCTCCCCACACCTGTATCTCACCCCACACATACTTGCCTCCAATATAGGCTTGTACCTCTACTACACAAACGAACCCGAACACCCCTGTAACTCACTGTAGCTTTACTCTTAATTACGACCATCCTTGTTCCCTCCGGTATTCAACTCCACACATCTGTACCATGCACACCTGTACTGGCAGGTGTGTACTGTGTACACTACCAATACAGCATTGAGCACTGTGGAGGCAGGTGTAGCTAGTCCAGGGGAGTCTGAAGCAGCCGAGGTGAAGCACTGTAACCACACGGGGACCTCTAGTGGCCGGGGTGAAGCACTGTAACCACACAGGGACCTCTAGTGGCCGGGGTGAAGCACTGTAACCACACAGGGACCTCTAGTGGCTGAGGTGAAGCACTGTAACCACACGGGGACCTCTAGTGGCCGGGGTGAAGCACTGTAACCACACAGGGACCTCTAGTGGCCGGGGTGAAGCACTGTAACCACACAGGGACCTCTAGTGGCTGAGGTGAAGCACTGTAACCACACGGGGACCTCTAGTGGCCGGGGTGAAGCACTGTAACCACACAGGGACCTCTAGTGGCCGGGGTGAAGCACTGTAACCACACGGGGACCTCTAGTGGCTGAGGTGAAGCACTGTAACCACACGGGGACCTCTAGTGGCTGAGGTGAAGCACTGTAACCACACAGGGACCTCTAGTGGCCGGGGTGAAGCACTGTAACCACACAGGGACCTCTAGTGGCCGGGGTGAAGCACTGTAACCACACAGGGACCTCTAGTGGCCGGGGTGAAGCACTGTAACCACACAGGGACCTCTAGTGGCCGGGGTGAAGCACTGTAACCACACAGGTACCTCTAGTGGCCGGAGTGAAGCACTGTAACCACACAGGGACCTCTAGTGGCCGGGGTGAAGCACTGTAGCCACACAGGGACCTCTAGTGGCCGGGGTGAAACACTGTAACCACACAGGGACCTCTAGTGGCCGGGGTGAAGCACTGTAACAACACGGGGACCTCTAGTGGCCGGGGTGAAGCACTGTAACCACACGGGGACCTCTAATGGCTGAGGTGAAGCACTGTAACCACACGGGGACCTCTAGTGGCCGGGGTGAAGCACTGTAGCCACACGGGGACCTCTAGTGGCCGAGGTGAAGCACTGTAGCCACACGGGGACCTCTAGTGGCCGGGGTGAAGCACTGTAACCACACGGGGACCTCTAGTGGCCGGGGTGAAGCACTGTAGCCACACGGGGACCTCTAGTGGCCGGGGTGAAGCACTGTAGCCACACGGGGACCTCTAGTGGCCGGGGTGAAGCACTGTAGCCACTCAGGAGACCAACTTAACTTTCTCTCTACAGCACACTAGTTTGTGCTGCCGTTACTAGTGCTATTTATCAGTCGAATATGGCGGCATATCCTACCTATGACTCAAGTGTGTGTGTGTGTGTATATACACACACACACACATACATACAAAGTACGAATTCATCAGTGAAGTTATGTATACATTATGTAATAATCTTATGAGACCCCTGGTATGTGTACACTGATCCAGGGACTTCATGTATACAACCACATACACACACACATTTTTATATATATATATACATACGTATGCACACACACACACACACACACACACTAAGATGTTAAGTAATGCAATAGTCTGTGTGACCTTTGACCTCGGAGAATATGTGTGTGTGTGTGTGTGTGTGTGTGTGTGTAGATGAGAGAGAGAGAGAGATAGAGATTTTAAAAGTCTTGTTCAAGTTGAAACTTCAATATCAAGGTTGATAAAACTTGTATTACCTGTCCTTGTGGTGTGGCTGTGATGACAGGTTATGACGTGGTTGTGATGTGAGGCTATGACGTGGTTGTTGTGCTAGGTTGTGGCGTGGATGTGGTGTAAGGTTGTGACGTGGCTGTGGTGTAAGGTTGTAACGTGGTTGCTGTGTGAGGTTATGGGGTAGTTGTGGTGTGAAGTTGTGGCCTGGTTGTGGTGTGAGATTATGGCGTTATTGTTGCGTGGTTGTGGTGTGAGTTTGTGGAGTGGTTGTGGTGTGATGTTATGGCGTCTTTGTGGCTTGGTTGTGGTGTGCCAATTTTGGCGTGGTTGTGGTGTTAGGTTGTGGCGTCATTTTGGTATTAGGTTGTGGAATTCTTGTGACGTGAGGTTGTGGTTGTAGCATAAGGTTGTGGTGGGTGGCATGAGGTTGTGGCGCCCTTGACCCCTGACATACACACAGTGATCTCGGCTCCACTAAGTGTGTGTGTGTGTGTGTGTGTGTGGTTACTGTGTTGTGAAGGGCGGTGAGTGGTAGAGTGGGCCCCAGTCCTAACGGGCCCCAGTCCCAATGGTTCCAAATCCTAGTGGCCCTAGTCATTATTGGTCTAAGTCCTAATGGGCCAGATTCTTATTAAGTGGCAGTAATAATGGGCTGTAATGGTAATAGGAGGTAAGACCATAAGGTGAGGTTCGTGCTTATGGTCCTTGAGACGATGAGTATATTCTTATTTCGTGGGGATCCAGTCATGGCCCTCCACTCCATGGTCTACGACTCCTGTGTTCATACATACACACATACATACATACATACATACTGTACATACATAAACTATACAATATATTGCCACTAAAATACAACACACAGGAATAAGGTGACGTTCACATTTAGCCAAATTACAGGAGCCGTGTCTACCTGTACCTGGTGATGACCGCTAATTACAGGTGTGAGCAGGACTAGCGAGGCAGGTGTGTGTCGTACTAACAAAGGAGTGTTAGTTACAAGACTAGACTAGCGAGGTCATCCTAAAATTATATCTTGCGCTTGTGAGACCACACTTGGATTACGCAGTTCAGTTTTGGTCACCGTACTACAGAATGGATATAGAATCACTAGAAAGAATTCAGCGGAGAATGACAAGACTAATCCCAGGCATTAGGAACCTTGAGTACAGAGACAGGTTAAAGCATCTTAATTTGCACTCCCTCGAGAGACGTAGAGTGAGGGGCGATATGATAGAGGCGTATATATGGAAGTCAGGGTTAAACAGAGGTACTCAAACTATCCAATCATGACCGAACTCGTAACAATGGTTTTAAATTAGACAAATTTAGATTTAGGCGCGATATTGGTAAACATTGGTTTGGAAATAGAGTAGTGGATGAGTGGAACAAGTTACCAAACATCATCATTAACTCGAATACGCTGGGTAGCTTCAAACATAGGTTGGGTGGATATATGAGCGATAGGGGTTGGGTGTAAATGAGACTGCCCAATATGGGCCAATAGACCCGCTGCAGTTTCCTCCATTCTTATGTTCTTATGTGTGTCAGGTGAGGCAGGTGGGTGTGTCAGGTGTCATTTTTCACCTTGTGGCAGGTGTGTGTGTGTGTCAGGGGGGCATAGCTGATCATTCCTCTTAAGTTTTATGTGTGGGAGTTATGTTCCTCCATCCCTCCCTCCCCCCCCCCCCCCCCCCCCCCCCCCCTCCCTCCCTCATTAACATTAACATGTATTTATCTCTCTCAGTGGATTCAAATCTTTTCTTTCTATTACAATGAATCAAAGACAACAACAGCGCCCCTACTAATATTCTGCCCCGACAGCCTCACTCAAAGGTTCGGTTACGCAATGTGGGATTTTTTTGTTCTTCTTTAAAGGGTCCGTCGGGTGTGTAGTGTTTTGTATACCTGTCTCTATATTCTGATTGGCAGAGGTTATTAGGCTCTACTTGTTGGCTATTCGTACGCACCTGCCCAAGATTTATGTCATGAAGAACACGGACTCAGAAGGAGTGGGAAGGGGGGGGGGGCAGGGGAGGGAGGTGGTGCAGGGGGAGAAGGAGGGAGGTGGTGGAGGGGGAGAAGGAGGGAGGTGGTGGAGGGGGAGAAAAAGAAGGTGGAGGAGTGTCCTAACCTACAGGTGGTGCCCCCTCCGTCCTACAGCTGATTATTATTTGCATATCGTCAGCTGTTCTTACTTGGCTCCTACCCCTCACCACCCCACACTTTTGTTCTTCTGTTATACCCTTCGTTCACTCCTCTCCTGGGGGAGGGTCACCTGTTCAACGCGTGTTCAGGAAGACTTAGTAACATGTTCTGTGTTCTTCGGTAATACAAGGAAGGTTATTTGTTGTTGAGAACAGCCATGTTGATAGGATGCCGCCTACACCACCACACCACCACTGCCACTGACAGTCTCATCATCATTGACTTCTTATCCTCACTACTTGCTATTGATACTCTAAACTCAGATTGTCACCCGCTTGACTCCGAAGCCAGACACAAACATATGCCTTGTTGACGAGGGTATCAGGATCAAGTTGCTGTGGCTCTCCTCTCACATAGCATCAGTCAACACGATAGAGTTGATCTCTTAGCTAAACTCGCGTCCAACAATGACAATGGTGAATGTAATCTGGCACTGTCAAACAGAACCTTAAGAACTGTAATCAGAAAAGAACTTATTGATGAATTTGACAGAAGTAGACAAGTGCAAACAGGCACTAGGCAATCCATTGTTTACCATAAAGAGATGTATCAAGTGAAACATGTACAGTATATGGAGTAAGTAACAAGATCACTAGATTACAACATGATGTAACCGCTAGACTAAGTACCTCTGGCAGTATGTTCCTCAAGCAGATGTGAACAAAACTAAATGTAAAGTGTGTGGCCAGACATATGGCCACACACTCCAACACTACGTCTTAGACTGTGTGAAGATAGAACCTTTTAGGGACAGGTCCAAGCACACTGTGTGTGAAATGGCACCGCGCTTTATCTCTAATGGCAAGATTGCTGATATACTAAGGCTGTATTCACACTTCGTATAGTACGTAATCAAGATTCTCTGTACCGACCCAAATAGACAATGTACTGGAAATACTCTACCATTCAATACCATAATACTCATGATTACTGGGGTTCGATAAACACCATTTGTGAAATTGTGGCCTCTACTCTGTAGTCCTTTTTGCGCTACCGCCCACAGGATGAGTATGGAGTGCACAATAAACTAGCTGCTGTCCGCGGCAAATTTAAAAAAATCTTATTACAGCACACCACACGATGCCACCACACCATAGCACCACACCACTACACCATATGACACCACACCACAAAACTAGTTACACCACATCACACCATTACACTACACTACGCACACGACACCACTACACCACACGACACCACTACACCACACGACACCACTACACCACACGACACCACTACACCACACCCCTATACCACACCACTACACCACGCGACACAACACTACTACACCACACCACTATACCACACCACATCACGCCACACCACCACACCACTGTCTACATCACATCACGCCACACCACTATACTACGTCACACTAAACAACCACACCACATCAGATACAATGATTATACCTGTAGTGAAATACGTCTGCAACCTGCCTTACCTTGAAGTAAACCTACCCACCCCACCCACCTTATAACCCACCCTACCCGTCCACCAACCCACCCACCCACCCATCCCACCCTCCCACCGCACCTGTGCCCGGCCAATTTAGTTAACTGGTAATATTCACTCCGAGTCGCGGTCTTCCTCCAGCTGGTTACAATATGACGCTTATAATTTAGTGATTAGATAGTGATACAAGTGTGTGTGTGTGTGTGTGTGTGTGTGCTTCCTTGAGGGTTTCTGTGTGTTTCCTTGTGTGTTTGTGTGTACTTCCTTGTGTGTGTGTGTGTGTGTTTATGTGTGTGTGTGTGTGTGTTTATGTGTTTATGTGTGTGTGTGTGTGTTTATGTGTGTGTGGGTGTGGGTGGACTCTCAGTCCCAGACCTCCATAAAATATCATGGTGTGAAGGTGTGGAACAACTTACCCCCACCCATCCGAGCAAAGACTACGCTCCCTTTCTTTAAATCTTCTCTTAAAAATATATATTGTCTAAGTATTAATATTTCTTGTAACACCTACTATATTTACAGCACCTGCTTTTATTATACCATCAAAACCGTTTTATCGGAAATTATCATGTAAATAGATTAGGAATTACCATTGCAATAAACATAATTGCCAACTAGACATAATCCTGACAGCTCTGTCCTCTTGTTCAACCTTAATACTGTACAACCCATGTTGTACTGCTCCCCCATTATACTTATGTTTCTCAATTCCACTGTAATTTATGTAAATAAAAAAAAAAGTGATAACCGTGGTAACATTATGAGATGTTCTTATTACCACCATGCTGTTGTACTATTCCAGATGATACTAAATGTTTCATAATACTTCCTTGAGATAAATGTATAGTATATATCAGGTGCCTCAAAGAGAGCTCAGGTTCTCAACTGGCTCAGCCATGTTAATATTGTTATTATTATCATCCACTCTGTATCTGTGTTTTTCTGGCTAAATAAACTGTTTCAATTCAATTGTTTCAATTCATGTTTCTCCCTAATTGGGGACGAATGAGCACCTCTTAACAGTACAAGTCGAATAATAATGTTGCAGTCTTATCAGGCCCCCAATCTAACCTAACCTCCGTGGTGGTGTATTAAAAATGAGATCTAACGACGGTGCTGTAGTTTCTCTGTATAGTACCGACGCTGTTTTTGCCTGTAACAGAACGCAGGCTGGAGGGAACTACGCCAGGCTGAACGTTTAGTGCTGGAAGGGGGGGGGGTGGGGTCAGTCGTCTGTGGTTGAGTGTCTTTTGTAGATCAGTTGTGGTGGAGGCATAATATGGTGGTTGTGATGATCCGTGACAGGTTGACCACCACCAGACGCTCGCGCTACTTAACCCTGTAGGATATTGACAATAGCGGATAAGTTAGATTAGGTAAGGTTAGATATTATCCGTTATTACTTGTTATTCCATCCTTTGTGTTTTCGCATTGCAGTTGTATGGGAATGGTAGTGGGCAGCAAGTTGTCACCAGTGTATTGTAATGTAGTGTGGGGCCAGAAGACGATGCCTTCCTCCGCGGCTCTAGTGACCACAGTGATGCTGAGGACGTGGGATGGTCTGGTGGGGGTGTGGGGGGAACGGGAGTGAGGAGGGGGAGGAGGTGATGATGGTGGGTTGTTTTGTGTGGGGGAGGGTGGGGGGGTGTGATGGTTTTTTTTTTTTTTTAGAGAGAGAAAGGAGGGGTGAAAGAAGGTTAGAGGTGGGGGAAGGAAGTTATAGTTCGGAAATTGAAGAAGTTTAGGAGGAGGTAAGAGAGGATGGTGGGTTGTTTTGTTTGGGGGAGGGTGGGGGGGTGTGTGATAGAGGTGGTGTTTCTGGGAAGGAGGGGGGAATTGTGTGAGAGAAACAGAAGTGGACACACACACACGCACACACACACCAGCGGCCGCCTCTCCCGATATGACTGAAAGATAATTATCGCTCAGTGGGCCCCAGAATTAATAGGCCAGTGTCGTAATGGGCTCAAATCCTAATAGCTACAACAGGTCAGGATTAGGTGAGGGCCCGGGAGGACTTGAGGGCCACCTGACCTTCCTCAGAGTGCTGTAGAGTCTCTAAATGTTGACGTCATTGTGTAGTAGTTGTTGAAGGAACTTTATCATGCGGTTATTTCAGAGTGATAAATGTGTTTTATTGATAATAATAACTATAACCAATAATAACAACAACTACAATAACTACAACAACAACAATAATTACTACTACTACGACCAACAACAAACGATTTATCGATTTATTTTAAACTCTTTCAAAATAAATAATAATAAAAAAGTCCTCAGGGTGTCAGATTAATCACAGTTCCCTTAAGTTAGTGAATTAAATGCAATTACTTAGAAGTGTCCCTCAAGAAGCGTCGAATTAAGTATAAAATTAACACTAAATCCCTCAAGGTAATTAAGTAAAGGTAATTGATTAGAACTCGCGGTGCAGGTGATTGGCTGGCCAGGTGTTACATAAGACGCCTTCATTTCCTCGCCTCAAGTGGTCATGGGTACAAATACCTGAAGATTTGTTCCCAGCTTATATCACCATGAGATTAACCACCATTATGTTAACCTAACCTAACTTAACCTAACTTAACCCCTCCCTTCAGGTAACGTTTGGGTGTTTAATCATCAGGTGAAATAAACTAGGGGGGGGGGGAGGGGGCGCTAATCTTCAGGTGATCCGCAGGTTGTTGGTCCTAAGAGATTAACCGCAGACCTTGAGACAATCTGCTCCACCGACATGACGGAATGTACTTGTCGAACCCAGGAACACTGAGTCGAGGTTCTGGCAAGATTTTGGGATCGTGAGGGAGTGTGGGAGAGAGCGAGGGAGTGTGGGAGAGCGTGAGGGAGTGTGGGAGAGCGTGAGGGAGTGTGGGAGAGCGTGAGGGAGTGTGGGAGAGAGTGTGCGAGAGCGTGAGGGAGTGTGGGAGAGAGTGAGGGAGTGTGGGAGAGCGTGAGGGAGTGTGGGAGAGAGTGAGGGAGTGCGGAAGAGAGTGAGGGAGTGCGGAAGAAAGTGAGGGAGTGTGGGAGAGAGTGAGGGAGTGTAGAAGAGAGTGAGGGAGTGTGGAAGAGCGTGAGGGAGTGTGGGAGAGAGTGAGGGAGTGCGGAAGAGAGTGAGGGAGTGTGGGAGAGAGTGAGGGAGTGTGGGAGAGCGTGAGGGAGTGTGGGAGAGAGTGAGGGAGTGCGGAAGAGAGTGAGGGAGTGCGGAAGAAAGTGAGGGAGTGTGGGAGAGAGTGAGGGAGTGTAGAAGAGAGTGAGGGAGTGTGGAAGAGCGTGAGGGAGTGTGGGAGCGAGTGAACTGGGATACCCTGCGATCGAACCAAGCTTATAGAACCTTTGTTTTGGGGCAATGAGTGTAGAATGTGATACTGCTTCAGACACACACACACACACACACACACACATGCAGGTACAGTACGAGTACACACACCTGAACTTTAAGAACCCCAAGAGCCTGATAGAAGAAATCAGTAGTTCTTGGAGCCGGATGGAGAACCAACAAAAGTTTAGAGCCGAATAGAGTCGGTAAATTATTACAGCTGAGTGTTTGAGCCAGAGGTCAGACAGAGCCAGTTAGAGGTCGGTTAGTGTCACACAGAGCCAGTTAGAGGTCGGTTAGTGTCACACAGAGCCAGGTAGAGTTCAGTTAAACCCAGACAGTGCCATTTAGAATTAGTGGGAGTTAATTAAGAGCGAGATAGAGCGAGAGAAAACATATGGGGTAAGGGTGGGTGGGGTAGGTAAGGGGGGGGTAAGTAGGGGGGTAGGTAAGGGTGAGGGGGTAGGTAAGGTGTGGGAAGGGGGGGGGGGGGTTGGAGCACAATCTCTGTTGCATCAGCTAAACCCCGGGAAGACCCTCGTGTACCTGACCACACCTTGAGGCGTCTTCTGCCATAGTCTGTGTCTGTCTGGGTCACCACCTCCCTCCCTCCCTCCCTCCTTCCCTCTCTCCCTCCCTCCCTCTCTCCCTCCTTCCCTCCCTCCCTCCCTCCCTCCCTCCCTCCTTCCTCTTATTTTCCTTGTTCTTCTTTTGTATCATCTTTCTTTATTTCTTTCTTCTTCTTTTACTTCATTATTTTTCTTGTTTTACTTCTCTCTCTCTCTCTCTCTCTCTCTCTCTCTCTCTCTCTCTCTCTCTCTCTCTCTCTCTCTCTCTTGTAAATAAAACAGAAAAAATATATCAATGGCCAACAAGACTCACCTAACATGAACACGGAAGAAGCCAAGCCAAGACAAGAAGATAGTGTAGCCTGTGTTATAAAGTATTACAGTAAGGTCTATATCCTAGCCCACTCACCACCTGAAGATTAGACACCCCAGCATATTTTCGCCTGATAATTAAACACACAAACATTACTTGTTGGATAAGGTTAGGATATGGTAGGTTGGGTTAGGTTGGGTTAGGTTAGGATAGGATAGGATAGGCTGGGTTCGGTTGGGTTGGATGGGTTGGGTTGCGTTGCGTTGGGTTGCGTTAGGATATGGTAGGTTGGGTTGGCTTGGATGGGTTGGGTTAGGTTAGGATAGATTGGGTTGGGTTAATGTAGAATATTCGGAAGCGGCTCCGTGTCCAGGCGTGATCGTGTGCCAGTCAGGTGTGGTGAGGCAACAGTCAGGTGTGTGGTGAGGCAACAGTCAGGTGTATGGTAAGGCAACAGTCAGGTGTGTGGTGAGACAACAGTCTAAGGTGCGGTGAGACAACAGTCAGGTGTGTGGAGAGACAACAGTCAGATGTGTGGCGAGGCAACAGTTCTAAGGTGTGGTGAGGCAACAGTTAGGTGTGTGGTGAGGCAACAGTCATGTGTGTGGTAAGACAACTTGTCTGAGGTGTGGTGAGGCAACAGTCAGGTGTGTGGTGAAACAACAGTCTGGGGTGTGGTGAGGCAACAGTCCGGTGTGTGGCGAAACAACAATCTGAGGTGTGGTGTGGCAACAGTCAGGTGTGTGGTGAGGAAACATTCAGGTGTGTGGTAAGACAGCAGTCAGGTGTGTGGTACGACAACATTGTAACAATAATTATCCTATTATTTTCCTTTTTATTCTTTCATTCCTGTTCATTTATTTATTACTTTACTTCTACTTCTTCTTTATTCTCTAATTACTCGTGAGGTGTTGAGGGTGGAGTGATTGAGGAAGGAGGGAGAGAGGGTGGTAAGGAGGCTAAGGTAAAGGCTGGTTTGTGGTTAAGCCGCCCTCACACCAGAAGGTAACCTTATATGAGGGGAGAGGTAGAGGAAGGCTGATAACTGGGGAATAGGACTAACATACAACAACTTAAACCGAGGGGAAATATGAAATAGTTATGTTATTACATAGGACTCACTGTATTACTGCGTGCACCAAAGACACTTAGGTCATTATTAACGACGTTACCCAAAATGAATAGTTACACTTTCAAAACGATAACCTATCATCCTAGCTAGCTAACCAGTGGTCACAGGAATCACAATACATTTCGAGAAAACGGATGAAACCTGAAAGGTACTCACATATAATTATATCCCGCCATGTGGGGAGATGACACCCACACGCCCACACTTTACTCTCTCCAAAACCTGGTTGTCTTTTTTCAAACTGCGTCGCCCACAAAGGGCGCCACCTCTTCATGACGTCATGTCTCACAGGTTCTCTTATTGGTTCAGGCCTAAGGCAATCCACAGGTCACTGCGATTAGCTCACGCTTGGTGGGAAACACTCACTCATGCCATTATTACAACATTCTGAGGTGTGGTGAGACAAGTCGGGTGTGTGGTAAGACAACAGTCAGGTGTGTGTGGTGAGGCAACATTCAGGTGTGTGGTAAGACAACAGTCTGAGGTGTGGTGAGGAAACAGTCAGGTGTGTGGTGAGGCAACAGTCTGAGGTGTGGTGAGGCAACAGTCAAGTGTAGTGAGTCAACCGTCAGTTGTGTGGTGAGGCAACCGTTAGGTGTGTGGTATGACAACAGTCAGCTGTGTGGTGAGGCAAGTCAGGTGTGTGGTAAGATAACAGTAAGGTATGGTGAGGTAACAGTCAGGTGTGTGGTGAGGTAACAGTCAGGTGTGTGGTAAGACAACAGTCTGAGGTGTGGTGAGGCAACAGTCAGGTGTGTGGTGAGGCGACAGTCAGGTGTGTGGTGAAGCAAAAGTCAGGTGTGTGGTGAGGTAACAGGTGTGTAGTGAAGCAACAGTCAGGTGTGTGGTGAGAGAGAGATGGGAGCGTCAGGCAGCGTGCATGATGAAGGGCCATGCATGGCTTCCTCTCGGCGTCTTACTTATTCGCTACACACACACACACATACACACGTGCACACCTTTCACACACATGTACATAACTCTAGCACACGCATACACACACACACACAGCCTTGAGTCTCTTGACGTGTCGTTATGTTGCTGCTGTGTTTGGGACGTTCCCTCCACCCCTCCCCATTCGTCTCTCCCTCTTTCTTTCCCTCCCTCCCTCCCTCCCTCCCTCCTTCAACCTCATATTTCTTACTGTAAGTGTTGTGGTGTAGGTAGTGGGTATTGCTCTCAGTCAGTCAGTCAATGAGCCATTCTGTAAGTCAATCAGTCAGTCAATGAGCCATTCTGTAAGTCAATCAGTCAGTCAATGAGCCATTCTGTAACTCATTCAGTCAGTTAATCAGTCATTCTGTAAGTTATTCTGTCAGTCAGTTAATCAGCCATTCTGTAGGTTAATCAGTCAGTTAATGGGCCATTCTGTAAGTCAATCAGTCGTTCTGTAAGTCAATCCATCAGTCAGTAGTGGGTCGCTCAAGAAACAAGAGAAGAGTTAAGTGTGTAGCGTTGTGGAGGAGAGGACTCGGGGCGATCTGCCAGTCAAATCACAGCATCTCAAGATTGTAATTTTCCTCAATTGTACAAGACGTCTCTCTCTCTCTCTCTCTCTCTCTCTCTCTCTCTCTCTCTCTCTCTCTCTCTCTCTCTCTCTCTCTCTCTCTCTC
The DNA here is from genome assembly GCA_958450375.1 of Homarus gammarus. Classification (NCBI taxonomy): domain Eukaryota; kingdom Metazoa; phylum Arthropoda; class Malacostraca; order Decapoda; family Nephropidae; genus Homarus; species Homarus gammarus. Next base: position 288,720 of record CAUDMG010001248.1, on the reverse strand, counting down.
TCTCTCTCTCTGCAGGCTGTTACAAGGCCAACTCTCAGGGTCCTTTAGGGGTATAATTTCACTCAGTCTTAACAGCGTTGTACGTCCATCACACAGTAAACACACACACGGGATACGGACAAAATCCCCACCGGGCAAAAACCCACAACGGACAAAATCCCCACCGGGCAAAAACCCACAACGGACAAAATCCCCTCAAAGTAAAAAATAAAACAAAATCGATTTAAAGTTTATTATAACAAACACTATGAAATGTCTCTCAGGTCTGTTTAATAACATGTGGGACCATGAGGCGAACTGTATGAAAACCTAGTTCACTTGTGCACTAATTAATTTTTCCTGAAGCAGTGTTTGAATACAGTCGGAGGCTAGATAGCTCGTTTCTATTTTTCTTACAAGTTTCATATAATATTTTAATCACGGGTGTATCGTGAATTACTTTGTGATTTACACTGTTATTATTATTAGTGAAATTGTGCAATTAATATAACAAGGGAAAACAATCTCTAAATACCCTTACTTCATAATGGAAATTATACACAGCAATAAAGGTGGAGAAAACTATGTTATTGTGGCTATATATACACAAAGAAGCCTACGACTACTTCAACAAAACGCTGAGTAACCGATGCAAAGATGACGACGATATGAAGCATTTCTGTGGCATGCTAGATGGACTTGCCTTTCTTCCTGTTGATCGTGTTTCTGATGGAATGGACTACATAAAAGACAATACTCCTGATGGACTTGAATACCTCGTTGATTACCTTGATGCGAACTACGTCACCGGCACATACCGCCGCATTGGCCAGACTAGACAATATCCAGGTCCTGTGACAATGCGAGTGTGAAAGATTCCTCCATTAATCCCACCAGAGAAATGAGATGTAAACCTAGCTACAATTAACAGGGAAGTTTTTTTTTTAACGCCATCACCCAGTCAAAGATACCTCAGGTCAGGTCACCTAAAGTTAGATTGGATTTGTTTGGTTTGGTTAGTTTAGGTCAAGTAAGGCATGTTTAGGTTAAGGTTCAATTAGGGTAAGTTATGTCAGGTCATAATAAGTTAGAGTAGATCGCGCTACGTTAAATTAGGTTTGGTCAGATCAGGTCACGTTGAATTAAGTTACAACCAGTCAGGTCAGGTGAGGATAAGTTGAGAAGTAAAATCATGTTCGGGTTAATTAATAACATAAGAATGGAAGAAACTGCAGCGAGCCTATTGACTCATACTTGGCAGTCCCGTTTACACCCAACCCCTATATTTGAAGCTTCTCAGCGTGTTCGAGTTAATGGTGATGTTCAGTAACTTATTCCAGTCATCCACAACTCTATTCCCAAACCAGTGTTTACCTATCTCACGCCTAAATTTAAATTTGTCTAATTTTAAACTTGTTCAAATAGTTTAAGAACCTTTTGCTATATCACCTTTATTTATCCCTGACTTCCATTTAAACACCTCTTTCATATCGCCCCTCACTCTACGTCTCTCGAAGGAGTGCAAATTCATGTGTTTTAATTTGTCTCTATACTCAAGGTTCCTAATGCCTGGGATTAGTCTTGTCATCGTCTTCTGAATGTTTTCTTGGGACTCGATATCCATTCTATAGTCACAGTGACCAGAACTGAACCACATAATCCAAGTGAGGTCTGACATATGCGAGATAACTTCGCTAGTCTTATAACTAACACTCCTAGATATGAACCCAAGCATCTTGTTAGCCTTGTTTCGACCATATACTGTATACATTGCTGCCATATTTCAGACAATGAGAAAAGGGTTAGATCAATTCAAGTCAGGTCTGGTCAGTTCAGATAGTTCAGGCCATATGTTCTCAGAAATAAAGAAAAAATGAAATCGAGGAGTTCAGGTGGTGGTATGTTTTTATAACAATGATCCAACAAGTGGCGTGTCCTGGGGGAAGGGAGGAAGTTGTCACAGGGTATAGCGGGAGGGAGGGGCAGTACCAGTGCCTGAGAGGTGATAGACAACCGATTGTGTTAAGTTAGGTTAAGTATTTTTCAAGTTGGTACAGCGTTAACGCCCGTATCTCTCGCCAATATGTCAAGGTTTCGAGCCTCGGCCACAACACACATAAGAAGCGTGTGACCCTCACTACCAAACATCACAGGTTTCCCGGCTCTCGGTTTCCTTCTGTACTAACACTGGAGAGACCAGCTGCTCGAACTGTTAGTAAGCTGATAAGTGTTGAAAATTACAAAGAAAAACAACGCTGTCCTTTACTGTTTGTCAGCTCGAAGCAGTTTCAGGAAAAATTGGTTCGTTCATTTCGTTCAAGACAGATATTCATTTCATTTTGTTCGAGATATTTTAGTTCATTTTGTTTGAGATAAATATTAGTTCTTTTTGTTTGAGATAAATATTAGTAAATTTTGTCTGAGATATATTTCGGTTTGTTTACATGTGATTCTGGGTGTGAGAGTCGAGGTGCTGTGTAATGTGAGCTGGAGAGAGATAAGCCGTGTTGGCTGGCCAAGGTCACATACTGCCACACGTATACCTGGTTCACAGCTGAGGCAGAGGCAGGGTGTGGCGTTCAATACATCTCAAGCGATTTTTATTTTAAACCAGTAGCCAAGGTTACGAATAACATTAAGCTAGTCTCTCCTTGTTGTTTATCTACGGCGTACATCTAGGTGAAGCGCGAAGTCCTTCTCTGTTTCCTTGATGCCTTTCTGATTCTTTGTGACGAGTCCGACACAGGTGACGGGAGTCCTCTAGCGGCTGGGGTGAGATTTAACACCACTACCAAAACATCTACCACTACTACTAGCATCACCACTTTCAACACCAACATCACCACTAACAAACACCAACACCACCATCATTACCATCAACACCACCACCATTACCATCACCACCACCACCACCATCTACATCACCACCACCACCACCGCCACCACCACCATTACCACTACCACCACCTCATACAACACCAACATCAGCATTTCCATTAACCACCATTATAAACCATCAACACCACTACCATTACCATTACCATCACCATTACCACGAACACCACCATCATTACCACCACCACTACAACAAACAACACCACCACCACCACCAACATCACCACCACCAACATCATCACCACCAACACCACCATCAACACGAACACCAACACCACCACAAACACTAGCTCCAACACCACTACCACCACCACCACCAACATCATCACCACCACCAACATCATCACCACCAACACCACCATCAACACGACCACCAACACCAACACCACCATCACCGCAAACACTACCACCAACACTACCACCAACACCACAAGGTCGCAAGCAGACAAGCAGAGTAAACTCGGCATTTTAAGATGCCGTCTTGAGCAAGAAGCACCCCACGTAATTTCTCTCCAACACTCCTCCCTTCTCCCTACCACAGCACCTCTCCCCACCACAGCACCTCTCCCCACCCTAGCACCTCTCCCCACCCTAGCACCTCTCCCCACCACAGCACCTCTCCCCACCACAGCACCTCTCCCCACCACAGCACCTCTCCCCACCACAGCACCTCTCCTCACCACAGCACCTCTCCCCACCACAGCACCTCTCCCCACCACAGCACCTCTCCCCACCACAGCACCTCTTCCTACCACAGCACCCCTCCCCACCACAGCACATCTCCCCACCACAGCACCTCTCCTCACCACAGCACCTCTCCCCACCCTAGCACCTCTCCCCACCACAGCACATCTCCCCACCACAGCACCTCTCCCCACCACAACACCTCTCCTCACCACAGCACCTCTCCTCACCACAGCACCTCTCCCCACCACAGCACCTCTCCCTACCACAGCACCTCTCCTCACCACAGCACCCCTCCCCACCACAGCACCCCTCCCCACCACAGCACCTCTCCCCACCACAGTACCTCTCCCCACTACAGAACCTCTCCCTACCACAGCACCTCTCCCCACCCTAGCACCTCTCCCCACCACAGCACCCCTCCCCATCACAGCACATCTCCCCACCACAGCACCTCTCCCCACCACAGTACCTCTCCCCACCACAGCACCTCTCCCTACCACAGCACCTCTCCCCACCCTAGCACCTCTCCCCACCACAGCACCCCTCCCCATCACAACACATCTCCCCACCACAGCACCTCTCCCCACCACAGCACCTCTCCCCACCACATCACCTCTCCCCACCACATCACCTCTCCCCACCACAGCACCTCTCCCCACCACAGCACCACTCCCCACCACAGCACCTCTCCCCACCACAGCACCACTCCCCACCACAGCACCTCTCCCCACCACAGCACATCTCCCCACCACAGCACCTCTCCTCACCACAGCACCCCTCCCCACCACAGCACATCTCCCCACCACAGCACCTCTCCCCACCACAGCACCTCTCCCCACCACAGCACCTCTCCCCACCCTAGCACCTCTCCCCACCCTAGCACCTCTCCCCACCACAGCACCTCTCCCCACCACAGCACCACTCCCCACCACAGCACCACTCCTCACCACAGCACCTCTCCCCACCACAGCACCACTCCCCACCACAGCACCTCTCCCCACCACAGCACCACTCCCCACCACAGCACCTCTCCCCACCACAGCACCTCTCCCCACCACAGCACCTCTCCCCACCACAGCACCTCTTCCTACCACAGCACCCCTCCCCACCACAGCACATCTCCCCACCACAGCACCCTCTCCTCACCACAGCACCCCTCCCCACCACAGCACATCTCCCCAGCACAGCACCTCTCCCCACCACAGCACCTCTCCACACCCCATTACCTCTACCCTCCCCACAGCCCCAGCCTCTTTTAAAGGGACATGTTTTAGAACCTTCACAATGAATGATTTTAGGATCATTGAAAGGATCCAATTTTAGGAACATTTTTAACGTTACTGTTTTTTTGAGGGACAGTTTAAGGGACTGACTTGTGGTGGTTGACTTACTGTATGTTTTTTACTTAAAAGAACAGACTTTAGGTAACAATTTGAAGGACACACAATTATTGCCGAAAGGTTAATCGTGTCAAGAAACAATTTGACCTTAAATTTTTAAAGGTAATGGTTTTAAGTTCACTACACTGTGGGATTGCATCACTCATTAGGTAATTATAAGGCAAAACTTTAGGTATGATGAATATAAAGCTACTTTGTTTCCGTAAAGGGATTAATTCTTGATTTTTTTGTTTAATGTGAATCGTTTTAGGTTGATTTAAGGGAGATATTCAGTACTATGGCTTTTGGGTGAGTGTATAAGGGAGACATTTATTACTAGTGTCTTAGGGTGATTATTTAAGGGAGACGTTCAGTACTAAGGTTTCAGGGTGATTTTTTAAGGGAGACGTTCCGTAGTTGTTACTTTAGGACAAATGTGGGATGATTGTTACTTTAGGCGATGCTGCTCAGTAGAGACACGTATTTAAGGGGACTTATTTTAAGTTGATTGATTTCATTGGTTCCTCCTGTCTAATTTACACTGGTTCCTCTTTTCAGTGAAGGAAACTTGTTTTGAAACTTATCCACACACACACACACCTTTGAACGTTTTATATCATGTTTGTGTGTGTGTGTACAGTATGTGCACACTGGGTGGTGAAATGCGTCTAGTGTGGCAGCACTATGTTAGTGTTAAGGTGCAAGCACTGCTCGCTCCCTCTCGCTTTCAGCTGCCACCGCTGGCTAGCCATCGTGGCGAACAGGGAAGCAACTTGCATAAGTCTTCCCCTGCCAGTACACAGCCACCTCACCATCAAGACTCCTGCTGTGCCTCCTCGTGGCAACACACGGTAACTGGGTGCCTCGTGGGCCCAGGCTAGATCAGCAGGGGATCTCGGAGTAGCAGTGGGCCCAGAGGGATGGCGCATAGGCCCACTGGCATGTGGACACGTCCTGGCGCCTACCAACCACTGCCCCGCTGCCTTGGAGATTAACCTTGGCAAGTATAAGGCTACGGGAGTAAACTCCGAACGAAAAATCTGCGGTGGAGCCCTGCATCAGGCAGGCATGCTTACAGAGCTCCAACAAGACCTCAACGGCGGTATAGGCGGAAGTGATGACCACCGTGGAAACCCAACGATTACACCGGCGGAGGAAGGCAATGCCTGATCGACAGGCTGCCAAGGCGAATCCCAACAAACTGGGCTATCTGCAATCCATTGCAACTCTCCCTCTCCCTAGTCATTGCAACACTTGCACCACTGGATCAGGAAAAGGGAGGGCCAAGATGTGTGGTTGCAGCCTGCGCTCCCACCTCACCACATAAATCAACTCACACGCAGCCATCATCCAGTTCATCATACATCTCATCATCATCAAAGCCCCTACACCCCCTAAAATCCTATGGCGACGGACAAGTGGTGACGCAGACAGGCAGAAATGACTGCCGGGAGTCTCTAGTCACAACTCTGAACATGGGTGGCACAGATAAGATGGTCGTTTATGCACTGGTATCTCGGCAGCAGTGCAATCCACTCTTGTCTGTGCGACTGAGCAGCCCTTTCGAGGAGCCACTCTGCTCACCCCACATGGGGGGGGGGGGGGGGGGGGGCTAGAAAAGGTGCCCTAAACATAGCATGCCTAAAAACCCAACCTGACTGGGCAACAGCATCCAGTAAGGTCATCCTTATGCGGTCGAAAACACAGTCAAAATCACAGTTTCAAACAAAAACAAACCATACAACTTCTTATGGTCGCTGTATGGAATGTCAGGACCCTTCTGGATACTGGCACAGAAGAGCGTCCTGAAAGAAGAACTGCCCTTGTGGCAAAAGAGCTGGCTAGGTATAACATCGACATGGCAGCCATCATTGAGTCCCGGCTCCCAGATGATGGTCAGCTCACAGAACAGGGGTCTGGATATACCTTCTTCTGGAAGGGTAACCCTGCTGCAGAGAGAAACCACATTTATGGAGTTGGCTTTGCCATCCGCCAACGCATCCTACACAGGCTAACTGAAAAGTCTGTTGGGATCAACGAGCGTCTCATGACACTTCGAGTCCCACTGAATCACTCACGTCATGCCCTTTTCATCAGCGCATACGCCCCAACACTGGATGCAAAAGATGACATCAAGGAGGTCTTTTATGCCGACCTTGACAGAGTGCTAACTCTTATACCCAGAGAAGACAAGGTTGTGCTCTTTGGCGACTTCAATGCCAGAGTTGGCAGAGATGCTAACATTTGACAGGGAACTATAGTGAGAAATGGACTAGGCAAGTGTAATGCCAACGGCCTACTCCTCCTCAGCAAGTGTGCTGCACACAACCTCACTATCACCAATACCTTGTTTCGGCAGGCCGACAAGTTCAAGGGTTCGAGGCAACACCCACTATCCAAACACTGGCATCTCATTGACTACATCATTGTTAGAGAAAGAGATCGCCGAAATGTCCTCATCACCTGTGGCTCAGACCGCTGTGACACTGATCATCGACTTGTCAGAGCCAGGCTCTCACTTCACGTCGCCCCAAAACGGCGAAGGCAGCAAGCCTCCAGAAGAGGTTTTCATACTAAGCGTCTGGAGGACCCAGCAGTAGTAATGCTTTCAGAGAGCAGCTCGAACATGGGCTTATAAACAACCCAACAGCAAACAACGTGAATCCCAGTGCCAAATGGAAAACTCTCAACACTGTTATGACAAAAACCTGCAGAGACCCTCGGCCAGATCAAAAGAATACACCAGGACTGGTTTGATGAAAATGACCCGGCAATCAAAGTACTCATAGATGATAAACGTGCTGCTTTTTCTGTCTGGCAGAACAACCCTAAGTCTCGGACCAAAGCTAATACCTTCACCAAGAAGAAAGCGGCAGCCCAGCGGGAACTTCGCACTCTAAAGAATGACTGGCTTGAAAATAAAGCATGTGAAATACAAAAAACATGCAGATCAGCACAATATGCGCGAATTTTTCAATTCCATTAAAACATTTTATTGGCGCTGCCCCCCTCCGCTCATCCGACGGTAACTCCATAATTAAAGACAATGTAGGCCTCCTTCAGCGGTAGAAAGAGCACTACTATTCACTACTCAACCGAAACACCGATGTGGATGTTCTGACTAACCAGCCGGTCCCTCAGCATCCAGAACTGACCCACCTCAGCTATCCTCCATCCATCAAACAGATGGAAAATAACAAAGCCTCAGGACCTGATGAAATCCCAGCCGAGGTGTATAAAGCAGGAGGACCTCTGCTTACCAGCCGTCTCCACTCTCTCCTGGAGAATATTTGGGAAAAGGAGGAAATCCCCCAAGCTCTCAAAGACGCTTCCATTGTCAATATTTATAAGAACAAGGGAGACTGGTCAGACTGTGGCAACTACCGTGGGATCTCGCTGCTCTCCGTAGCTGGCAAGATTATCTCCCGAGTTCTCCTAAACAGACTCCTTCCTGAGGCGGAAAACTTCCTCCCAAAATCTCAATGTTGTTTTAGAGCATCATGTGGCACCACTGAAATGATCTTTACTGCCCGACAGATACAGGAAAAGTACAGAGAACAGCGTTGTGACCTGTACATGGCTTTCATTGACCTAACCGAGGCCTTCGACTCGGTCAACAGGGAAGTCCTTTGGTGGAACCTCAGCCGTTTTGGCTGCACACCAAAATTCGTCGCCATTGTGAGGCACCTCCACGATGGCATGAATGGCAGTGTCCTGCACAACGGCACCCAGTCAGAGTTCTTCCCCATCCAGATGGGTTAAACAAGGGTGTGTACTGGTACCAACTCTCTTTTCCATTTTCTTGGCTGCCTTCCTTACTCGTGCCAGTGCCAATTTAGCCGGCAAGGTGGACATCAAGTACCGGGTGAAGGGGGGTCTTTTCAACATAAGACGACTCCAGGCAAGAACAAAGGTGTTGGTAGCTTCCATTAGTGAACCTCAGTATGCGGACGACCTCACCCTTGTTGCCCACACTGAACACGACCTACAGGTGATCCTAAACACCTACGCAGATGCGTATGCGCTCTTCGGCCTTGAGGCGAATGTACGTAAGACTCAGATTCTCTTTCAACCTGTCCCAGGTTCAGACACACCTCCACCATCCATCCAGCTTAACGGTACTACCCTCTCTAATGTTACCCACTTTCTGTATCTCGGCTCCCACCTGTCCACCACTGCAGACATCGATGAAGAGATTCAGCACCGGATCAGATGTGCATCTCAAGCCTTTGGTGGACTCCGAAACCGTGTCTTCAGCTATAGGGAGCTAAAATTATCTACAAAGCTGCATGCACATCGAGCAGTGGTCCTCCCCACCCTGCTGTATGGCAGTGAGACATGGGTCACATACAGGAAGCACCTCAAGGCACTTGAAAAATTTCATCAACGTAGTCTACGTTCCATCCTCCAAGTTAGCTGGGAAGACAAGAGAACAAGTGCCAGTATTCTTGCTGACACCAACTGTAGGAGAATCGAGGCTACCATTATCCATGAACAGCTATGCTGGACTGGCCATGTTACCCGCATGGACGACAGTAGACTGCCAAAGCAGCTACTTTACAGTCACTTAACGAATAGTAAACGTAACGCCGGCGGGTATTTGAAAAGGTATAAGGATAGTCTTAAGACAAACTGAAAAGTGCCAAATCGACCCCTTCACCTGGGAGTTGATTACTCCACATCGTACCGCTTGGAGGAGCACCACACGAGGAGGAGTCAATACTTTCGAGTTAGCCCGACTGCAAACCGAGGCAGACAAGCGCCAACGCCGGAAAGACGCTGCCACCTCCCCTCCCGCACTAGATGCAGCCCTCCACATGAGCAACGAATGTGGATGACCCTGCGGGTTCCGTATCGGCGTCGTTTGTCGTCTCAAAACTCACCAACCTAGGTGACATCCCTAATAACTCGTATCATTGTATCATAGCTGCATGATCGTCATACTCGATTCCGAGTGACAGCAAAGTAGTAGTAGTAGTAGCAGTAGTGTGTGTGTGTGTAGGTAGGAGAGGGTATTTATGCCCCTCTCTACTGCTTGTCGTCTCATTTGTTTGTTTGTCATCGAAAGCATTAAGTGTTGCCATCACGAAGGTCAACACTTTAGCCCCACTAGAAAGATCTCTGTTGTCATCAGTAGTGGGGAGGGGGGGGGGAGGGAGGGGGGAGAGAGAGGGGGGAGGGAGAATGGAGGAGAATGAGAGAGAAAGAAGAGGGAAGGGGAAGAGTTGGAAGGGTGAAAGGAGGGGGGGGGAGCTAGGAGGGTGAATGGAGTGGTGGAGAATCAGGGAGGGAGAAGAGGGAAGGGATGGGATGGGAAGGTGAAGGGAGGAGAAGAGAGAGTGAGGGGAGGAGGGAAATACAGGAAGGGAAGTGGGAGATGGAGGAAGGGGGAAGGAACAGGAAGAGGGAGGGAGGAGAAATATACAGGGAAGGGGGAAGAGGGAGGAAGGGGAAGAAGCTGAGAAAAGGAAAGAGAATGGGGAGGGAGGGGAGAAGGGGAGATTTTTGCCTCAGTTATGGTCAGAAGTAATTTTTTTTATAACACCCGTAAATATTTATCTTAAGTGAACACACCAAGTGAACACCTCAAGTGAACATCTCAAGTGAATATCTTAAGTGAACACCAAGTGAACATCTCAAGTGAAAATCTAAATGAACACCTCAACTGAACTTATAAGGTGAACAACACAAGTGAACATTTTAATTGAACACCTCAAGTGCACATCGCAAGTGAACACCTCAAGTGAACACCTCACGTGAACACCTCACGTGAACATAAAAAGTGAACATCTTTAGTGAACGTCTCAAGTGAAAATCTAAAGTGAACATCTCAAATGAACACCAAGTGAACACCACAAGTGAACGTCTCAAGTGAAACTCTAAAGTGAACACCTCAAGTGAACATTTTAAGTGAACACCTTTAGTGAACACCAAGTGAACATCTTAAGTGAACATCTTAAGTGAACATCTCAAGTGAACACCTCAAGTGAACACCTCAAGTGAGCACCAAGTGAACACCTCACGTTAACATTGTAAGTGAACATCCCAAGAAAACATTTTAACTGAACACCTCCAGTGAACATTTTAAGTGAACTTATAAAGTGAACACTTGAAGTGAACACCTTGAGTTAACATCTTAAGTGAACACCTCAAGTGAATACTGACGTGAACATAAATTATTTTCGATTCCAAAGATATCTCTCTCTCTCTCTCTCTCTCTCTCTCTCTCTCTCTCTCTCTCTCTCTCTCTCTCTCTCTCTCTCTCCCCACCACCACCCTCACCCTCACCACCCTCACACCACTACCTTCACTACCTACCACCATTTCCACTACCACCATCACCACATTCACCACCACCACATTCTCTTCCACCACCACAACCACCACCAAGATAAGGAACACAGCCTTATCACCGTACAAGCGTCGGGGGAAAACAATGCTAAGCGCCGGTGCCCACAAGGTCGGTGATCAGAGGGAGTGTGTGTGAGGGAGTGACTTAGTGGTGTGTAGGTAATGCTGGCTCACACCTGACACACCTTAGTTCGTTGCTCTGAGCCCCACACCCCCACATCCCACCATCTACTCTCCTCGGGCCCCTCCTCTCCTGCCTCCTCCTCCTCCAATTCCTCTTCTTCTTCTCCCTACCCCTCCTCGCCTCCATGCCTCTCCTCATCTCTCCTTTATATCCCTCCTCTCCCCCTTCTCCTAACCCCTCCAATCCTCTCTGGTTTTTCCCTCCCCCTTGCCCCTCCACTCCTACCTGCCCCTCCACTCCTCCTAGTCCCTCCACTCCTCCCTGCCCCTCCACTCCTCCCTACCCCTCCTCTTTTCGCTGTCCCTTCATTCCTCCCTGCCTCTCCTCTTCTCTCTGCCCCTTCCCTCCTCTCTGCCCCTCCACTCCTCCCTGCCCCTCCACTCCTCTCTGCCCCTCCCCTGCCTACCCCTTCACCCTGTCTCACCTCACTCTTCTTCCTCCTGTCTTCTTAACCTGGGCAGGGTGTGGGGCATGGGGTACTGTGGGTAGTGTGGGGTCGGGTGAAGGCGTTGGATGGGTGGAGGGCGTGGGGTGATTGTAGGGCGTTGGGTGGGAGGAGACGTGGGGTGGGGTGGGTGTGAGGGGCGTGGAGGGGGTGAAGGGGGTGAGGTGGGTGGAGGCAAGGGCTGGGTTTAGGGCGTAGGGTGGTGTGAAGTCGATGAAGGCATGGATTGGGTGGAGGGCGTGGGGTAGGTGGAAGGCGTGGGGTGGGTGGAAGGCGTGGGGTGGGTGTAAGACGTGGGGTGGGTGGAAGGCGTGGGGTGGGTGGAGGTTGTGGAGTGTGGGGTGGGTGGAGGGCGTGGGTTGGGTGAAGGGCGTGGGGTGGGTGAAGGGCGTGGGGTGAGTGAAGGGCGTGGGGTGAGTGAAGGGCGTGGGGTGGGTGAAGGGTGTGGGGTGGGTGAAGGGCGTGGGATGTGTAGAAGGGTGTGGGGTGAGTGGAGGTTGTGGAGTGGGTGGAGTGTGGGGGTGGGTGGAGGGCGTGGGGTGGGTGAAGGGTATGGGGTGGGTGGAGTGTGGGGTGGGTGAAGGGTGTGGGGTTGGGTGAAGGGTGTGGGGTGGGTGAAGGGCGTGGGATGTGTGGAAGGGCGTGGGGGTGAGTGGAGGTTGTGGAGTGGGTGGAGTGTGGGGTGGGTGAAGGGCGTGGGGTGGGTGAAGGGTGTGGGGTGGGTGAAGGGCGTGGGATGTGTGGAAGGGCGTGGGGTGAGTGGAGGTTGTGGAGTGGGTGGAGTGTGGGGTGGGTGAAGGGCGTGGGGTGGGTGAAGGGCGTGGGGTGGGTGAAGGGTGTGGGATGGGTGAAGGGTGTGGGGTGGGTGGAGTGTGGGGTGGGTGAAGGGCGTGGGGTGGGTGGAGCGCGTGAGATGAGTGGAGGGCGTGGGGTGGGCGGAGGGCGTGGGATGGGTGGAGGGCGTGGGGTGGGCGGAGGGCGTGGGATGGGTGAAGGGCGTGGGGTAGGTGAAGGGCGTGGGGTGGGTGAAGGGTGTGGGGTGGGTGAAATGTGTGGGGTGGGTGAAGGGTATGGGATGGGTGGAGTGTGGGGTGGGTGAAGGGCGTGGGGTGGGTGAAGGGCGTGGGGTGGGTGAAGGGCGTGGGGTGGGTGAAGGGCGTGGGGTGGGTGAAGGGTGTGGGGTGGGTGAAGGGTGTGGGGTGGGTGAAGGGCGTAGGGTGGGTGAAGGGTGTGGGGTGGGTGGAGTGTGGGGTGGGTGAAGGGTGTGGGGTGGGTGAAGGGTGTGGAGTGTGTGGTGGGTGAAGGGCGTGGGGTGGGTGAAGGGCGTGGGGTGGGTGAAAGGTGTGGGGTGGGTGAAGGGCGTGGGTTGGGTGGAGTGTGGGGTGGGTGAAGGGCGTGGGGTGGGTGGAGTGTGTGGTGGGTGAAGGGCTTGGGGTGGGTGGAGCGCGTGAGATGAGTGGAGGGCGTGGGGTGGGTGGAGTGTTGGTGGAGATTGTGGGGTGGGTGAAAGCCATGGAGTGGGTGGAGGGCGTGGGGTGGGTGAAGTTTGTTGGGTGAGTGGTGGGCGTGGGGTGAGTGGAAGGCTTGGGGTGGGTGGGGGCGTAGGGTAGGTGGAGGGCATGAGGTGGGTGGAGGTGTGGGGTGAGTGGACGGCGTGGGAATTTTTAATTTTTTTTAATTTTGCCGCGTACAGCGGCTAGTTAATTGTGCACCCCATACTCAGTTAGGTGGAGGGCGTGGGGTGATTGGAGGGCGTGGGGCGGGTGGTGGGCGTGTGGTGGGTGGAGGGCGTGGGGTGGGTGGAGGTATGGAGTGAGTGGTGGGCATGGGGTGGATGGAGGGTGTCAAATGGGTGGAGGGCGTGTGGTGGGTGGAGTGAGTGGGGTGGGTGGTGGGCGTGGGCTGGGTGGAGGGTGTGGGGTGGGTGGAGGGCGTTAGGTGGGTGGAGGAAGTGGGGTGGGTGGTGGGCGTGAGGTGGGTAGTGGGCGTGGGGTGGGTGGAGGACGTGGGGTGGGTGGAGGGCGTGGGGTGGGTAGTGGGCGTGGGGTGGGTGGAGGACGTGGGGTGTGTGGAGGGCGTGGGGTGGGTAGTGGGCGTGGGGTGGGTGGAGGGCGTGGGGTGTGTGGAGGGCGTGGGATTTGTTGTGGGGTGAGTGGTGGGCGTGGGGTGGTTTGAGGGCGTGGGGTGGGTGGAGGGCGTGGGGTGGGTGGTGGGCGTGGGGTGGGTGGAGGCGTGATGGTGACCTTCGCAGGGTCGTACACGCCACCGCTGCACACCCTCAGGCTCCCTGACCCGTTGCGCTAGGTTATTGCCACTCTCCCTCACTACTCTCCCTCACCACTCTCCCTCATTACTCTCCCTCACTACTCTCCTTCACTACTCTCCCTCACCACTCTCCCTCACTACTCTCCCTCACCACTCTCCCTCACTACTCTCTCTCACCACTCTCCTTCACTACTCTCCCTAACCACTCTCCCTCACTACTCTCCCTCACCACTCTCCCTCACTATTCTCCCTCACTATTCTCCCTCACTACTCTCCCTCACCTTTTTATCTGTGTTCTCTTATAACTATGGTCTATTATTGGTCTATTATAACTATGGTCTATTATTGGTCTATTATAACTATGGTCTATTATTGGTCTATTATAACTATGGTCTATTATTGGTCTATTATAACTATGGTCTATTATTGGTCTATTATAACTATGGTCTATTATTGGTCTATTATAACTATGGTCTATTATTGGTCTATTATAACTATGGTCTGTTATTGGTCTATTATAACTATGGTCTATTATCGGTCTATTATAACTATGGTCTATTATTGGTCTATTATAACTATGGTCTATTATCGGTCTATTATAACTATGGTCTATTATTGGTCTATTATAACTATGGTCTATTATTGGTCTATTATAACTATGGTCTATTACCTGTGGACGAGTAGATTTTTGTTTGCTACTTTTATTTTGTTTACTTGTTTTGGTTTGGTTAAGCTTACATGGTTGGTTTGTTTGTGTTGTTTTAATTGTTTATGTTAAAACTGTCGGGTTATAATATAAACCATGTTGCTTTGATTATAACTTTCGATTATTATTATTATTATTATTATTATTATTATTATTATTTATTTTATTATTATTATTATTATTATTATTTATTTTATTATTATTATTATTATTATTATTTTATTTATTTTTTTTACTATTATTGTTATTATTTGTTCTTGGATACAATTGTTCTTTACAGCCTTCCTCCACTTCTTCTCCTCCTTTAGTTATTGGTCAGGATTTTACGTCTGTTTTTGTCTCTCACCAGAAATACACACACACACACACACACACACACAAACACACACACACACACAAACACACACAAACACACACACACACACACGATGGCGAGAATTACCCGTAGATTTCATGGTTTTAAGTCTCTCTTAGTACTGACGATTACATTATGAATAAACTTAATTAATTATATGATTGATATGAGTTTTAATAGGACAAATAATAATAGTGATAGTAATAATAATAATAATAGTAGTAGTAATAATAGTAATACCTACATATATATCATAAAAATACATAGTTGGTATACCTACTCATAAGGGAGGAATACATGCACTCTGTTTGAGTGTATAGGAGTCAAAATAGGTAGATATAAGTTATGTTTGTTAAGTAACCCGGATTTAATACACTGAGTTACTCACTGAACTATGTTTTGTATCTTCCACAGGTACGGGTTACAGTGCGTCGACGTGGGTACAGTAAGTGTGTGTGTTGTGCCCACAGAGGTCATGGTGACCACAGAGGTTATGGTGACCTCAGAGGTTATGGTGGCCACAGAGGTCATGGTGACCTCAGAGGTTATGGTGACCACAGAGGTTATGGTGGCCACAGGTTGTGGTGGCCACAGAGGTTATGGTGGCCACAAGGTCGCCTCACGTCTAGACAGGCAGGTAGAGGCTGTACAAGGTTTATTGATTATTGAAAATTTCATTACCTGGGTGGGAGGACCTTGTGGTGCAACAGGTGTGACACTCTCTCTCTCTCTCTCTCTCTCTCTCTCTCTCTCTCTCTCTCTCTCTCTCTCTCCGTAGCACCAGTACAGGGTAACTTAACACAGCCGTTTCTTGTGATAATGTTTAAGATTTTTTCCTTCTTTACCGTCAAACACGTCTTTATATATATCTGTTGCCTGTTGTATAACAGACCACCTCTGACAGCCACACTAACACAGCTATGACCACCACTGACAGCCACACTAACACAGCTATGACCACCACTGACAGCCACACTAACACAGCTATGACCACCACTGACAGCCACACTAACACAGCTATGACCACCACTGACAGCCACACTAACACAGCTATGACCACCACTGACAGCCACACTAACACAGCTATGACCACCACTGACAGCCACACTAACACAGCTATGACCACCACTGACAGCCACACTAACACAGCTATGACCACCACTGACAGCCACACTAACACAGCTATGACCACCACTGACAGCCACACTAACACAGCTATGACCACCACTGACAGCCACACTAACACAGCTATGACCACCACTGACAGCCACACTAACACAGCTATGACCACCACTGACAGCCACACTAACACAGCTATGACCACCACTGACAGCCACACTAACACAGCTATGACCACCACTGACAGCCACACTAACACAGCTATGACCACCACTGACAGCCACACTAACACAGCTATGACCACCACTGACAGCCACACTAACACAGCTATGACCACCACTGACAGCCACACTAACACAGCTATGACCACCACTGACAGCCACATTAACACAGCTATGACCACCACTGACAGCCACATTAACACAGCTATGACCACCTCTGACAGCCACACTGAGTCTATAACATATCCCTCACTGATCTGACTGGTAGAGGGTCAGTGCTTAGAGGGATGTTTAGGTTAGGTTAGGTTTGTTATCCTCCACTTAAACTTAATCCAACCTAACACACTTAACATTAACCTGACCTTACTTCAATCTTCGTCAAAGGCGTGTGTGTGTGTGTGTGTGTGTGTGTGTGTGTGTGTGTGTGTGTGTGTGTGTGTGAGGTAATCAGCTGGCCCCAGGGTGCTCGGGGCCTGTTACCGCCACCGAGGGATGAGAGAGAGCGAGAAAGAGAGAGGACGTGTGCGTGTGTGTACGAAAGAGAGCGGATTCGTGAGAGAGAGGGGAGGAGGGAGAATGTGTCCGTGTGGGTGTATGAGAGAGAGAGAGAGAGAGAGAGAGAGAGAATGTTTGTGTGTGGAAGAGAGAATGCGTGAGAAAGAGCCAATGTGTGTGTGTGTGTGAGAGAGAGAGAGAGAGAGAGTAAGGTGTGGTGGTGGTGGGCGGGGTGAGTGACCTTGCCAAGCCTCTGAGACGATTCCGGAGGAGGAGGAGGAGGAAGGGGAGGAGGAGGAGGAGGAGGAGGAGGAGGAGGGGGGTGGGGAGAGAGAGGAGGAGGAGGCGGGTGGGTCAAGAACAAGTTCAGTTACAAGTACAAGTCGTATAAGTACAGGTAGAATTATAATTACAGTTACAGATATAAATACAGGTGTAGTTACAGGTAAAATTAAATGCATAGAGGGTGTGTTCCCCTCCCTTACTTGTCAGAGGGGGAAAGGGGGGGGGGCATGGGAAGGAAGGAGAAAGGGTGAGAGAATTGGGGAGGTGAAAAGGAGGGAGGGAAACAGGAAGGGAAGGAGGAAAGGAATGAGGGGGGGCGGCGGGGGGGAGGGGTATGGCATTAGCATTCCCTTGCTGTTTCCTCCCACCTCACTGCTGTACCCAGTGACTTTCTTGTACCCAGTGACTTTCCTAAGCCAGTGACTTTCCTGTACCCAATTACTTTCCTATACCCAGTGACTGCTGTACCCAGTGAGTTTCCTGTACTTAATGATGTTTCCTGTACCCAGAGACTTTCCTGTGTCCAGTGACTGCTTCCTGTACCCAGAGACTTTCCTGTATCCAATGACTGCTGTATTCTGTGACTTTTCTGTACCCAGTAACTTTACTGTACCTAGTGAATGTTGTACCCAGTGACTTTGCTGTGTCCTGTGATTGCTTCCTGTACCCAGAGACTTTCCTGTATCCAGTGACTGCTGTATTATGTGACTTAACTGTACCCAGTAACTTTTCTGTGCCTAGTGACTGTTGTACCCAGTGACTTTGCTGTGTCCAGTGACTGCTTCCTGTACCCAGTGACTTTGCTGCACCCGGTGACTGCTGCACCTGGTGACTACTGCACCTGGTGACTGCTGTACCCACTGACTTTGCTGTATCTGGTGTCTGTTGTACCCAGTGACTTTTCTGTATCCAGTGGCTTTGCTGTACCCAGTGACTTTGCTGTACGTGGTGTCTGCTGTACCCAGTGACTGCTGTAGTCATTGCCTTTGCTGTACCCAGTGACTTTGCTGTACCTGGGGTCTGCTGTACCCAGTGACTGCTGTAGCCATTGCCTTTGCTGTACCCAGTGACTTTGCTGTACCTGGTGTCTGTTGTACCCAGTGACTTTGTTGTACCCAGTGACTTTGCTGTACCTGGTGACTGCTGTACCTAGTGACTTTGCTGTACCTAGTGACTTTGCTGTACCCAGTGACTTTGCTGTACCTGGTGTCTGTTGTACCCAGTGACTTTGCTGTACTCGGTGACTTTGTTGTACCCAGTGACTTTGCTGTACCTGGTGTCTGTTGTACCCAGTGACTTTGCTGTATCCAGTGACTTTGCTGTACCTGGTGTCTGCTGTACCCAGTGACTTTGCTGTACCTGGTGTCTGTTGTACCCAGTGACTTTGCTGTACCTGGTGTCTGTGTCTGTTGTACCCAGTGACTTTGCTGTACCTGGTGTCTGTTGTACCCAGTGACTTTGCTGTACTCGGTGACTTTGTTGTACCTGGTGTCTGCTGTACCCAAAGACTTTGCTGTACAAAGTGACTTTGCTGTATCCAGTGACTTTGCTGTACCTGGTGTCTGTTGTACCCAATGACTTTGCTGTATCCAGTGATTTTTCTGTACCCAGTGACTTTGCTGTGCCCAGTGATTGCTGTACCCAGTGACTTTGCTGTACCCAGTGACTTTGCTGTACCCAGTGACTGCTGCACCTGGTGACTGCTGTACCCAGTGACTTTGCTGCACCCAGTGACTGCTGTACCTGGTGTCTGTTGTACCCAGTGACTTTGCTGGACCTGGTGTCTGTTGTACCAAGTAACTTTGCTGTACCTGGTGACTTCTGTACCCAGTGACTTTGCTGTACCCAGTGACTTTGCTGCACCTGGTGTCTGTTGTACCCAGTGACTTTGCTGTTCCCAGTGACTTTGCTGCACCTGGTGTCTGTTGTACCCAGTGACTTTGCTGCACCTGGTGACTGCTGTACCCAGTGACTTTGCTGTACCCAGTGACTTTGCTGCACCTGGTGTCTGTTGTACCCAGTGACTTTGCTGTACCTGGTGTCTGTTGTACCCAGTGACTTTGCTGTACCCAGTGACTGTTGTACCCAGTGACTTTGCTGTACCCAGTGACTTTGCTGTACCCAGTGACTTTGCTGTACCCAGTGACTTTGCTGTACCCAGTGACTGCTGTACCCAGTGACTGCTGTACCCAGTGACTTTGCTGTACCTGGTGACTGCTGTACCCAGTGACTTTGCTGCACCCAGTGACTGCTGTACCTGGTGTCTGTTGTACCCAGTGACTTTGCTGGACCTGGTGTCTGTTGTACCAAGTGACTTTGCTGTACCTGGTGACTTCTGTACCCAGTGACTTTGCTGTACCCAGTGACTTTGCTGCACCTGGTGTCTGTTGTACCCAGTGACTTTGCTGTTCCCAGTGACTTTGCTGCACCTGGTGTCTGTTGTACCCAGTGACTTTGCTGCACCTGGTGACTGCTGTACCCAGTGACTTTGCTGTACCCAGTGACTTTGCTGCACCTGGTGTCTGTTGTACCCAGTGACTTTGCTGTACCCAGTGACTTTGCTGTACCTGGTGTCTGTTGTACCCAGTGACTTTGCTGTACCCAGTGACTGTTGTACCCAGTGACTTTTCTGTACCCAGTGACTTTACTGTACCCAGTGACTTTGCTGTACCCAGTGACTTTGCTGTACCCAGTGACTTTGCTGTACCCAGTGTCTGCTGTACCCAGTGACTTTGCTGTACCTGGTGACTGCTGTACCCAGTGACTGCTGTACCCAGTGACTTTGCTGTACCTGGTGACTGCTGTACCCTGTGACTGCTCTACCCAGTGACTTTGCTGCACCTGGTGTCTGTTGTACCCAGTGACTTTTCTGTACCCAGTGACTTTGCTGCACCTGGTGTCTGTTGTACCCAGTGACTTTTCTGTACCCAGTGACTTTGCTGCACCTGGTTTCTGTTGTACCCAGTGACTTTTCTGTACCCAGTGACTTTGCTGCACCTGGCTTCTGTTGTACCCAGTGACTTTTCTGTACCCAGTGAGTTTTCAACTAATGTACTTATATTGTTTTATAGTTACTTGACAATGGCACTTATAATGAAGTTAAGTAGAGATTTCTTTACTTAAGTAGAGTTACAGTGATATAATTATTGTTGGACGTAGAGAGTTAATAGAGGAAATATAATAAAGCAAAGTGGGAGGAGGAGAAGAAGATTTATAAGGAGGGAGAGAGCGAGGGGAGGAAGAGAAGTACTACAGTAAGAGGCAACATAAGAAGAAGAATAGAGAGAATTAGAAGAACAGCAAGAACAAGAGGAATAAGTAACAAAATAAGAAATGATACAAGAAGAAGAAGAAGAAGAAGAAGAAGGGGAGAGGCATGAACATGGGTGCAGTGTACCCGAGTTGGGACCTGTGTGTGTGTGTTTGTTTTGTGTGTGTGTGTGTGTGTTTGTTTTGTGTGTATGTGTTTTGTGTGTGTGTGTGTGTGTGTGTTTGTTTTGTGTGTGTGTGTGTGTGTTTGTTTTGTGTGTATGTGTTTTGTGTGTGGGGGGGGTGTTTTATGTGTGTGTGTGTGTGTGTTTTGTGTGTGTGTGTGTGTGTGTGTGTGTGTGTTTTTTTGTGTTTGTGTCGTGTATGTGTGTGTGCGTGTGTGTGTGTGTTTCGTGTAAGTGTGTGTGTTTTTGTGTTTGTGTGTGTGTGTGTGTGTGCGCGCGCGCTCTGGGGTCGGCTGGAGTGATGCCAGCAGATTAGGGTGGTCATACATACATACGTACACACACTCCTCACACTTAATTCGTACATGTATACACTTTATACTTACATGCGTACACTTTAGTCATTTGGATACACTATTTATTTTTATTATTATTATTATTGTTATTATTAAAATTATTATTATTATTATTTTTATTATTATTATTGTTATTATTAAAATTATTATTATTATTATTATTATTATTATTATTATTATTATTATTATTATTGTTATTATTAAAATTATTATTATTATTATTATTATTATTATTATTATTATTATTAAATTATTATTATTATTATTATTATTATTATTATTATTATTAGTATTAATTTTATAAATATTAATAATAATATTATTATTATTATTATTGTTATTGTTATTATTATTATTATTATTATTATTATTATTATTATTATTATTTTTATTACTATTATTATTATTATTATTATTATTATTATTATTATTATTATTTTATTATTATTATTATTATTATTATTACCGTAACAGCTGATGACAGAGACATGAGAACTGGTTAAAGGTTCTGCAGGAAGGTTTATAACCCCTTCAAGTGTGACACAGGCGGGTGTTGACCGTACGGAATCCAGACCCGAACCCGGAACTGGAAGCTGAGATAACTTAGCGGAACCTAGCTTAGCTTACCTCTAACCTAAGATAGCCTAACTTAACCTAGCTTACCTGTAACCTAACCTAACCTAACCTAGTTTTCTTACTGAGTGGCTCCCGTAGATCTTTTATTGATACTGAAGGGACAAGAGGAGAAGGAAGAGGAGGAGAAAGAAGATGGAGGAGGGAGGGAAGGAGTTAAGTGAATATAGGAATAAGATAAACAAGATAATACCACATCCCCTCTTTGCCAGGGTCTCTCTCTCTCTCTCTCTCTCTCTCTCTCTCTCTCTCTCTCTCTCTCTCTCTCTCTCTCTCTCTCGTGTGTGTGTAGGGGGGGCATCTTATGAACGAGTTAGTATCACAGTGTACCCACCACTACCACACCCTCCTCCACTCCTTTCCCGGCACTTGCTGCCAGCTTGTGCCAAGGCTGGCGGGTCGTTTGGCCAGTTGGTCACATATTGTAGCCGATTACGCGCGCAACTCAGCTGGGTGAGGCAGCACCCCCCTACCCCCACGCCCCCCCCCCCCTCCCCCCTCCCCCCAATGTAAACAAATGACTCCTCAAATTTGGCGGAAAAGTTGATCAAGGAAGTTTCCTGGTTGTAAAAACTTCAGCATTTTACTTTTCTCACGTTTATCATGATAGAAAAACCAGTCACAGACAGAGCTGATCATGCAGCATGTTGTGACCTCTGAAATGTATTGGGCGGTTTGTTTCGGTGGCGACAATTGCCAACGATGGATGCAATATGTTATCAACCGAGCGGAAACGTCACCAAATATAGCGAATTTACGGTCCCATTAATATTTTTGAATGAATCAAGTGAGTTTTAGCGAGTGTAAAAGTAGTTTTACGGGACCTAGGCCCCTGGGACGGACCTCTGCTTATTTTATTATTTTATATGTTTTTAATTTTGCGAAGTTTAGTGATATATATAACTTTTGGTTTAAGTTTGACTGTATACAAATTTGGGAATCTATTTCGGGAACTTTACTCCTTTTTACGCCAACCGCCAGCACCCTATAACGCCACCCACACGTCTGCCACGCCCACCACAAACACGCTAAGACAGCGCACACGTCCACCCCGCTGACCATCAACACCCTAGCGCAACCCACACACGTCCACCCCCCACGCCCACCCTACCCACCACATGCAAATAAGTCCACCCACACTCCCACCCTTACGCAACCCACCGTACCCACCTGAAGCACGCTAACGCCGCCCACACCCCCACCCTGCGGCGCCTGGGTGGAGTTCAGCATTGATAAAAAATATAAAGAAACAGAGGCAGAGGTTAAGTCACGCACCCTGGCCCCTCCCCGCCCTGCCTCACCCCGGCCCCACCCGCCCTGCCTCACCCCGACCCCTCCCCGCCCTGCCTCACTCTGGCCCCTCCCCGCCCTCCCTTACCCTGGCCCCTCCCCACTCTATCTCACCCCGGCCCCTCCCCACCCTGCTTCACCCCGGCCCCTCCCCACCCTGCTTCACCCAGGCCCCTCCCCACCCTGCTTCACCTCGGCCCCTCCCCACCCTGCTTCACCTCGGCCCCTCCCCACCCTGCTTCACCCCGGCCTCTCCCCACCTTGCTTCACCCCGGCCCCTCCCCAATCTGCCTCACCCCGGCCCCTCCCTACTCTATCTTACCCCGGCTCCTCCCCACCCTGCTTCACCCCGGCCCATCCTCACCCTGCCTCACCCAGTCCCCTACCCACTCTGCTTCACCCCGGCCTCTCCCCACCCTGCTTCACCCCGGCCCTCCCCACTGCTTCACCCCAGCCTCTCGCCACCCTGCTTCACCCCGGATACTCCTCACCCTGCCTTACCCAGGTCCCTCCCCACTCTGCTTCACCCCGGCCTCTCCCCACCCTGCTTTACCCCGGCCTCTCCCCACCCTGCTTCACCCCGGACACTCCTCACCCTGCCTCACCCAGGTCCCTCCCCACCCTGCTTCACCCCGGCCTCTCCCCACCCTGCTTCACCCCGACGCCTCCCCACCCTGCCTCACTCCAGCCCTTTTACGCTTGACCTCTGGATTTAATTTCCTTTACACATACCCATTTAATATTACCCTTCCCCCTACATACCCCTACATGCCCCCTACATACCCCCTTACACACTACCTAAAAGATGTAGGAAGTGACCAATTCAGTCAGGTCAGTGAGAGCGGAGCCCCAACTTTAAACTGGTTAGGAAGTTGATCTGTGGAGACGTAAGGGAAACCCAGGCAAATAAGCTGTGGTGGTGGTAGTGTGGTGGTGTGATGGTGGTGGTGGTGGTGGTGTGATGGTGGTAGTGTGGTGGTGGTGGTAGTGTGGTGGTGGTAGTGTGGTGGTGGTGTGATGGTGGTAGTGTGGTGGTGGTGGTAGTGTGGTGGTGGTAGTGTGGTGGTGGTGGTAGTGTGGTGGTAGTGTGGTGGTGGTGGTAGTGTGATGGTGGTAGTGTGGTGGTGGTAGTGTGGTGGTGGTGGTAGTGTGGTGGTGGTGGTAGTGTGATGGTGGTTGTGTGGTGGTGGTAGTGTGGTGGTGGTAGTGTGGTGGTGGTGGTGTGGTGGTGTGGTGGTGTGATGGTGGTAGTGTGGTGGTGGTGGTAGTGTGGTGGTGGTGGTAGTGTGATGGTGGTAGTGTGGTGGTGGTGGTAGTGTGGTGGTGGTGTGATGGTGGTAGTGTGGTGGTGGTGGTGGTGTGATGGTGGTGGTGTGGTGGTGTGATGGTGGTGGTGTGGTGGTGGTGGTGTGATGGTGGTAGTGTGGTGGTGGTGTGGTGGTGGTGGTGGTGGTAGTGTGATGGTGGTAGTGTGGTGGTGGTGGTAGTGTGGTGGTGGTGGTAGTGGTGGTAGTGTGGTGGTGGTGGTAGTGTGGTGGTGATGGTGGTAGTAATGATGGAGTTGTGGTAGTAATGGTAATGGTGGTGTTGTGGTACTAGTGGTGATAGTGGTATTATTGGTGGTGGTGATAGTGGTATTATTGGTGGATGGTGAAGATGGTGGTAGTGTGGTGGTGGTGTTGTGGTATTGTGGTGGTGGTGATGGTGGTAGTGGGGGGTGGGGTAGTTTTGTGGTAATGGTGGTGGTGTTGTGGTAGTGTGGTGGTGGTGTTTTGGTGGTGGTGGTGTAGTGGTAGTAGTGGCGGTGGTGTTGTGGTAGTGGTGTTAGTGTTATGGTAATGGTGGTAGTGGTGGTGGTGTGGTAATGGTGGTAGTGTTTCGGTAATGATGGGAGTGGTATGGTAGTGGTGTAGTGGTTGTGGTGGTGTAGTGGTTGTGGTGGTGTAGTGGTTGTGGTGGTGTAGTTGTAGTGGTGGTGTTGTGGTCGTGGTGGTGTTGTGGTCGTGGTGGTGTTGTGGTCGTGGTGGTAGTGTTGTAGTTTTGTAGTAGTAGTGGTGTAGTGACCTGTGGTGACGCTCTCCCAACACCATCTCACCCCCCCCCCCCCCAGTGAGGTATGCCTGCTGGTTGAGGTAGGTCAGGGGATCATCTCACTCACTTGTGTCAGGGCGGGCGGGTAAGACACTCAGCTGGTCCTCTTGTGCTTCACGCCCACAAAAACTTGTTCTTAATGTGAATTAATTATCTGACGAGCCTTGAGCCTCCTGTGTCTCAAGCACCCCCTCCCCCCACTCTCTCCCTTTGCCACCCCTAGAGATGCCACCTCCAGACAACAGGGTGCCACCCAAAAACATCAGGGTGCCACCCCAGATGACAGGGTGCCACTCCAGAGCAGGTTGCCATCCCTAGAGGATAGATTGCCTCCTAAGAAGAGCAGGGTGCCACTGCAAAGAATATGCCATCCTAATGAAGTGCCGCCCCAGAGGAGGACGAGGCGGCAGCTTCTTCAGTGACAGGTCTTCGGTTGCAGATGTTGCACAGTGACTTCATCTTAGATACTCTGTTGCTGATGTTGACCTTCCTCCCACACACGAGGAAGGTCCTTGTGGCCCATCCCCTTTACCTGCTCCAACATTATAAAAGATTCATTTGATAAATTTTCCTCGCAACTTGAGACATAAACTGACGGCTTAAGCTGCGACACCGTTCACAATGGCATTATAAATAATAGATTAACCTAACCTAATGTAACGCTAACCTAACCTAATGTAACGCTAACCTAACCTAACCTTTTGTAACGCTTACCAACCTAACCTATTGTAACGCTAACCTAACCTATTGTAACGCTTACCAACCTAACCTAATGTAACGCTAACCTAACCTAACCTATTGTAACGCTTGCCAACCTAACCTATTGTAACGCTTACCAACCTAACCTAATGTAACGCTAACCTAACCTATTGTAACGCTTGCCAACCTAACCTATTGTAACGCTTACCAACCTAACCTAATGTAACGCTAACCTAACCTAACCTACTGTAACGCTAACCTAACCTAACCTATTGTAACGCTTGCCAACCTAACCTATTGTAACGCTTACCAACCTAACCTATTGTAACGCTAACCTAACCTAACCTATTGTAACGCTTACCAACCTAACCTATTGTAACGCTTACCAACCTAACCTATTGTAACGCTTACCAACCTAACCTATTGTAACGCTAACCTAACCTAACCTATTGTAACGCTTAACCAACCTAACCTAATGCTAATCTAACCTAACCTAACCCTCTCAAGTAACCTATGACGTCATCAGCTGGTCCTCATAGCCTTGCCTCAAGTGTCATCCGGGTTAAGGACGAAGTTGAGCGACACCTGGAGTGCTACTTGATGTACCTACGTCTTGTACTTGAGGATGAACCTGTATCTGACTCTTGTTACTTAGAGGAGAGTGAGGTGGTGTTACTTAGAGGGGAGTGAGGTGGTGTTACTTAGAGGAGAGTGAGGTGGTGTTACCTTGTGTTACTTAAGAGTCATGTAGTGTTATTTAAGAAGAGAGTGAGGTGGTGTTGCTTAAAAGGAGGGTGAGGTAGTGTTACTTAGTGCGACTTAGAGGAGAGTGAGGTAGTGTTACTAAAGAGGAGAATGAGGTAGTGTTACTTAGAGGGGAGTGAGGTGGTGTTACTTACTGTTACTTGAAAGGAAAGTAAAATAGAGCTACTTAAATTTCTGTTTTTTTAGTTACTTTTATTATTATTATTATTATTATTATTATTATTATTATTATTATTATTATTATTATTATTACGTGTGTGTGTGTGTGTGTGTGTAAAGCATCACAACCGTGAACAAAATTGAAACTGCATTATCGTCTTCGGTGTTATCTGCAACCAGAGAGGAGGAGGGGAAGAAGAAAGACGAGGAGGAAGAAAGAAGAGTAGGAGGAGGAGGAAGAGGAAGAGAAGAAGAAAGAGGAAGTGGATAGGATATGGAAGAGAGATAGTCATCACTAAACTGTACCTCGCTCATAACTACTACCTGTACACACCATCTGGATGTATGTACCAGCTGTAAGTACCAGCTGAGTTACACGTTCACGATGTCGCACTGAGGTTGAGGTGGAGGGAGGGAAGAAGGAGTTAAGGATGCAGAGAAGGAAGGAGGGATGGAGGATGGAAGGGGAGATGGAGGGCGGGAGAAAGAGTCAGAGAAGGAGGAAGGAAATTACTTGTAGTAGTATTTGTGGTACTAGTAGTTGTTGTAGTAGTAGCTGGAAAGGTGAATGAGTGGGTTAGGGAGATACAAGCTCTATCTGACATGCGGCTTTTGCGGCATTCACCCACGGAGTCAAGTATCGCTGGAACTACCTGATGCGCACTATACCTGATATCGGACCCCTCCTCCACCCTCTGGAAGAAGCTATCAGTGTCAATTTCATTCACAAATTAGTGAAACACCCTCACTTAACCCCAGCAGAAAGATCGAGAACGACAAGATAAGGGCATACGGGGAGAGAATTCAGAATGTTGATCAAGGCAGCTTCACTCCTCAAGTGTTCACAACCTCTGGTGGGATGGGACCAAGTGAAAGGTGCTTCTATGCCAGACTCGCGGAGGTGCTATTCGAACTGAAGCAGCAGCCCAGAAGTTATGTTACAGCCTGGATGAGATGTCGACTGTCCTTCTCTCTCTTCAGGTCGGCTTTGCTCAGCCTCAGGGGAACGAGAGCATCGGCCCCCAAAGCCGACAACAGTTGCAGATATTGACTTTGAGGCAACAGTCATAGATCTGCGGCTTAGCTAACACAGCTGGGTAGCTACTTTTGTATTAGGATATTTAATATTAAGGTAATAAAATGGTGGCGAAGGTGTGGCTATTGGGAGAGGCTAGTAGTAGTAGTAGTAATTAAGAATGTGTGATAAGATTACATAAGTTGTCGATATAACTATTAAGTATTTTATGACAGCTTCACCTATTAATTAAGACACTAATTAACACTTACTTTAGGTGATAATTGAGCTTCCTCCCTCTCTCTCCTTTCTTCCTCTCTCCCTCCCTCTTCCCTTCTTCCATCTCTCGCTCCCTCTTTCCCTCTTCCCTCCTTAGTTCCCTCCTTCCTGCTTTCCTCCCTCTCTCCTGATCTATTTGCTGACCGACTGAAATGACTGAGTCAGCATAGGAGAGACCAGATCAGCGTGGCTCACTGCTGACACCGTCCCGCCTCTTCCCAGACACAACACCCTCCGCTTCCTTCCCATTCTCCTCCTCTTCCTCCTCCTCTTCCTCTCCTCTTCCTCATTCTACCAACACTCCTCTTCGTGTTTCGTCATACAAACTACACTTACACTAAACTCTTTGTCATCACCTTATGTAAGTTTAACATTCATTTATTTATTTCTGTTGCAGGTAAATGACGACGACCTGAACACGTGTACTGAACCTTATGTGAGTATTGTTACGGGCCGCCATACATACATACATACATTACAATACATACATACATACATACATACATACATACATACATACATAAAATTACATAAATGCATACATATATACATCCCAACATACATACATACATACATACATACATACATACATACATACATACATACCACCAGCTGTGAGAGGTGGGGATGGTGCATTGCGGAAGACAGATGCTTGACGTTAGCATGATCACCTGCTGACGACAGCAGCTGACGACTGAAACTGACAACAGGAGCATCCCGTCAGCACGTCTGTCAGGAGGTGTCTGCGTCAGGTGGCTCTATATATGTTGGGTCACAGGAAGTGGTGAATGACGGACCCGGGTCAGCGTGTAACTGTCACGGTTCGTGTCCTGCATATTTCAAACCCCACCAGAACACAGTAGACCCTATGAGACCCTAGTAGACCCCACCGGAACCCAGCAGACCCAACCAGAACCTAGTAGACCCCACCAGACCCTAGTAGAGCCCACCGGAACCCAGTAGACCCCACCAGACCCTAGTAGACCCCACCAGACCCTAGTAGACCCAATGAGACCCAAACAGACCCCACCAGACCCTAGTAGAGCCCACCGGAACCCAGCAGACCCAACCAGAACCCAGTAGACCCCACCAGACCCTAGTAGATCCTACCAGACCAAATTAGACCCCACCAGAACCTAATAAACCCCACCAGACCCTAGTAGACCCCCACCAGACCCTAGTAGACCCCCACCAGACCCTAGTAGACCCAATGAGACCCTAATGGGCCCCACCAGACCCTATTAGACCCCACCAGATCCTAGTAGACCCCACCAGATCCTAGTAGACCCCACCAGAACCCAGTAGACCCCACTGGACCCTAGTAGACTCCACTGGACCCTAGTAGACCCCACCGGACCCTAGTAGACCCCACCGGACCCTAGTAGACCCCACCGGACTCTACTAGACCCAAGTAGACCCCACCTGACCCTAGTAGTCCCCACCAGACCATAGTAGACCCCACCAGACACTAGTGCACCCCACCAGTGCCTAGTAGACCCCACCAGATCTTAGTAGACCCCCAGAACCCAGAAGACCCCATCAATCCCTAGTAGACCCCACCAGACCCTAGCATACCTCATCATACCCTAGTAGACCCCACCAGACCCTAGTAGACCCAATCAGACCCTAGTAGGCCCCACCAGACCCTATTAGACCCCACCAGACCCTAGTAGACCCAATCAGACCCTAGTAGGCCCCACCAGACCCTATTAGACCCCACCAGACCCTAGTAGACCCCACCCCACCAGACCCTAGTACATCCTACCAGCGCCTAGTAGGCCCCAGCATAACTCTAGTAGACCCCACCAGACCCTAGTAGGCCCCACCAAACCCTATGGATCCCACCACATACTAGCAGACCCCATCAGTACCCACTAGACCCCACCAGACCCTAGTAGACCTCCCAAGACCCTAGTATACCCCACAAGACCCTAGTAGACCCCCCAAGACCCTAGTAGATCCCGCCAGACCCTAGTAGGCCACCAGATCCTTTGGATCCCACCACATGCTAGTAGACCCCATCAGAACCCACTAAACCCAACCAGACCCCAGTAGACCATACCAGGCCCCAGTAGACCATACCAGGCCCCAGTAGACCATACCAGGCCCCAGTAGACCACGCCAAACCACATCATATCCCATCAGAATGAATCTAATCTCACCTCACCTATTCCAAGGTTGGTGTGTGTGTGTGTGTGTGTGTGTGTGTGTGTGTGTGTGTGTGTGTGTGTGTGCCATGACGTAAATATTGTCTTGTTTACACCTGGTTATTATTCTTTTTGGCCGCGTTTATTTAGTTCGTAATCCTGCCTCTCCTGCACATGGCTAGGTAGTGCACATGGCCAGGTGGTGCACATGGCAAGATGGTTCACATGACCAGGTGATACACATGGCAAGGTGATGCACATAAACCTGGTGGTACATATGGCTAAGTGGTGCACATGGCAAGATGGTACACATGGCCAGGTGGTACACATGACAGAGGTTGTACACATGATCAGATGGTGCAAATGACAAAGGTGATGCACATGGCCAGGTGGTACATATGACAGGTGGTGCATATAGGCAGGTGGTGTACACGACTCGGTAGTGCACATGAATAAGTGATACACATGATAAGGTGGTGAACATGGCCAGGTGGTGAACATGGCCAGGGGTGAATATGACCTGGTGGTGAACATGGCCAGGTGGTGAACATGGCCAGGTGGTGAACATGGCAAGGTGGTGAACATGGCAAGGTGGTGAACATGGCCAGGTGGTGAACATGGTCAGGGGTGAATATGACCTGGTGGTGAACATGGCCAGGGATGAACGTGGTCAAGTGACCATGGCCTGCTGGTGAACATGGCCATGTGGTGTACATAACCAGGTGGTGAACATGTTCAGATGATGAACCTTGCCTGGTGGTGAACATGGTCACGGGGTGAACATGGCCTGATGGAAAACATTGTTTGGTGGTTAACATGGACCAGTGGCACGCATGACCAGTTGGTGCACATGGCAAGGTGGTGAACATGGGCTTGTGATGAACATAGCCAGGGGGTGATCATGGCCTGATGGTAAACATGGCCAGGGGGTGAACATGGCCTGATGGTAAACATGGCCAGGGGGTGAACATGGCCTGATGGTAAACATGGCCAGGTGGTGAACATGGCCTGATGGTAAACATGGCCAGGTGGTGAACATGAAAAAATAGTGCACATTGCGTGGCATTGTTTGTTGTTTTTGGTGATGTTGGTGAGGAGGAGGGGGAGGGAGGAGCAGGGTTACAGTGTACGTCAAGTGCTAGTTTAGGGAGTTAGAGGGAGGGAGGGAGGGGTGGAGGGAGAGGTGTGTGAGGGAGGGAGGGGTAGCCTGCTTGCGTTGCTTCTCAGTCAGTGACGCAGTTGTGGTCTTCACCCTTTACTGATCCTCCTCCACCGCTTAGTGGTCCTCCTCCACCCCTTAGTGGTGGTCCTCTTCCCCTTAGTGGTCCTCCTCCACCGCTTAGTGGTCTTCCTCCACCGCTTAGTGGTTCTCCTCCACCCCTTAGTGGTCCTCCTCCACCCCTTAGTGGTCCTCCTCCACCCCTTAGTGGTCATCCTCCACACTTAAGTGGTCCTCCAACCCCTTATTGGTCCTCTTCCACCCCTTAGTGGTCCTCCTTCACACTTAATTGGTTCTCCAGCCCCTTAATGGTCCTCCTCCACCCCTTAGTGGTCCTCCTTCACACTTTAGTGGTCCTCCTCCACACTTAAGTGGTCCTCCAACCTCTTAATGGTCCTCCTCCACTCCTCAATAGTCCTCATCCACCCCATAGTGGTCCCCATCCACCCCTTAGTAGTCCCCATCCACCCCTTAGCAGTCCCCATCCACCCCTTAGTGGTCCCCATCCACCCCTTAGTAGTCCCCATCCACCTCTTAGTAGTCCCCATCCACCCCTTAGTGGTCCCCATCCACCTCTTAGTAGTCCCCACCCACCCCTTAGTGGTCCCCATCCACCCCTTAGTAGTCCCCCTTCCATACCTTATTGGTTTATTAAGGTGTGTGGTATCTAGGGTGTGTCATTAGTGTGCGTGCCCAGGTCGGGTGTGTGCTACAACATGGTGGAGTCTGTTATTAAAAACGAGTTTCATTATCGAGGTGAAGGAAGGTGTATGACAAGACGTGTGTGTGTGTGTGTTGTTAGACACATCACAACAAAAGAAGGAGAGACAGTGGGAGGGTAGGAGAGACAGTGGGAGGGAAGGAGAGACAGTGGGAGGGAAGGAGAGACAGTGGGAGGGAAGGAAAAACAGTGGGAGGGAAGGAGAGACAGTGGGAGGGAAGGAGAGACAGTGGGAGGGAGGGAGAGACTGGGAGGGAAGGTGAGACACTGGGAGGGAAGGAGAGACACTGGGAGGGAAGGAGAGACACTGGGAGGGAAGGAGAGACAGTGGGGGGAAGGAGAGACACTGGGGGGGGATAATACAACACGGTAGGAAGGATGTCTTGAAAAAAAATTCAGGGCAGCCATCAGTGTTGAGTTACCTGTGGTGCTGACCAGGGTGTAGGGGAGGCTGGCAGGGTATAGGGGAGGCTGGCAGGGTGTAGAGGAGCCATGTAGGGTGTAGGGGAGGCTGGCAGGGTGTAGGGGAGGCTGGCAGGGTGTGGGGGAGGCTGGCAGGGTGTAGAGGAGCCATGTAGGGTGTAGGGGAGGCTGGCAGGGTGTAGGGGAGGCTGGCAGGGTGTGGGAGAGGCTGGCAGGGTGTAGGGGAGGCTGGCAGGGTGTAGAGGAGCCATGTAGGATGTAGGGGAGCCTGGCAGGGTGTAGAGGAGCCATGTAGGGTGTAGGGGAGGCTGGCAGGGTGTGGGAGAGGCTGGCAGGGTGTAGGGGAGGCTGGCAGGGTGTAGGGGAGGCTGGCAGGGTGTAGGGGAGACTGGCAGGGTGTGGGAGAGGCTCGCAGGGTGTAGGGGAGGCTGGCAGGGTGAAGGGGAGTCTGTTAGGGTGTAGGGGAGGCTGGCAGGGTGTAGGGGAGGCTGGCAGGGTGTAGGGGAGGCTGGCAGGGTGTGGGAGAGGCTCGCAGGGTGTAGGGGAGGCTGGCAGGGTGTAGGGGAGGCTGGCAGGGTGTAGGGGAGGCTGGCAGGGTGTAGGGGAGACTGGCAGGGTGTAGAGGAGCCATATAGGGTGTAGGGGAGGCTGGCAGGGTATAGGGGAGGCTGGCAGGGTGTAGAGGAGGCTGGCAGGGTGTAGAGGAGCCATGTAGGGTGTAGGGGAGGCTGGCAGGGTGTAGAGGAGCCATGTAGGGTGTAGGGGAGGCTGGCAGGGTGTAGGGGAGGCTGGCAGGGTGTAGGGGAGGCTCGCAGGGTGTGGGAGAGGCTCGCAGGGTGTAGGGGAGGCTGGCAGGGTGTAGGGGAGGCTGGCAGGGTGTAGGGGAGGCTGGTAGGGTGTAGGGGAGGCTGGCAGGGTGTAGGAGAGACTGGCAGGGTTAGAGGAGGCATGTAGGGTGTAGGGGAGGCTGGCAGGGTGTAGGGGAGGCTGGCAGGGTGTAGGGGAGGCTGGCAGGGTGTAGGGGAGGCTGGCAGGGTGTAGGGGAGGCTGGCAGGGTGTAGGGGAGGCTGGCAGGGTGTAGGGGAGGCTGGCAGGATGTAGGGGAGGCTGGCAGGGTGTAGGAGAGGCTCGCAGGGTGTAGGGGAGGCTGGCAGGGTGTAGGGGAGGCTGGCAGGGTGTAGACGAGCCATATAGGGTGTAGGGGAGGCTGGCAGGGTGTAGGAGAGGCTGGCAGGGTGTAGGGGAGGCTGGTAGGGTGTAGGGGAGGCTGGCAGGGTGTAGGGGAGGCTGGCAGGGTGTAGGGGAGGCTGGCAGGGTGTAGAGGAGCCATATAGGGTGTAGGGGTAGCTGGCAGGGTGTAGGAGAGGCTCGCAGGGTGCAGGGGAGGCTGGCAGGGTGTAGAGGAGCCATGTAGGGTGTAGGGGAGGCTGGCAGGGTGTAGGGGAGACTGGCAGGGGATAGGGGAGACTGGTAGGGTATAGGGGAGGCTGGCAGGGTGTAGGGGAGGCTGGCAGAGTGTGGGAGAGGAACGCAGGGTGTAGGGGAGGCTGGCAGGGTGTAGAGGAGCCATGAAGGGTGTAGGGGAGGCTGGCAGGGTGTGGGAGAGGGTCGCAGGGTGTAGGGGAGGCTGGCAGGGTGTAGGGGAGGCTGGCAGGGTGTGGGAGAGGCTCTCAGGGTGTAGGGGAGGCTGGCAGGGTGTAGGGGAGGCTGGCAGGGTGTAGGGGAGGCTCGCAGGGTGTAGGGGAGGCTGGCAGGGTGTAGGAGAGACTGGCAGGGTGTAGAGGAGCCATGTAGGGTGTCGGGGAGGCTGGCAGGGTGTGGGAGAGGCTCGCAGGGTGTAGGGGAGGCTGGCAGGGTGTAGGGGAGGCTGGCAGGGTGTAGGGGAGACTGGCAGGGTGTAGGGGTGACTGGCAGGGTGTAGGGGAGGCTGGCAGGGTGTAGGGGAGGCTGGCAGTGTGTAGAGGAGACTTGTCGGGTGTAGGGGAGGCTGGCAGGGTGTAGGGGTGACTGGCAGGGTGTAGAGGAGCCTTGTAGGGTGTAGGGGAGGCTGGCAGGGTGCGGGGGAGGCTGGCAGGGTGTAGGGGAGGCTGGCAGGGTGTAGGGGAGGCTGGTAGGGTGTAGGGGAGGCTGGCAGGGTGTGGGGGAGGTTGGCAGGGTGTAGAGGAGCCTTGTTGGGTGTAGGGGAGGCTGGCAGGGTGTGGGGGAGGTTGGCAGGGTGTGGGGGAGGTTGGCAGGGTGTGGGGGAGGCTGGCAGGGTGTAGGGGAGGCTAGTAGGGTGTAGGGGAGGATGGCAGGGTGTAGGAGAGAGTGGCAGGGTGTAGGAGAGAGTGGCAGGGTGTATGGGTGGCTGATAGGGTGTAGGGTGGCTGGCAGGGCGTAGGGGTGGCTGTCAGGGTGTATTGGAGGGTGGCAGGGTGTAGGGGACGATGGCAGGGTGTAGGGGAGCTGGCAGGGTGTAGAGGAGACTGGCAAAGTGTAAAGGAGCCTGGTAGGGTGTAGGGGAGGCTGGCAGGGTGTAGGAGAGAGTGGCAGGGTGTAGGGGTGGCTGGCAGGGTGTGGGAGAGGCTCGCAGCGTGTAGGGGAGACTGGCAGGGTGTAGAGGAGCCTGGTAGGGTGTAGGGGAGGATGGCAGGGTGTAGGAGAGAGTGGCAGGGTGTAGGTGGCTGGTAGGGTGTAGGGAAGGCTGGTAGGGTGTAGGGGAGGCTGGTAGGGTGTAGGAGAGAGTGGCAGGGTGTAGGGGAGACTGGCAGGGTGTAGAGTAGCCTGGTAGGGTGTAGGGGAGGATGGCAGGGTGTAGGAGAGAGTGGCAGGGTGTAGGAGAGAGTGGCAGGGTGTAGGGGAGGCTGGTAGGGTATAGGGGAGGCTGGTAGGGTGTAGGGGAGGCTGGGAGGGTGTAGGGGAGGCTGGCAGGGTGTAGGGGAATCTGGCAGGGTGTACAGGAGCCTGGTAGGGTGTAGGTGGAGGCTGGCAGGGTGTAGGAGAGAGTGGCAGGGTGTAGGGGTGGCTGGCAGGGTGTAGGGGAGGCAGCCAGGGCGTAGAGGTGGCTGGCAGGGTATGCAGAGGTGGGATGTTGGGTATGTCGGGGAAGCTGGCAGGGTGTGTAGGGGTGTGGCTGGCAGGGTGTGTAGGGGTGTGGCTGGCAGGGTGTGAGGGGGGGGAAGGGAAATGAGGGAGAGAAAAAGAGGGGGGAGAGAGGGAGGGAGAGAGGGGAAATGAGGGAGGGAGAGAGGGGAAATGAGGGAGAGAAAAAGAGGGGGGAGAGAGGGAGGGAGAGAGGGAGGGAGAGAGGAAGGGAAAAAGAGGGGGGAGAGAGGGAGGGAAAAAGAGGGGGGGTGACTAGTTGTTATATTTTTTATTATTTGTGATTTTGTGTATGGTGGTCCTATGGTGCTTTATGGTGGTCCTATGGTGCTTTATGGTGGTCCTATGGTGCTTTGTGGTGGTCCTATGGTGCTTTGTGGTGGTCCTATGGTGCTTTATGGTGGTCCTATGGTGCTTTATGGTGGTCCTATGGTGCTTTGTGGTGGTCCTATGGTGCTTTGTGGTGGTCCTATGGTGCTTTATGGTGGTCCTATGGTGCTTTATGGTGGTCCTGTGGTGCTTTATGGTGGTTCTATGGTGCTTTATGGTGGTCCTATGGTGCTTTATGGTGGTCCTATGATGCGTTATCGTGGTCCTATGGTGTTTTGTGGGATTTATGGGACATTATGGTGGTCGTATGGTGTATTATGCTGGTTCTATGGTGCATTATGGTACATTAAGGTACTGTACATGGCGGTGAATTGTGGTCGTTCTGATATTGATATTATTGATATTGGAACAGTTTATTTAGCCAGGAAATTATAGATGCAGAGTGGATAATAATAACAATATTAACATGGCTGAGCCAGTTGAGAGCCTGAGCTCTGTTGAAGGCACCTGATATATACTATACATTTATCTCAAGGAAGTATTATGTAACATTTAGTATCATCTGGAATAGTACAATGGTGGTTGTGAGAACTTATCAGAAT
The DNA here is from genome assembly GCA_958450375.1 of Homarus gammarus. Taxonomy (NCBI): domain Eukaryota; kingdom Metazoa; phylum Arthropoda; class Malacostraca; order Decapoda; family Nephropidae; genus Homarus; species Homarus gammarus. Next base: position 252,110 of record CAUDMG010001248.1, on the reverse strand, counting down.
GTTACCACGGTTATCACTTGGTTATTTATTTATTTTAATTATTTTTTACATTCATATTTTAAGTATATACATATTTTACAGTGGAGTTGATGTACAGTAGCTAAAATAACTATCTGTGCAGGTGGGGGTCGATGCTCCGAAATTTTACGTGTGACTAAAGACAGCCCTCATATACCAAAATTTTTCGTCCAGGGTCTCACATTGTTTCCCTCAATGTATGCACAGATAGTTGTTTTAGCTACTGTACATTAATATGATAAGGGAGGAAAGCAGTACAGCATGGGTTGTATTAATGTGAAACAAGAGGACAGAAGCTTTCAGGATCAGGTCTTGTAGGCAAATATATTTATTGCAGTGGTAATTTCTACCTGTCTACATAGCAATTTATAATGTAATGGTTTTGGTGGTACAATAAAAGTAGGAATATAAAGTAGGAATTGCCAAAATATTAATACTTAGACAATAGATACGTTTTAAGAGATGATTTAAAGGAAGGGAGCGTAGTCTTTGCTTGGATGGATGGGGGTAAGTTGTTCACACCGTCACACCATGATAGGTCTGGGACTGAGAGGAGCACATGAGGGGTGGTCTTAGTAGCTCTGGGTGTCTTAAGTTGTATCTCTGGTTATTCCGGAACAGGAAATAATTATTGTCAATCAAGTGATTGACAGATTTATAAATAGGGCACAGCAGTAGGTGTTAATATCCTTGAATTTTTAACATATTCAATTCAGCAGTAATCAGGGATTGTGTTTTTGTTGAGCCAGAGGCCCCCCCCCCCCCCTCATAGTATGTGACAGTGTATCAAGTGTTGGTAAACCAGATCATTATAGATTTCTTTCATTGTTACAAAAGTGAGTGAGTGACGAGTGTGATACATGATACCGCACTGTTTATTGACTTTACTGTGAATGGCTTGTACGTGGTTTCTCCAGCTAATTTTCTCATCAACAATAACCCCCAAGGAATTTAATATTTTGTTCACGTTTGAGGCTTGTATTACCAAGGTACAGGGGGTCCAAATCTGGGGGTAAGTATTTCCTTCTGTGAAAGATCGTGTAGTGGTTTTTTTCGGGGTTAAAGGTCAGTTTATTACGTATTACCCAGGTCCTGACTTTATTTAATTCAGTGTTCATAGTTCTCATCAAGGAATGGAGGTCTGAGTTGCTGGCATAGAGATTACTATCGTCTGCAAATATGTTGTATTTGACGAGTGTGCTGGAGTGAACTATATCGTTTATGTACAACAAGAGCAGTACAATATAAGACCGAGAATGGAGCCTTAAGGGACGCCATACAAAATTGGTGAGGAATCAGATTGGTGAATATTATAGCAGACATACTGCATTCTGTTGGACAGATATGAGGTAAACCAATTGTGGGACAGGCCCCTAACGCCGTAATGTTCAAGCTTTGACAGGAGAATGGTATGGTCGACAGTATCGAAGGCTTTAGAGAGGTCCAAGAATATACCGACTGTGAACTGACTGTCATCAAAGGTGTTTTGGATATCATTAGTAAAGGATAGCAGAACACTCTCAGTTGACCTTCAAGCTCTAAATCCAAACTGAGAGTCTGTTAGGATATTATTGACACTGTAGAAGGAATTTAGTCTACTACATGCTAGCTTTTCTAGTATCTGACTCAAGGCTGGGAGGACTGATATGGGGCGGTAATTCTTGAAGAGACCTTTGTCCCCAGATTTGTTATATGCCGGGTGAACTTTAGCAGTTTTCACTTTATCAGGAAAGACACCACTAGTGAAGGAGGAGTTACAAATGTGGAGGAGAACAGGTAGTAATAAGTGGGCCACTTTCTTAATGATTCTCATTGGTATATTGTCTTCGCCTGCTGCTGCATCTTTGGACATTTTTATGATGTCCAGTAATTCATCTGCTGTGACAGGGGATAAGAACAGCTCATTTTGCTGTCTGTTTTGCAGGTAGGCTCTAAATTCTTCGTGGTGATGAGGGATGCTCTCTGCAAGACTTTTGCCAACATTGATAAAATAATCACTGAAGTGGTTGGTAATGAGGGAGGGTTCCGTTACAACTGTATCATTTATCATAAAAGCTGAGTGAGGGGCCGAAGGCTGAGTGTTCCTGTTCTGAATAGAATTGATGATACTCCAGGTTTTCTTACCGTCGCCTGATGCTGACTGGAGCTTATTTGTTTAATAGCTACGTCTGGCATTTCAAACTGCTTGAGTTACTCTATTTCTGATACTTCGGTAAGCATCACCGCAAGTTATGGGTCTTTCTCCAAATTTTCTTTGGAGTTTGTGCTTTTCTTTTATCATTGCCTTTATTTCACTTGTAATATAGAGTTTGGAGATAAATTAAGTTTTTACTAACTTAGTCTTGAGGGGGAAGCATTTATCAAAGCAGGCATTGAAGATGAAAGAGAAGCTGCAGTAGCTCACCTTAGGTCTGTCGGAGGCATAGACAAGATCCCACTTAGCATTCATTGTTTTCGAACAGGATCATGTTGTCGGCGCAGTAGTCAATGTATTTTATCGTGACTTTACTAAACCTTTCAGGTCTTGTGGCTGTTTTATACATGGCAAAAACTGAGAAGTGATCCGAGATATTGTTATAAATAATTCCACTTGCAAGATTGTTAGGAGTGTTGTTAGTCCAGATATGATCTATCACAGTGGCAGAGGTGGCAGTTACTCTAGTGGGTTTGGTTATAGTGTTGAAGAAGAGTTTAGAATGACAGGTAGCAAGAAGGTCTATTTCTGGGGTGTCGGTTTTTTATTTTAATAGATCAAGGTTAAAATCTCCTGTAATGTAGCAATGTTTCCTCTCTGAACTTATGATAGAGATAAGCTCCGATAAATTATCAAGAAAGTGCCTTACATTAGTGCGGGGTCTTCTGTAGATTACTCCTCCTGGGATATTTCGTGTGTCGTTACGTAATTCAGTGAAAACACTCTCCATGAACTCCTCCTGAACCTTTAAATCATCTCAATATACCTGTATAGCGCGACACCACCACTGTGTCGTGACGTACTGACACAGTGTCTAGTATAATTAGGGATGTTCTACAAATGTTCAATATCGCTAGTGAGTTTGGTCTCACAGAACATTAAATTTGTGGGCAATGTTAAAAGGTAACTAAGTGAAGAAGAATACTGCTGATCTTATGGCTAATTAAGGAGAAGGAATGAGAAAGTAGAAGACTAGAACTAAGCTCGGGAGAGTCAGGAAATTAATAGTTACAATTGGGGTTGGTGTAACCCAGTGAGTTTTGTAGAAAGACATCAGGATCAACATGAGGGAGTATTGTGTCGACACCATGGGTGAAGGGGGTGTAACATATAAGGTCCAGTGTATCTAAGGGAATGACACTAGCATCATCAGGGAAGGGATGTTAGTACAGTACTGATTAAGGAACAGCAGAAACTCAAGGTCACTGAGGTGTAAAAAGGGAAGGTCAAAGAAAGTTATAATAATGGGGGGGGGGGGGGGGTAACCTACTCACAAGTGCTACAACCAACAGAATTAAGATGACTGGTGGCTGTTGAGGGTGACTACCAGTTTGGGTGGGAGGGGCGCCTGCCACTTGTCTTTGTGGGTTGCTGATTCCCACCGCAGAGGGTGGACGTGTATTACCCAAGCTGAGGGAGAGATGGAGGAGAGGAGGGGTGAGGGAGGTGAGAAAGGGAGGGGGGGAGGCATGGGAAGTGAGGGGTGAAGGAGATGAGAAAGGGAGGGAGGGAGGGAGAGGCCAGGGAAGTGAGAAATGAGGGAGGTGAGAGAGGGAAGGAGGTGAGGGTTAAGATGGAGAGAGATGAAGGAGTAAAGGGGATGAGGGAGGTGAGAGGTGAAGGAAGCACAGAGGTTAGAGAAATGAGAAGTGAGGGAGGTGAGACTCAGTATTAAGGGGGATTAGTTCCGTTGTGGTGGGCAGCTTCTCGGAGCATCGAGGACACCGTACCCTCCCCCCCCCCCCCCCCCCCATCTCTGTCTCTGGGAGGGTGAGTCACGGTATAAATATTTTTTCTACAAAAAACGCTGACAAGATTTTTTAGGTATTTTTCCCATGGAGAATAATCTGAATCATACAAAGAGAGAAATACAGACACAAACAGACTGACAGACACAAAGGGAAAAAGAGAGAGAGAAATTTTGACAGAGACAGGGATACAAAGACAAACAGACAAAGAAAAACGTAGAGGCAAACAAAGAGAGAGAGAGAGAGGGGGGGGGAGTAAAGGGGGAGTCATCCTCCTGGTGATTGTGTTAAAATAATGAGGTTATTATTTTAATCATCATCATCATCTTTATTATTATTTTATTATCATTATTATTGTCATGGGTAGTTGCTCTCCCCTCACCCCAACACCGAGATCCTCTACCTACTGTAGGGGATTTCAATGTACATCACAGAGAGTTGCTTGGCTCTGCAAGGGATGACCCAGGTGGAGCTGAGGCACTCTCTTTTTCCCTACTTAATAATCCAGAACAAATAACCAAACACCCTATACGCGTTCCTGATCGACATGACCAACTTGCTAACATTCTTGATCTTTGTTTTACCTTTAACTCCTCACACTATTCTTACTCAATTTTTGCCTCCTTTGGGTCTTCTAATCACAATCTTATTTCTATTACATCAAACTGGGCACGACCACCTCCCCCACCCTCCTCTAAACGCCAACTGGCACTACCGGAGGGCACACTGGCAATCCTTGCGAGAATTCTTCTCCGACTTTCCCTGGGATAAATGTTGTTTTTCCACTCGGGACGCCTCGGTACGTGCTGAGCAGCATTACTTGGGTTATACTGGGTGGCATGAGTGCATTTATCCCATCTTCTACCAAAACTCTCCCCTTACAATCATGGTTTGATCGCTCCTGTTCTCTTGCCTGTAGGGAGAGAGATAGGGCGTATCAAGTTATGAAACTATCTCCTCCTTTTACCCACTCCTCTTTCATTACTTCTAGGAATCGGTGTAAGGTTATTCTTCGTAGGGTCAAGCGGAATTTTATAAAAATAAAGACCGCTGTCCTGACTAATTCTTCATCTAGTAAATCCTTTTGGTCCTTAACCAAAAACATCTGTAATAACTTCTGTACTCCTTCTTTTTCTCCTCACTTCTGACCTGATAACTCTCTAGCCAACTCTCCCCCTGATAAAGCCAATCTCTTTGGCACCTTATTCTCCTCTAACTCCACCTTAGACAATTCCCACTCTATCCCTCCTGCTCCTCCTACTGAACCTATGCACTTTCCTATAATCTCCACTCGCAGGGTTGCGATGTGAGTAAGGCGTATGGACTGGACGGAATACCCCCTCGTGTTCTGAGGGAGTGTGCTGAAGCTCTGGCCCCTGTGCTTGCTCGCCTCTTTCGCCTTTGCCTCAAAACCCAAACTTTTCCTTCTTCTTGGAAGCATGCCTTGGTTCAGCTCATCCCGAAGAAGGGTGACCATTCCAATCCCCCTAACTATTGTCCCATTGCCCTAACTTCATCCCTCTCAAAGATTATCGAAACTATTTTAAACTAATTTTCTTCATCACCTTGAACGCCATTCTCTTTTGTCGGATCACCAGTATGGCTCTCGCCAGGCGAGATCTACTGGTGATCTGCTCTCCTACTGCACCCATGTTTGGTCATCCTCTCTTAGGGATTATGGGGAAACTTTTGTCGTGGCCCTCGACATCTCTGAAGCATTTGACAGGGTATGGCGCAAGTCTTTTCTTTCTAAACTTCCCTCTTATGGTTTCTCTCCCCCACTTTGTTTTCTAATTTCTAGCTTCCTTGAGAAGCGATCCATGGCAGTTGTTATAGAGGGATCGATCTCTCGCTCTTTCTCTACCAGTATTGGTACCCCACAGGGTTCTGTTCTTTGACCTACTCTCGTCCATCTTTTTATCAATGATTTACTTCACACTACAACTAATTCTAACCATTTTTACGCTGATGATTCTACTCTTCACCTTCTTTCACATTTTCCCCTTCCTCCTAATTCTCAAACTGGATTTGTTTCTAGAGCTGATATCATTACTTCTACCAATGCGGATCTGTGCAGCATCTCCGAATGGGGAGGTAGAAACTTGGTTAAATTCAATGATAATAAAATACAGTATTTACCAATTACACTTTCTAAATTAGACGATCTCCCACCAATCACATTTCAGGACGCAATCATTCTGCCAAATTCTAAAATAGATATGCTTGGCCTCACCATTTCCTCTAATATGTCGTGGAAGCCACACATCCACAACATTGCTAAAGCTGGCCCCCGAAAGCTGGGAATGCTGTACAGATGCCATAGCTACTTCACTCCTGAGCAGTTGCTTCAAGTATACAAGGGATTCATTCGTCCTAACTTGGAGTACTGCTCTCATATCTGGGGCGGCTCTTCTTCTGTCCAACTGTTAGCTAGGGTGGAATTAAAGGCATTTCGTCTTATTAACTCTCCTCCTTTAGTTGATAATCTCTCTTCCCTTTCTCTTCACCGCAATGTTGCTTCACTCTCTCTCTTTTACAGGTACTTTAACGGTGGATTTGGCATCCTGTGTACCGCCGGCAAGGCCGTGGGCTCGTAAAACACGTCTTGCTTGCGGTGCCCACCGTTTCTCTGTGGATGTCGGTCACACTGGAATAGCCCGTTATAGTACATCCTTCTTTCCTCACACAGCCAAACTGTGGAATGCTCTCCCTTCTTCTGTGTCCATACTCTCTCAATCTGTCTCACTTTAAAAAGCTGGTTTTCTGGCATCCTCGTGGTGTAGATTAATATAACCTTTTTCTTTTCTATTTTTAATTCCTTTTCACTCTTATTTTTTCGCTTCTTGTTCCCGGGCGGGCTATTCCCCGTAAAACACACACACACACACACACACACACACATCTACACACACACACACACACAACACACACACGCGCGCGCACGCTTTCGAGCTCCTCGGCGTCACTACAGATAAATTAAATTGGAAAACACACGTCAGTGAAGTTGTAAAATTCCCAAGCTCACCTATGCCTCCCTTGCCTGGTCTTCCTCCCTAAATGCCACACAACGTAAACACTTAGAAAAAGTGCAAAAGAGGGCATGCAAGATTATTCTCTCCCCTTCCTACTCCACATATCAAGAAGCGCTCAACACACTGACCCTCTCGGTTCTCTCTGATCATCACCACGACCTCGTCTGCATGTTTGGTGATCCCTCGTTCACGAATTGCTGTTCGACACCACAACCGCATCCAGCCCATACGAGCTAACCAGTGTGTTCACTCCCAGTCAATCTCACTTCTGTATTGTAACTATGGTGAAATTCCCTGTTCAGTGACCTTCTCCCCACCTTGTTATTAGCCTTTTGGCTGCCATGCTTTTTCAATTAACCGTTAATTATTATTATTATTATTATTATTATTATTATTATTATTATTATTATTATTATTATTCACGAACACATGCATAAATAAGCACACACACAAACACACACGCTTCGCCGCGCGCGTTTATAAAAGATTCTTACCAGACGGTCGGCCTAACCCATAGGCCTGGCAGACAATTTTTTTGTGAGACAGAGAGAATGAGAGAGTGAGAGACATACAGAGAGTGAGAGAAGGAAAAAAATGTCCCCCTTAACCCGCCACGTGATCCGATATAGGCCTAGAGAGAGACACAGACACAGAGACAGACAGAAAAAAAACACACATTTCTTTATCCGACACGCGAGACTGTATAGGCCTATGGGATCTTACTGGCTAGACAACCCCTCCCCCCTTCCACCCACCACTGCCCCCACAATACAAACTTTGGGTGGGTAGGAGAGGGAGGGAGGGAGGCAAGGAGTGGAGGAAGTAAGCACTAACCCATGACACAACCCTAACACACTATTAGCTTAGCTAGGCGGTCAGCCCGCCCTCTCTTACCTCCTAAACTTCTTTAATTTCCGAACTATAACTTCCTTACCCACCTCTATTCTTCTTTCACCCTCCTTTCTCTACAAAAAAAAACCGACCACGCCCACCACACACACTACCGGAGACCACCACGCACCTCCAGGAACTACCGGGGACCACCAGGAACTACCGGGGCCCACCAGGGACCACCGGAGACCACCACGCACCTCCAGGAACTACCGGGGACCACCAGGAACTACCGGGGCCCACCAGGAACCACCGGGGACCACCACGCACCAACAGAAACCACCGGGGACCACCGAGGACCACCACGCACCACCAGGAACCACCGTGGACCACCAGGGACCACCAAGAACCACCGGGGACCACCACGCACCACCAGAAACCACCAGGAACCACCTGGGACCACCACGCACCACCAGGGACCACCGGGGACCACCACGCACCACCAGGGACCACCACGAACCACCGGGTACCACCACGCATTAAAAGGGACCACCGGGGACCACCACGAACCACCGGGACCACCGAGGGCCACCACGCTTTACCGGGGACCGCAACACACTACCAGGGTCCACCGCACACACTACCAGAGTCCACCACACTACCAGGGACCACCACACACTACCAGAGACCACCTGGTACCACCACACATTATCAGGGACCACCGGGGACCACCACACACTACCAGGATCCACCTACTAATTTGCTATCACTCGGAATCGAGTATGACGATCATCCAGGTATGGTACAATGGTATAATAATAATAATAAATAATAATAATTAACGGTTTATTGAAAGAGCATGGCAGCCGGAAGGATGAAAATATATGGTATGAGTTATTAGGGATGTCACCTTCGTCGGCGAGTTCCGAGGTGACTTGAGAGGTCGATTACGGGACTGTCAAGGTCCTCCACAGATGTTACACGTGTGGAGGGCTACATCTAGTGCGGGAGGGGCTGCAGCAACGTCTTTCCGGCGCTGGCACTTGTCTGCCTCGGTATGCAGTCGGGCTAACTCGAAAGTCTCGACACCTACTCGTGCGGTGCCCCTCCAAGCATTACTGTGTGGAATGACCATCTCGCAGGTCGTTAGGTGACTGTAAAGTAGCTGCTTTTGGCAGTCTGCTGTCGTCTTTGCATGTAACATGGCCAGTCCGACGTAGTTGTTCATGGATAATAGTAACCTCGATGCTCCTGCAGTTGGTATTGGTGAGAATACTGGCATTTGTTCTCTTGTCTTCCGAGCGAACCCAGAGAATGCGATGTAGGCTACGTTGGTGAAAATTTTTAAGTGCCTTGAGGTGCTTCTTGTATGTGACCCATGTCTTGCTGCCATACAACAAGGTGGGGAGGACCACTGCTTGATATTCGTGCAACTCTGTAGATACTTTCAGCTCCCTACAGCTGAAGGCAAGGGTACGGAGTCTGCCAAAGGCTTGAGATGCACATCTGATCCGATGTTGAATCTCTTCTTCGATGTCTGCGGTGGTGGACAGGTGGGAGCCAAGGTATTGAAAGTGGATAACGTTAGAGAGGGTAGTAACGTTAGCGTGGATGGATGGCGGAGGTGTGGTTGAGCCAGGGGTAGGCTGAATGAGAATCTGAGTCTTACATTCACCTCAAGGCCGAAGTGTGTATACACATCTGCGTAGGTGCTCAGGATCTCCTGTAGGTCGCATTCAGTGTGAGCAACAAAGGTGAGGTCGTCTGCATATTGAAGTTCAGTAATGGAAGCGGCCGACACCTTTGCTCCTGCCTGGAGTCGTCTTCTGTGGACCACCACACACACACTACCTGGGACCACCACACACACACTACCTGGGACCACCACACACACATTACCAGGGACCACCACACACACACTATCAGGGACCACCACACACACATTACCAGTGACCACCACACACACACTACCTGGGACCACCACACACACTACCAGGGACCACCACACACACACACTACCAGGGACCACCACACACACACTACCAGGGACCACCACACACACCCACACACACACTACCAGGGACCACCACACACACACTACCAGGGACCACTACACACACACTACCAGGGACCACCACACACACACTACCAGGGACCACCACACACACACTACCAGGGACCACCACACACACACACACACTACCAGGGACCACCACACACACTACCAGGGACCACCACACACACACTACCAGGGACCACCACACACACACTACCAGGGACCACCACACACACACTACCAGGGACCACCACACACACACTACCAGGGACCACCACACACACACTACCAGTGACCACCACACACACATTACCAAGGACCACCACACAGACACTACCAGGGACCACCACACACACACTACCAGGGACCACCACACACACACACACTACCAGGGACCACCACACACACACACACTACCAGGGACCACTGCACACACACTACCAGGGACCACTGCACACACACTACCAGGGACCACCACACACTCTACCAGTGACCACCACACACACACTACCAGAGACCACCACACACACATTACCAGGGACCACCACACACTCACTACCAGGGGTGTAAATAGGAAGAGGGGTGAAAAGAGGAAGAGACGGTGTAAAAGAGGAAGTGGAGTATAAAAGAGGAAGAGGGGTGAAAAGAGGAAGCTCGTGGGTTGAGTAAGAGAGGGGCGTAATCTCCCCCTTTGTAAGCTTAAGATAGTGATCAACTGAAGAGAATCTTTAAGATTCTCTCTCTCTCTCTCTCTCTCTCTCTCTCTCTCAAAAGTGATGCGAATGTCAACCAAGACTGTTTGGATCAACACTCATTTACTCGCTCTTACGTTTACTCACCCACTCACTCTCGTGTTTACTCACTCATTCACTCTGGTTTACTCACTCATCACTCACTCACTCTGATTTACTCACTCACTCACTGGTTTACTCAGTGAGTAGTAGTAGTAGTAATAGTAGTAATCCAGAGGAGCTTGCTGCCACCGAACATCAGAACACTGTCAAGCTCACGGCAGCCCTCACTGAGCACATAATAGCTCAGAATGCAGCAAGCGAGGCGGATACCAACGAATTAAATAAGATTCGACGGTCCATTGCGACAGAACGGCAGCACACCCAAAGTGATAAACTGCAGGAACTGATGTTGCAAGTGCCAAAGGACTTGAAAAAATAAGTAGCTATAGCGCAGGAGGTGGGCGCCTCAAACTGGCTAACAACGTTACCATAAGGGCAAAAGGTTTCATTCTTAATAAACAAGAATTTACAGATGCCATTGCACTAAGGTATGGTAGGCCAGTAGAAGGTTTGCCCTCTCAATGCGTGTGTGGCTTTTCCTATGACATCGACCACGCCATGGTGTGCAAGAAAGGGGACTTCGTATGCATGAGGCACGACGAAGAAAAGGATCTCACAGCAAATATGCTGAAGGAAATCTGTCATGATGTCAGAGTAGAACCGACCCTCCTTCCATTGGACACTAAGAATTTCCATCACAGGACTTCAAACTCATCCAACGAAGCTCGTGTGGACGTCAGTGCTCGAGGATTCTGGTCGCGGGGACAGCGATCCTTCTTCGACCTGAGGATTTTCGATCCCATGGCTGCATGTCACCATAACCTAGCTCCTGATGCTGCACACAGGAGGAACGAGAATGAGAAGATCGGGGCATATGGGGAGAGAATTCTGAATGTTGATCAAGGCAGCTTCACTCCTCTGGTGTTCACAACCTCTGGTGGGATGGGACCAAGTGCAAGATATTTCTATGCCAGACTCGCGGGTGTGTTATATGAACAGAAGCAGCAGCCCAGAAGTTATGTTACAGCCTGGATGGGATGTCGACTGTCCTTCTCTCTCCTTAGGTCTGCTTTGTTCTGCTTTAGGGGAACGAGAGCTTCGGCCCCAAAGCCGACAACAGTTGCAGATATTGACTATGAGGCTACAGTCACTGAATGCCACATAGATCTGCGGCTCAACTAACTCAACACAGCTAGGATAGCTACTTATGTATTAGGATATTTAATATTAAGGTAATAAAATGGTGGTGAAGGAATAGCTATTGGGGGAGGCTGGAGACCATAAAAAAGTAGTAAAGTAGTAGTAGTAGAAGTAGTAGTAGAATAGTAGTAGTAGCTCATGGAGGTTATTGATATTATATTGAAGGTTGTAATTGTACTATATATACTGTAACACTCTTTAATATTGCTAATAATACTTTTTTTCATCTTTCAGGTACGGCAGATGTTGTCACACCCACCATCAAGGTAACATGTTGAGAGAAAATATCACGAACTTTAGAAAAACTCGTAAAGTATACACAGGTATAGAAAAAATGACAAACTATAGGAAAAAATTCAAACTATAGAAATAAATATCACAAACTTTTGATGAGAGAGTTTCTCCTTTACCCATCGGCAAGTGTTCCTCTCTTCCAGCAACACCACATGACTAGTGAACCCTCCCTCCTCCCCCTTACTTGATATTGCTTACTTATTTCATGTTGCTTTCTTTTTATGATTTAATATTACTTGCTCACTATTTGTTTAAAGTTTCTTGCTTAATTTCCTACTTAATATTACATAACTGACTACCGTATTACTGCGCCTGCATGAGCAGTATATGAATAATACACATTGATTACATCACAGCCACTTGTAATAGCACGCATTACACGTCACTATGCCACACCGTAATGTAAAGGAGGTGGTCCAAGCTACTACTTATGAATATTACACTCTTGTTACACTGTACTACACTTATGCTACACTCACTACAGTATATTACACTGTATTACACCTACACTGAGTTGGTTTAATATTAGCGTTAATGGTCCTAGGCACATCATATTACATACCTACCCTGTGAGACGGAGGTATTATTATTATTATTATTATTATTATTATTATTATTATTATTATTATTATTATTATTATTGTTAAAATATATTAATTTCCCACACACACACACACACACACACACACACACACACACACACACACTTACATCTGATGAGGACGACCTGGAGTGGACCTTTCCCGTCCCTCCTCCTTCTCCCTCACATTCCTCCTCTCGGGGGCGGGGAAGGGGGGGGGGGATTTCTTCTGCAGGAGAGAAAGGAAGAGGAGATGGGGAGAGGGTGGTGAAGGAGTAGAAGGAGGAAGGATGGGATGAAGGAAGGGGGAAAGAGGTGTTGAGGAAGGCGAAGGAGAAGGGGGAAGGGAAGGAGGGGGAGGGGAAGGGAGGAAAGAGGAATGCGTGGCAGCAGCAGCAGAAAGAGGAGGGAGAGGGAGGGAAGGGGAGGGGGAAGAGAAACATCTCACCAAGGTCAGGGTCTCCCCCTCCACCTGGCCAGGGTAGCCTAATTCAGGTCCTCCGCATGAGTCAGCTCTCTCTCTCTCTCTCTCTCTCTCTCTCTCTCTCTCTCTCTCTCTCTCTCTCTCTCTGTGTGTGGAGAAAGAATAGGTGAAAGAAGATTAGAGGGAGGAAGGGAGTTAATAATTCGGAAACTGAAGAAATTTAGGAGGAGGCAGAAGGAGGCGGCTCTGGCCGCCTTGCTACTGGTTAGCTAACCTAATAGTGTGTTAAAGTTGTGTCTTGAGCTGACATACTGGTTGGTTGTCTGCTTCTGACGGCTCTAGCACTAGACAGCTCACCCTGTCCCATTTACGGGTGTTTTAGGGTCATATTTCATATTCCGCCACCCTACTGGCGGTTGCTGGTCTAGGGAGGTTGTCTATTGCCTGGCCGTAAAGATCGGGGGTGGTAATGGACTTCTTGAGGTTTGGGAACTTTAGGAACCATCTATGGTTGTTGTCGTTATCTGGTGGAAGTCTTTGTAAGAGTTCTTGCTCTGGCCAGGGTGTGTAGCTGCTGGTTGATGGGTCTTATTCTCAGGTCTGTGTATCTCGGCTGTGGTTCTGATGAAGGAGTGTCTCTCACCTGTGACGAATCTCAGGGCTTCGTTCTGTACCACCTGTAGTTTTAATAATTGGAAGGTGCTCATAGTCTGAAGAGGTACTGCTGGGAAGGTTAATATCGGTATGATAAGCGATGTAACCAAGACCAGGCGGAGTTTTATTTTCTCAGGAAGCGCGTTAAAGCGGTATAGTTTCTTAAGCTCTTTTCCTTACTGGTGTGGACACGTTGGGAGTAACCTGTCGTAGATATATGCAGGCCCAGGAGGGTGCGTCCGTTCTTGTACTCTATCTGGCATTAGTGATTACTAATGGATGGGTTTTCTTCTTCATAAGGGTATCACTGTAAATTTGGGGAGATTGGTTTGGATTTTCCGTTTTCCTTCGTAGTTATTTACCTTTCTATTTATCGTCTGGTGTTGTCGACCTATAGTGCTCGTGATTTTCCTCCGCCATGAGGTTGTTATTTGGGTAATGTCATCTGTAAACATAACATCTTCGTTTCCTATTCTAGTAGGAGGCGGAGGGTAACTTGTGTAGATGATATATAGGGTGGGAAATTGATTTTATTTTTTTATTTTGCCACTTACAGCAGCTAGTATAACTGACCCCCGTGGTCAAGACATTATGGCAGTGATTCTTACAGAGTATTTCAAATAAATTATTTGTTTAGTTCTGTACATAAAGCTTATTCGCAACTGCGTGAGTACAGGAGTGTGAGGCAGTATGTTTGGCTGCACACTTTGTTATTCACATTTGCGTGAGAGGTATTCAAGCACATTGTGTGTTTGGTTCTATACATGGGAGCTGACATAGCTACTAATAGTGCAAAAAATTGGAAACAATATTTATATGTCGGCTATCTTGCCATTAGAGATGAAGTGTTGTGCCATTTCACACACAGTGTGCTTGGACCTGTCCCTAAAAGGTTCCGTCTTCACGCAGTCGATGACGTAGTGTTGGAGTGTGTGGCCAGACATATGGCCGCACACTTTACATTTAGTTTTGTTCACATCTGCTTAATGAACATACTGCCAGAGGTGCTTATACCCTAGCCTTTGTCTAGCGGTTACAACATCTTGTAATCTAGTACCTGTTTGCACTTGTCTGCTTGCGTCAAATTCATCAAAAAGTTCCTTTCTGATTATTGTTTTGACAGACCCAGATTGTATTCAAGGGTGGGAGAGAGGACGCTGCCCTGAGGGACAGAGTACGCTGCCCTGAGGGACTCCGCTCAATAAGTGGGAAGGTCTCAGTCTACCGTTTCTGCCGTCAGGTAATTGCAGAGCAGCTTTTCGATGTTGGCGGGAAGTCCGAGTTGGAGGATGTTATATTGCACACCGCCATGCCAGCCTTAGTCAAACGCCTTCGCTACGTCTCGGGGAGTTAGGTTACATTGACTACCACTCGCTGCGGCTCTGGCTATGTTGTCACGTGCCAGGGATATCGTTGTTGAGGTGGACTTCCCTTTCCTGAACCCAAATTGTGTGCAGTTGATTCCAGGTACTTCGAGGAAGGAGAACGGTCTATAATTTAGTGGGACGGCGGGGTTCTTTCCTTGTTTTGGTGGTAGGGTGATAATGGCCTCTCTGAACTTATTTGGGAAATATCCCGAGGCCAGGCAGACGTTCATCGTGGTTCTCAGTCTCTCCATGGCCGGGTTGTTTATGTGGCTGAGGATCTCCTTGGTGATGCCTGAGTGATTAATGTGTGTAATAATAATAATAATAATAATAATAATAATAATAATAATAATAAACGGTTTATTAATAGAGTTGCAGCCGGTGGCTGAAAATATACACTTACATTTGATTTAGACATAATGATATAATATGTGTGTGTGTGTGTGTGTGTGTGTGTGTAGTGATGATAATGAAAATATTAGACCTAAATAATTATAATAATTATAATAATAATAATAATAATAATAATAATAATAATAGTATGACATTAAAAACATAATATCATTACACGTAATTAAACCTTGGTATAGTGACACGGTGTTACAGAATTATCTAAAAGAGGGTTACACAAACCCGATTATTATAGCATTTTATTAGGTTGGGTTGAATTAGGTTGGTTCAGGTTAGGTTAGGTTAGGTTTGATTTATATACCTACAAACGCTAGAGAGAGAGAGAGTGAGGCACAGTGAGAGTGAGGACGAGTGAGAGGAAGTAAGAGAGTGAGGGAGAACGAGAGAGAGGGAGGTAGAGTAACAGGAGAGCAGAAGGAGAGTAACAGAGTGATGGAGAGTAACAGGGGGAGAATGAGGGAGAGTAACAGAGGGAGCAGAAGGAGAGGAACAGAGTGATGGAAAGTAACAGGGGGAGAGTGAGGGAGAGTAACAGAGGGAGAGTGAGGGAGAGTAACAGAGGGAGCAGAAGGAGAGGAACAAAGGGAGAGAGGGGGAGGAACAGACGGAGAGTGAGGGAGAGTAACAGGAAGAGTAGCAGACAGCGGACGGAACTCGTCGTAATCTTATGTAACGCTGCGGGCTGTTCCCTCCCTCCCTCCCTCCCTCCCTCCCTTTCTTTCTTCCTTCCTCTCCCTCTCTTCCTCCTCACCTCCCTCCCTCCCTTCATATCTCCTTCCCTACCATCGTATTATATGTGGAAAAAGAGAAAAAATAAAGAAAGTTAGGACAGACAGACATAGAAGAGAGAGAGAGAGAGAGAGAGAGAGAGAGAGAGAGAGAGAGAGAGAGACATTCACCCCGACGTCTCCTCCTCAGTACCTGTTTTCAAGCGGGTCCTTACAGGTGTTTCGTCTCTACTGAACACCTGAGGACTCCAAGGGAATGCAGGTGTACTTGTCATTAATGAAGGAAGGACGGAAGGCAGGTGTACTTGTTATTAATGAAGGAAGGAAGGAAGGCAATTGTATTTTTTTATTAATGAAGGAAGGAATGCAGGTGTACTTGTTATTAATGAAGGAAGGAAGGAAGGCAGGTGTACATGTTATTAAGGAAGGAAGGAATGCAGGTATACTGTACTTGTTATTAATAAAGGAAGGAAGGAATGCAGGTGTACTTGTTATTAATGAAGGAAGGAGAGCAGGTGTACTTGTCATTAATGAAGGAAGGAATGCAGGTGTACTTGTTATTAATGAAGGAAGGAAGGAAGGCAGGTGTACATGTTATTAATGAAGGAAGGAATGCAGGTGTACTTGTCATTAATGAAGGAAGGAATGCAGGTGTACCTAGAGATAAGGAAGGGAGGTATGCAGGTGTATTTATCAAGAGTGAAGGTACTAAAAAAAATTGACTCCTTGTACTCGAGGGGTCAAGTCTTCGTACTCAAGGGATCAAGTCTTCGTACTCAAGGGGTCTTGTCTTCGTACTCACGGGGTTAAATCTTCGTACTCAAGGGAGTTTTGTCATAGTACTCTACTGGTACTATGTTGTGCCGTGGTGTTGTGCAGTGTTGTGTTGGTGGTGGAATGGAGTGGTGTGGTGTGATGTGGCGTTGTGGTGTGGTGGTGGTATTATGGTGGTGTAATGTGTGAATTTTAATTTTGCCACTTACAGCTGCTATTTTATTGTGCACCCCATAAACATCCTGTTCGCGGTAGCACATAAGGATTACAGAGTGGAGGCCACAAAGGATCAGTATAACTAACCCCCGTGGTCAGGATATTGTGACATTGAATGTTACAGAGTATGTCAAATACATTCTTTGTTTAATTCTGTACAGAGAGTGTGACTTGCTCACAACTGCGTGAGTGTGAGGCAGTATGTCTGGCCGCACACTTTGTTATTCACATTTGCGTGAGAGATATTCAAGCACATTATGTGTTTGGTTCTATACATGGGAGCTGATGTAGCTACTAAGTGCAAAAAAGTGGATACAATCAATATGTCAGCTATCTTGTTCTTAGAGATAAAGTGTTGTGCCATTTCACACACAGTGTGCTTGGACCTGTCCCTAAAAGGTTCTATCTTCACACAGTCAAGGACGTAGTGTTCGAGTGTGTGGCCATATGTCTGGCCACACACTTTACATTTAGTCGTGTTCACATCTGCGGTTACAACATCTTGTAATCTAGTGATCTTGTTACTTGCTCCATATACGTGTTTCACTTGATTCATCCCATCATGGTAAACAATGGATCGACTAGTACCTGTTTGCACTTGTCTGATTGCGTCAAATTCATCAATAAGTTTCTTCCTATTTCCAGTTTTAAGGGTTCTTTTTGACAGATCCAGATTATATTCAACAGTGACTTTGTTAGACGCGAGTTTGGCGAGGGCATCAACTCTGTCATGTTCTTTGAGGCCTATGTGAGAGGGGATCCACAACAGTTTGATCTTGACACCCTGGTCAACAAGGTACGCATATTTGTGTCTGGCTTCAGAGACAAGTGCGTGACAACTTGAGTTGAGGGTGTCAAGGGCAAGTAGTGAGGGTAGAGAATCAGTGATGATGAGACTGTCAGTAACAGTGGTTTCAATAAATTTAATAGCTGTGAGTATGGCAACTAATTCAGTTTGTAGAGTGGATGCCCAGTTGTTAATTCTAACTCCTTTCTAAATTGTATTACCGTCAGGTTGAGTCACAACGATAGCACTTCCAGCCCTCCCACAGGCGGTGTTAAGAGATCCATCAGTGTAGATGGTCTGTGTGGTATATCATCAGTCTGTAGAGTGTGTACAGTATGTGTTCAAGAGCTCTCACTTTGGCAGTGTGTTGGAAATAAATACTTTGTATAATTAATCTTTTAGGCGATATGTCGGTATTGTGATATCGAAGGGAACTGTCCGCCAGGGTGGCAGGAAGCGCTGTTGTGTCTCAACCTTGTACAGACGATGTAGCTGCAGTTTCGATCCATTTAGATCACCAATCCCATGGTTGATACATTCTAGAAATTTTCAGGAAACATTGGTGTCAGAATCACCCCGCAAACTCCTCAGGGCTATCATTAGGTAACTTCAATTATTCTATCTTTGACACTGGGTATACCTAGTTCTTTACTCACGAGACAGCCTTGGGTAATTCTGAGGGCTTTATTTTGCATTTTTTCGAGTTTGTTGATGCCGTTCCTGTCACGAAGGACCAGGGCTGCTGCGTTGTACAATTTCCACGCTAACCTGGCCCGTCAGCTACGTCCCTCGTGTGTAGCTACAAATAGCTGTTTGGTTCATAGAAAATGTACAGTAGCTGTCCATTTATTCAAACTAAATACTGTATGTTCACAATTGGTAAGCAGACCTGATATTCTCTAAAATAATGTTAAATAACTGGACTATCAAAGTGAAAATAATTTCAGGCATTAGCACTTCAGAGAGGATGTTAGACAATTGTAAATATTTATCATAAAAGGTCGAAGTCAAAGATGAAATTCGCTTTTGAATGACTTCTTTTCATTATGTCTTTGTTTTGTACCAAACATAAAGCAAACAGAAACAAATGACACCAAACATAGAGCACAATAGGTAATGACCTACAGTTTGGACGACTGGATATATCCCAAATCGTTTATATAACTGATAAAACTCGATAAGAGTTGATATAAATACGCACAGTCCGGGGAGAGGTAAAACGCTCAAAGGAACACCCCTAGACTACGCGGCCACATCGACGGGGTGATCAGCTGATGGTGACAGATCAGCTAGATACTTGATTCGTACTGCCAGTACGGTAGAGCTCGCATTAGAATACTATGACACACAAATTAACTATACCTCGCCCATCATTGGCCGAGATTTTCATTAATTTGCACCAAATTTCTTGGTACTTGATGACAGAGGTTGAAAATGTTAAACCTGCCAAGTAAGTAGATAAAGTATTTAATAGTCTCTCGTGGGTGTGAGAAATGTTTTTGCTGGTTAAGTACCACAGGTCTGCCATCTGTTGACAATTGAGAGGTGACGTCTACTGGCTGTTGTGCGTCAAGATGAGCGAAATTCCCACCTAGTCCAGTGGCTGTTTCCCTGAGCGTTTTACCTCCCTCAGGATTGCGCGTATATACTGTACTGTATAGCGACTCTTATCGAGTTTTATCAGTTATATAAACGATTTGGGATATATACAGTCGTCCAAACTGTAGGTCATTACCTATTGTGCTATATGTTTGGTATCATTTGTTTCTGTTTGCTTTATGTTTGGTACAAAACAAAGACATAATGAAAAGAAGTCATTCAAAAGTGAATTCATCTTTGACTTCGACCTTTCAATTTTCAATTTCAATTGTTTATTCCTTGATAGAGGAAGCGGGATCCTAGTGCTGTCACTAGGTACCCCTGTACAATGACACCAGAAGCATCTGGCAAGTGTGACAAGTATATACAGTATGAATATTATAAAGGGGCTTACTAAAGCCTAAGGAAGGAAGGATATTCCTTTAACACATAATCAATATTATTTACATAATATCTGGCCAGTATGGGGAGGATCATCGTGTCTCCGTCAGGGGGTCGTGGAGTGGTGGTCCAGCAGGCGTCACGGAAGCGTTGTGTGTGGGGACATCTTAGGAGGTAGTGGATAAGGGTGCGGCTGTCGGGTCTTCTGCATAATGCACAAGAACGTTGCTCAGGGGATGCGGGGATACCAATCTCCCAAGCAAAGTCATACCCAATGATGATACGGGCAGCAATCACGTCCCCTTTCCGCGACCCTTTCCCATAGACGTACGAGAGGTCAGGAAGTTTACGGAGGACATCGTACCAGGTGGGCGGGGAGTCCAGGGGGATGGCTGCTTCCCGAGCTTCTCTCTGTTTGCGGCGGATTTGGGTCCTAAGCTGTAAGAGTGTTCGAGGAACAACGTAGTCAGGTGTGGCCTTGTTGCAGCCAGCCTTGGCAAGGTCATCTGCTGCCTCATTCCCCAAGATACCGACATGACTAGGTATCCATAGGAATGTCACAGGACGGCCTGCATCCTGAAGTGTGGATGTTAACCCTCGTATTCGGAGGATGAGGTCCTTATTTTCCCCTGATCCAAATGCGATCCCGTCGAGAGCAGACCTGGAATCGCAGCAGACAAGCAAGGGGCAGAAACCATCTGCTTCTTCCTCAGCGAGAAGGGCAGCAAGGAGGGCTATTAGTTCAGCCTGAGTGGAGGATGCCCCGTCAGAAATTCTGAGAGACAGTTTGATAGGCTCAGGGGCATCAGGACGGACTTCGACCTTTTATGATAAATTGTCACGGATTTAATAAATGTCTGAATGTTGATGTATTATTATATTATATTGTTTCTTAATTTCTTACCGTAGACTTCAATACCTTCACACTGGTTCCTTACAGGAGATTATGGTTTATCTATGTAGAAATTCACTCCACCACCCGACATTCCATATGATTTATACTTGATAAATGATGATTTAATGAGTTCCATTAATTTCCAACATCCATCCAAGTTAATGGTTATATTTTGTCATAACCAATCAGTCATTACCTTCAGCAATAATAAGATAGGATCACAGATACGGGCAGATAATTGCACTTACATTTATTTGTCAAGCTTACATACAATGATTTACAATTTGCATGGATATATGAGTCACTCACATTCACGCTGTAATAAAATTTATCTTGTAAAGAAGGACTTTTCACCTGGGGAGGCACATGTGATTCCTCTACTGTGGATATAACTTTACGGAGCCTTAATTCCTCAAGTGATACATACATTCACTGCCAGCCTAGATCGCCTTTGTTGCGACCAGGCTTTCACACATGATCTTTCCACAGGTAATAACAAAACCTTGGGTTAGTACACATAGTCTCGTTTCACTGACAGTCATTGTAGACAGTGTCGCATAGGAGGACTGGTAAGGTGAATTGATTAACCACTTGGCTTCGTTAGGCCAGCCTGGATTGCTCTTGTCGCAACCAGGCTTGCACACGTGATCTTTCCACGGGGAATAATAACCTTGGGTTGGCACACTTAGTTTAGTGTCACTGACAGGCCACAGGACGGGGTCGTGGTAAAGGAATCTGTGTAGCTTCCCGTTCCCTTCAGGAAGGGGAGGGTGAGAACATCGTAACTAACCCATGGTCTAGGGCATACTCACTATAATGTGGGTTTTGGGGGCGTTAGGCACGATGAACAGTACAACACTGTTTCAGTCCCCCCCCCCCCCCCCCTTATAGACTGGCTAACCTACCACTAATGGAATCGTGATATCCGAGTCACTGCTCGCCGGGTGTGTAATCTCCCGTAAAACAAACAATTGGAGTCGGGCTGCTTGGTAGGCCCAACGCACCTCATGACATAAATATTTACAATTGTCTTACATCCTCTCTGAATTGCTAATGCCTTAAAATCAGTTACATTTTGATAGTCCAGTTATTTAACATTATTTTAGAGAATATCAGGTCTGCTTACCAATTGTGAATAAACGGACAGCTACTGTACATGAATATTTTCTATGAACCAATCAGCTATTTGTAGCAACAGACGAGGGACGTGACTTACGGGCCAGGTTAGCGTGGAAATACTCTAGGTACTGTACATTGTTTTAACACTTCTAATACCAGCACCATAATGTGGGCTGTAACCCGCTACACTCTTAAGAGGGTTTTCCTTCTGTCAGTTCATTGGCGGGTTGCAGTGTGGTGTGGTGTGGCGATGTGGTGTTGTGGTGTGGTACTGTGAAAGTGTGTTGTGATGTGGTGTTGTGTTGTGGTGGTGGTGTGGTACTGTGATAGTGTGTTGTGATGTTGTGTTGGTGTTGTGATGCTGTGGTGTGTTGTGATGTAGTGGTGTGGTGTGGTATAATTATGGTGGTGTGATGTGGTGTGGTGAAGTGATGTGGTGTGGAGATGTGGTAGTTTGTCGTGATGTTATGTGCTGTGTTTTAATTTGTTATTATGGGGTGTGGAGTTGTAGTGGTGTGGTGTTGTGTGAATTACCTGAAGCTACCAAACTAATTTACCGCCACACCACCACCACACCACCACCAACACAACGCTACCAACACAACGCTACCAACACAACACCGCCACACCACCACCACACCACCACCAACACAACGCTACCAACACAACGCTACCAACACAACACCGCCACACCACCACCACACCACAACCAACACAACGCTACCAACACAACGCTACCAACACAACACCACCACAACACTACCAACACGACACTACCAACACAACACCACCACAAAACCACCACCACCACCACCACCACCACAACAACAACAACACCACCGTGGCACACCACCACAACAACACCACCACCACCACCACCACAACAACAACAACAACAACACCACAACAACAACACCACCGCCACCACCACCACCACCACAACACCACGACCACAACAACACCACCACCACGACCACAACAACAACAACAACAACAACAACACCACCACCACCACAACACCACCACCACAACAACACCACCACCACGACCACAACAACAACAACAACAACAACAACACCACCACCACCACAACCAACACCACCACCACAACAACACCACCACCACCACAACAACAACGACAACAACAACAACAACACCACCACCACCACCACCACCACCACAACACCACCGTCACAACACCACCGCCACCACCACAACGCCATAGAACCATAACCTGTTGGTGCGATTTATTCATATACAGGTAAATTGGAAATGAATGAAACTATCAGACAGACAGACAGACAGATAGACAGATAGACAGATAGATAGATATTTGCGTGATAAGGTAAGTTTTGACAGCTCATTCCTTTTGTCGAGCTGGTGACTCTCCCTCACTCCCTCTCTCTCCCTCACTCACTAAACACTCTCTCCCTCACTCTCCCTCACACTCTCCCTCACTCTCCTTCACTCACTAAACACTCTCTCCCTCACTCTCCCTCACACTCTCCCTCACTCTCCCTCACACTCTCCCTCACTCTCCCACACAGTGAGCGGGTTGCACGTGTTGGTGATCGTGTTGGCTGCGGTGCTGGTGACGACCGTCGTGTCGTGTGTGTTGGGCCATTCTAAGATGGGTGCCCGGCTCTGGTCTCATCGACGCTCCACCCGCGCCGCCCACCACGCTAACCCCGCCGCCCACCACACCGCCCACACCATCATCACGCCCACCACCTTCACACACTCGGTAAGTACTGAAGCTGTTACACCCATGCTAGTTATTGTTACGCCCATACCATCTTTAAAATCACCATGTATAATACCATATGTGTACGTGTGTCTGTGTGATGCCACTGTGTACGTGTGTCTGTGTGATGCCTCTGTGTACGTGTGTCTGTGTGATGCCTCTGTGTACGTGTGATGCCTCTGTGTATGTGTGTCTGTGTGATGCCTCTGTGTATGTGTGTCTGTGTGATGCCTCTGTGTACGTGTGATGCCTCTGTGTGTGTGTCTGTGTGATG
The DNA here is from genome assembly GCA_958450375.1 of Homarus gammarus. NCBI lineage: Eukaryota > Metazoa > Arthropoda > Malacostraca > Decapoda > Nephropidae > Homarus > Homarus gammarus. The sequence continues at coordinate 227,990 of CAUDMG010001248.1, read as the reverse complement.
CCTCTGTGTACGTGTGTCTGTGTGATGCCTCTGTGTATGTGTGTCTGTGTGATGCCTCTGTGTACGTGTGATGCCTCTGTGTATGTGTGTCTGTGTGATGCCTCTGTGTATGTGTGTCTGTGTGATGCCTCTGTGTACGTGTGTACGTGTGATGCCTCTGTGTGTGTGTCTGTGTGATGCCTCTGTGTATGTGTGTCTGTGTGATGCCTCTGTGTATGTGTGTCTGTGTGATGCCTCTGTGTACGTGTGTCTGTGTGATGCCTCTGTGTACGTGTGTCTGTGTGATGCCTCTGTGTACGTGTGTCTGTGTGATGCCTCTGTGTATGTGTGTCTGTGTGATGCCACCGTGTACGTGTGTCTGTGTGATGCCTCTGTGTACGTGTGTACGTGTGATGCCTCTGTGTGTGTGTCTGTGTGATGCCTCTGTGTATGTGTGTCTGTGTGATGCCACTGTGTACGTGTGTCTGTGTGATGCCTCTGTGTACGTGTGTCTGTGTGATGCCTCTGTGTATGTGTGTCTGTGTGATGCCTTTGTGTACGTGTCTGTGTGATGCCTCTGTGTGTGTGTCTGTGTGATGCCTCTGTGTACGTGTGTCTGTGTGATGCCTCTGTGTATGTGTGTCTGTGTGATGCCTCTGTGTACGTGTGTCTGTGTGATGCCTCTGTGTACGTGTGTCTGTGTGATGCCTTTGTGTACGTGTGTGTGTGATGCCTCTGTGTACGTGTGTCTGTGTGATGCCTCTGTGTTTGTGTGTCTGTGTGATGCCTCTGTGTACGTGTGATGCCTCTGTGTCTGTGTGATGCCACTGTGTACGTGTGTCTGTGTGATGCCTTTGTGTACGTGTGTGTGTGTGATGCCTCTGTGTACGTTTGTCTGTGTGATGCCTCTGTGTACGTGTGTCTGTGTGATGCCTCTGTGTATGTGTGTCTGTGTGATGCCTCTGTGTATGTGTGTCTGTGTGATGCCTCTGTGTATGTGTGTCTGTGTGATGCCTCTGTGTATGTGTGTTTGTGTGATGCCTCTGTGTAAGTGTGATGCCTCTGTGTACGTGTGTCTGTGTGATGCCACTGTGTACGTGTGTCTGTGTGATGCCACTGTGTACGTGTGTCTGTGTGATGCCTCTGTGTATGTGTGTCTGTGTGATGCCTCTGTGTACGTGTGTCTGTGTGATGCCACTGTGTACGTGTGTCTGTGTGATGCCTCTGTGTATGTGTGTCTGTGTGATGCCTCTGTGTACGTGTGTCTGTGTGATGCCTCTGTGTATGTGTGTCTGTGTGATGCCACTGTGTACGTGTGTCTGTGATGCCTCTGTGTACGTGTGTCTGTGTGATGCCTCTGTGTATGTGTGTCTGTGTGATGCCTCTGTGTACGTGTGATGCCTCTGTGTACGTGTGATGCCACTGTGTATGTGTGTCTGTGTGATGCCACTGTGTACGTGTGTCTGTGTGATGCCACTGTGTACGTGTGTCTGTGATGCCTCTGTGTACGTGTGTCTGTGTGATGCCTCTGTGTATGTGTGTCTGTGTGATGCCTCTGTGTACGTGTGATGCCTCTGTGTACGTGTGTCTGTGTGATGTCACTGTGTACGTGTGTCTGTGTGATGCCACTGTGTACGTGTGTCTGTGTGATGCCTCTGTGTATGTGTGTCTGTGTGATGCCTCTGTGTACGTGTGATGCCTCTGTGTACGTGTGATGCCTCTGTGATGCCACTGTGTACGTGTGTCTGTGTGATGCCTCTGTGTATGTGTGTCTGTGTGATGCCACTGTGTATGTGTGTCTGTGTGATGCCACTGTGTACGTGTGTCTGTGTGATGCCACTGTGTACGTGTGTCTGTGATGCCTCTGTGTACGTGTGTCTGTGTGATGCCACTGTGTACGTGTGTCTGTGTGATGCCACTGTGTACGTGTGTCTGTGTGATGCCACTGTGTACGTGTGTCTGTGATGCCTCCGTGTACGTGTGTCTGTGTGATGCCTCTGTGTACGTGTGATGCCACTGTGTACGTGTGTCTGTGTGATGCCACTGTGTACGTGTGTCTGTGTGATGCCACTGTGTACGTGTGTCTGTGATGCCTCTGTGTATGTGTGTCTGTGTGATGCCTCTGTGTACGTGTGATGCCACTGTGTACGTGTGTCTGTGTGATGCCACTGTGTACGTGTGTCTGTGTGATGCCTCTGTGTACGTGTGTCTGTGTGATGCCTCTATGTATGTGTGTCTACGTGATGCCACTGTTTACATATGTGTATGTGTATACAGGACACACACAGACATGGTAACTTTGAACAATGTGCACAAACATCTTAAGTTGAACTGGCTTCAGTCTGTCTCTCTATATGACAGTCTCTATGTCTGTCTGGCTGACCCTGTACACACACACACACACACACACACACACACATATATATATATACTTCATTTTTAGTCCATACACACACATACACACACACATATACATATATACACACACACATATATATACACAGGGAAGCAGGAAGGCAAACAGGCAGGGAGGGATGGAGAAAGGCAGGCAGGGAATCAGACAGGTAGGCAGGCATGGTAGGGAGGGAGACATAGAGCCAAGCGGTAAGGCAGGGAGGTAGGCAGGGATTGAAGCAGGCACAGAAGGAGGTAGGCAAGCAGGAAGGCAGACAGGGAGGCATGCAGGCAGGCTGTCAGGCAGACAGGCAGGGAGGGAGGGAGGGAGGCAGGCAGGCAGGCAGGCAGGCAGGCAGGCAGGTAGGAAGGGATGCAGCCAGGGAGGCAGTGAGCTAGGCAAAGAGGCAGCCAGCCAGGGAGGTAGGTAGGCAGGCAAGATTTGAGGCAGGCAGGGAGGGAGGGGGCGAGGGAGGGAGGGAAGCCCACCCACCCAGCATCACCACACACATGAAGCAACACGGGTATAATGGAGGGGTTGGAGGTCCTGGTCCTACGCCAACCTTCTCTGTCGTGCCTTGAGCAACACACAGGTTTTGTTGGTTGTCACCCACGTGGTATTAACTCCTCCCCCCCCCCCCTCCCCCATGGCAGAAAAGCTATGTTTTCCTCTGTTTTACTGTGTTGGTAATGCTTGCGGCTGCGGCATCTGCGGCTTCGTGGTATGCGGCGTTGTAACACAGGAAAGATATACTGTATTGGATCACCTGAAGATTATACTCACCAGCTTCTTTGCCTGATGATTAAACGCTAACTTAACCTAACCTGAGCTAAGCTAACCTAACCTAGCCTAACCTAACCTAACCTAACCTAACCTAACCTAAAGCTAAGCTATCCTAACCCAACCTAATCTAACCTAACCATAAGGGCTAAGATGTTGTAAACTGGTGTGGATGCTTGCCTCTAGGGACGCCAAGGTCAGGGTCCGGCATCAAGGGCACTCACCCCTGATAAATAAAGTCTTCCTCACATGTATCAGTGCCTACCTTCCCTGGGTGATGTGTTGTGGGTGATGTGTTGTGGGTGATGTGTTGTGGGTGACGTGTTGTGTTTCCCTGGGTGATGTGTTGTGGGGTGATGTGGTATTTTTCCCTGGGTGATGTGTTGTGGGTGATGTGTTGTGGGTGATGTGTTGTGTTTCCCTGGGTGATGTGTTTTGGGGTGATGTGGTATTTTTCCCTGGGTGATGTGTTGTGGGTGATGTGTTGTGGGGTGATGTGGTATTTTTCCCTGGGTGATGTGTTGTGGGTGATGTGGTATTTTTCCCTGGGTGATGTGTTGTGGGTGATGTGTTGTGTTTCCCTGGGTGATGTGTTGTAATGTGTTGTATTTCCCTGGGTGGTGTTGTGTTTACCTGGGTGGTGTTGTGTTTCCCTGGGTGGTGTTGTGTTTTCCTGGGTGGTGTTGTGTTCCCTGGGTGGTGTTGTGCTGTGTTGTGCTATATTATGTTGTGCTGTGATGTGTTATGATGTGTTGTGTTGTGGGTGTTGTGTTGTGTTTCCCTGGGTGATGTTGTGTTTAGTTGCGTTGCTTTGTGTTGTGCTATATTGCGTTGAGGGTGTTGTGATGTGTTGTATTGTATTGCGTTGTGTTGTGTTGTGTTGTGTTGTGCGTGTGTTATATCCTCACTCTCACGCCCGATTAATGAGCCTTGAATTTAGATATTAAGCACGCACATACACATACACGTGGTCATAAACACGCACACACATACACATGTACGTGGTTGTAAGCTCACACGCGCACGCACACATTATAAGATTAGGTGGTATATTATTGTCTTGACTCAATAAATGTTAGTATTTTTGGAAGTGTCAGATGTGTTGTGGTGAGAGAGAGAGAGAGAGAGAGAGAGAGAGTGAGCGATATAAGGCAGGTATTTCCCTTAGAATTTAATTGATAGCCGCTGCGACACCTCGACGTTAATAATAATAATAATAATAATAATAATAATAATAATAATAATAATTGATATTCAGTCAATCTGACCAAGAACAGCTGACAAAACCATGAAATGCGTCTTTCCAGTAGAGTCATGTCAGCAGCATCTGATGTTCTTAGGGCCAGGCAGTCACCCATCCAAGTACTGACCAGACCCAACGTTGCCTAACTTCACTGATCGGACAAGGAGCGTGGCACTACTACGTTCAGAATGAGGGTGGGCTAATAGCCTTGGGGAAGGAATGGTGGGCTAGGAGGTTGGTTGGTGTTTCAGGGGTTGGGCTGGTAAGCTAGGGAGGTGAGTTGGTGGGCTAGGAGGTAGGTTAGGAAGGTGGGCTGGGAGGGGGCTGGTGGAATAGCAGGCTAGAAGGGTGGGCTAGTGGGCTAGAAGAATGATTGGTGGTCTAGGAGGTGGGCTGGCAGTCTTGAAGGGTGGGCTGGCAGCCTTGAAGGGTGGGCTGGCAGTCTAGAAAGGTGGGCTGGTGGGCTAGGAAGTGGACAGGTGGGATAGTAGGCTAGAAGGTAGGAAGGTTGAGCTGCAAGGAGGCTTGTGAGCTAGGAAGGTCGGCTGATAGGCTAGGAGGCGGACTGCATTCAGATTTCAATTTTGCCCAGTGAGGGGGCTAGTTTATTTGGCACCTTCTTACATCCTGTGCAAGGCGAAGCGCTAAAGCGTTTACAGCGCCCTACAGGGAAGCATGCGGAATTCACACTGGCCTTCTTGACTGATGCAGTTTAGGACGCAAGTGCCTGGAGGGTCACGGATTGTGTCGGCGAGTTACATATAGTGACAGGATGAGTGTGTGTGTTGGGGGGGAGGAGGGGGGGGGGGTCCGATACAATACATCTGTTTATGGCAAGGTGTGGCAGGTCCCTAATAAGTCAAGTGCAGGGACTGTCTGGAGGAGGAGGGATATTTAGTCAGGCGGAAGGGGTGTTGGTGACGGCTGGGGACCTGTGCTGTGGGGGTGGAGGGTGGAGGGAGGAGGGGGGGCACATATAGGCATTGACAAACCTTTTAGTCAGTGTGAGCGTGATAGCGTGTGCGTCGGTCGGTCGAAAGGTTGATAGGGGACGTCCTTCCCGACGGAGATACGTAGTCAACGTGCATGTCATCCGTATGGGCCAACGGTGAACGGTAGAGGTCATCGCCCTCAATAACGTTGTGGTGACAGATTGGCTAAGAATTATAGATTCTTAGAACTACAATATGTTACTGTCATGTGTGTGTGTGTGTGTGTGTGTGTGTGTAAGTAACATTGATAATATAACACAAAAATACACATCACACACACACACACACACACACACACACACACACGGAGACTCGCGTGATCACATAATAGAGTCCTAAGGTGTGGGGTGTGTGACGACCTGCACGAATTGTTCCTCGGTCTTGTTCCCTGATGTTTTCTCTTAACTCAACGTAGAGTCTTACTGAACGGGTCTAGTTAAGGTTGAGTCATAGTGAACGGGTCTAGTTAAGGTAGAGTCATAGTGAACGGGTCTAGTTAAGGTAGAGTCATAGTGAACGGGTCTAGTTAAGGTAGAGTCATAGTGAACGGGTCTAGTTAAGGTAGAGTCATAGTGAACGGGTCTAGTTAAGGTTGAGTCATAGAGAATGGGTCTAGTTAAGGTAGAGTCATAGTGAACGGGTCTAGTTAAGGTAGAGTCATAGTGGACGGGTCTAGTTAAGGTAGAGTCATAGTGAACGGGTCTAGTTAAGGTTGAGTCATAGAGAATGGGTCTAGTTAAGGTAGAGTCATAGCGAACGGGTCTAGTTAGGGTAGAGTCATAGTGAACGGGTCTAGTTAAGGTAGAGTCATAGTGAACGGGTCTAGTTAAGGTAGAGTCATAGTGTACGGGTCTAGTTAAGGTAGAGTCATAGTGAACGGGTCTAGTTAAGGTTGAGTCATAGAGAATGGGTCTAGTTAAGGTAGAGTCATAGTGAACGGGTCTAGTTAAGGTAGAGTCATAGTGAACGGGTCTAGTTAAGGTAGAGTCATAGTGAACGGGTCTAGTTAAGGTTGAGTCATAGAGAATGGGTCTAGTTAGGGTAGAGTCATAGTGAACGGGTCTAGTTAGGGTAGAGTCATAGTTAACGGGTCTAGTTAAGGTTGAGTCATAGTGAACGGGTCTAGTTAAGGTAGAGTCATAGTGAACGGGTCTAGTTAAGGTAGAGTCATAGTGAACGGGTCTAGTTAAGGTAGAGTCATAGTGAACGGGTCTAGTTAAGGTAGAGTCTTGCTGAACATGGCTAGTTACGGAAGAGTCTTAAGGTTAGGTAAATGTTAGGCTAGGTCATTGTTAGGCTAGGTCATTGTTAGGCTATGTCATTGTTAGGCTAGGTCATTGTTAGGCTAGGGTCATTGTTAGGTTAGGTCACTGTTAGGATAGGTCATTGTTAGGCTCGGTCATTGTTAAGTTCGGTCACTGTTAGGTTAGGTCATTGTTAGTCTAGGTCATTGTTAGGCTCGGTCATTGTTAGGCTCGGTCATTGTTAGTCTCGGTCATTGTTAGGTTCGGTCACTGTTAGGTTAGGTCATTGTTAGTCTAGGTCATTGTTAGGCTCGGTCATTGTTAGTCTCGGTCATTGTTAGGTTCGGTCACTGTTAGGTTAGGTCATTGTTAGTCTCGGTCATTGTTAGGCTCGGTCATTGTTAGGTTCGGTCACTGTTAGGTTAGGTCATTGTTAGTCTAGGTCATTGTTAGTCTCGGTCATTGTTAGGTTCGTCACTGTTAGGTTAGGTCATTGTTAGTCTAGGTCATTGTTAGGCTCGGTCATTGTTAGGTTCGGTCAATGTTAGGTTCGGTCAATGTTAGGCTAGGTCATTGTTAGTCTAGGTCATTGTTAGGCTAGGTCATTGTTAGGTCAGGTTAGGTAATTTTAATTTGTTTGGTTAGGTCATTGTTACGTAAGGTCATGGACATAAAGACGCAGGTAAGGATGGCGTGTGTGAGTGTCGTGTTCTGGTATTTGTGTTACCTGGATTTGATATATCGACTGTGGTGGCGACAAATCTCTCTCTCTCTCTCTCTCTCTCTCTCTCTCTCTCTCTCTGGGAAAACATAGTCAGTGTGCCAGTTAATGTATCTCAGTGTATCAGATGATAGTAATAATAATAATAATAATAAGAATAATAATAATAATAATAAGAATAATAAGAAGAAGAAGAAGAAGAAGAAGATAGGAAAACGGGAAAAGTTGAATTGAAAAGGGGATGGAAAAAGGTTTGTTGCAGGAGGAGGAGAACAATAGGACGGAGGAAGTGGGAAGATAGGAGGGGGGAAATAGAAGGATGGTTTCCCTGTTGTCATCCGTCGGAGGATAGAAGAGAAGAGAGGAGGAGGAGGAGGAGGAGGAGGAGGGTTTCGTCGTTGTCATCCATTGAAGGTTGTGGGAGGAGAGAGGAGGAGGAGGAGGGGGAGGAGGGGGAGGGGAGGTAGTAGGAGGAGGTGGGGGGGTAGGAGGAGGTGGGGGAGGGTAGGAGGAGGAGGAGGAGGGATAGCCGTCAAGGTCGCTAGATTAAGCAGGTGAATCACCGTGCTGGGTGCCAGAGCCTCGATAACCCCCAGATAAACACAGCTCGGTGTCGTTGAACCCCCCAGAGGCGGCGGGCGGTGGCCACCACTTTTTTCCCATGTAGGACGAACGTGAATATGGTGTTGTTATTACTAGGAGCGACGTCGTATTGTTATTACTAGGACGAACGTGAATATTATTTTCTTGTTACTAGGACGATCGTGATCTTATTACTCCTAGGACGAACTTGTTATGATTATTCCCAGGATGGGCGTGGTCTTCTTGTTATTAAAATTTCCACAATGAACGATGTCTTTTTACATAGAGGATGAACGTGATATTTATACTTCTAAGATGAACTTGATCTTTTTACTCCTAGGATGAACGTAGAATTGTTACAACGAAACTAAATACTGTTTGAACCGGGGCTATTAGGATGAGGGCCTATTGGGACTGGGGTCTATTAATGCTGGTGTCTATTAGAACTGGGGTCTATTAATGTTGGGATCTATTAGGACTGAGGTCTATTAGGACTGAGGTCTATTAATGCTGAGGTCTATTAGGACTGGGGTCTATTAGGACTGGGGTCTATTAATGCTGAGGTCTATTAGGACTGGGGTCTATTAATGCTGGGATGTATCAGGACTGGGGTCTATTAGTACTGGGGTCCATTAGGACTGGGGTCTATTAATGCTGAGGTCTATTAGGACTGGGGTCTATTAACTGGGTCATTAGGAGGTCTATTAGAACTGGGTCTATTATGACTGGGGTCTATTAATGCTGGGATGTATTAGGACTGAGGTCTATTAGGACTGGGGTCTATTAATGCTGAGGTCTATTAGGACTGAGGTCTATTAGGACTGGGGTCTATTAGGACTGGGGTCTATTAATGCTGGGATCTATTAGGACTGAGGTCTATTAGGACTGGGGTCTATTATTGCTGAGGTCTATTAGAACTGGGGTCTATTAGGACTGGGGTCTATTAATGCTGAGGTCTATTAGGACTGGGGTCTATTAATGCTGGGATGTATCGGGACTGGGGTCTATTAGTACTGGGGTCCATTAGGACTGGGGTCTATTAATGCTGAGGTCTATTAGGACTGGGGTCTATTAATGCTGAGGTCTATTAGGACTGGGGTCTATTAGGACTGGGGTCTATTAATGCTGGGGTTTATTAGGACTGAGGTCTATTAGGACTGGGGTCTATTAATGCTGAGGTCTATTAGAACTGGGGTCTATTATGACTGGGGTCTATTAATGCTGGGATGTATTAGGACTGAGGTCTATTAGGACTGGGGTCTATTAATGCTGAGGTCTATTAGGGCTGAGGTCTATTAGGACTGGGGTCTATTAGGACTGGGGTCTATTAATGCTGGGATCTATTAGGACTGAGGTCTATTAGGACTGGGGTCTATTATTGCTGAGGTCTATTAGAACTGGGGTCTATTAGGACTGGGGTCTATTAATGCTGAGGTCTATTAGGACTGGGGTTTATTAATGCTGGGGTCTATTAGGACTGAGGTCTATTAATGCTGAGGTCTATTAGAACTGGGGTCTATTATGACTGGGGTCTATTAATGCTGGGATGTATTAGGACTGAGGTCTATTAGGACTGGGGTCTATTAGGACTGGGGTCTATTAATGCTGGGATCTATTAGGACTGAGGTCTATTAGGACTGGGGTCTATTATTGCTGAGGTCTATTAGAACTGGGGTCTATTAGGACTGGGGTCTATTAATGCTGAGGTCTATTAGGACTGGGGTCTATTATTGCTGAGGTCTATTAGAACTGGGGTCTATTATGACTGGGGTCTATTAATGCTGGGGTCTATTAGGACTGAGGTCTATTAGGACTGGGGTCTATTAATGCTGAGGTCTGTCATGACTGAGGTTTATTAGGACTGGGGTCTATTAGGACTGGGGTCTATTAATGCTGAGGTCTATTAGGACTGAAGTCTATTAGGACTGGGGTCTATTAGGACGGGTCTATTAATGTTGAGGTCTATTAGGACTGGCGTCTATTAGGACTGGGGTCTATTAGGACTGGGGTCTATTAATGCTGAGGTCTATTTGAACTGGGGTCTATTAGGACTGGGGTCTACTAATGCTGGGCTGTATTAGGACTGAGGTCTATTAGGACTGGGGTCTATTAATGCTGAGGTCTATTAGGACTGAAGTCTATTAGGACTGGGGTCTATTAGGACGGGTCTATTAATGTTGAGGTCTATTAGGACTGGCGTCTATTAGGACTGGGGTCTATTAGGACTGGGGTCTATTAATGCTGAGGTCTATTAGAACTGGGGTCTATTAGAACCGGGGTCTATTAATGCTGAGGTCTATTAGGGACTGAGGTCTATTACGACTGGGGTCTATTAATGCTGGGATCTATTAGGACTGAGGTCTATTAGGACTGGGGTCTCTTAATGCTGGGGTCTATTAGGACTGAGGTCTATTAGGACTGGGGTCTATTAATGCTGGGGTCTATTAGGACTGATGTCTATTAGGACTGGGGTCTATTAATGCTGGGGTCTATTAGGACTGAGGTCTATTAGGACTGGGGTCTCTTAGTGCTGGGGTCTATTAGGACTGAGGTCTATTTGGACTGAGGTCTATTAATGCTGGGGTCTATTAGGACTGAGGTCTATTAGGACTGGGGTCTCTTAATGCTGGGGTCTATTAGGACTGGGGTCTATTAATGCTGGGGTCTATTAGGACTGAGGTCTATTAGGACTGGGGTCTCTTAATGCTGGGGTCTATTAGGACTGAGGTCTATTAGGACTGGGGTCTATTAATGCTGGGGTCTATTAGGACTGAGGTCTATTAGGACTGGGGTCTATTAATGCTGGGGTCTATTAGGACTGAGGTCTATTAGGACTGGGATCTATTAATGCTGGGGTCTATTAATGCTAAGGTCTATTAAACTTTGGAGTCGAAGATATAAAGTGGTGACAAAGAAAGTTTTTAAGAGGGGGTGTTGGGGAAGCTTTCTTTAGGGGGGGTTGGGGAGCTTTCTTTTAAGAGGGTTTCTTGGGGGAGCTTTCTTTGGGAGGGGTTGGGGAGCTTTCTTTTAAGAGGGTGTGTTGGGGAGCTTTCTTTAAGGGTGTGTTGGGGAACTTTCTTTAAGGGTGTGTTGGGGAGCTTTCTTTTAAGAGGGTGTGTTGAGAAGCTTTCCTTAAGGGTGTGTTGGGGAGCTTTCTTTAAGAGGGGGTGTGTTGGGGGAGCTTTCTTGAAGGGGGTGTGTTGGGGAGCTTTCTTTAAGAGGGGGTGTGTTGGGGGAGCTTTCTTTAAGAGGGGGTGTGTTGGGGGAGCTTTCTTTAAGGGGGGTGTTCAAGTGTGGAATACAAGAAGGGAAACTGAAGGTGAAGGAGTCATTCTGCTTCCTGGTACAAGGATTATACCTCCACTCTTGAGGAACTGAAATATTGACTTAACGAGAGAGTCAAAGAGAGAGAGAGAGAAAGAGAGAGAGAGAGAGAGAGAGAGAGAGAGAGAGAGGTGAATAAGTAATAGTGATTCCCATTTCTCTCTATTTTTGTGTCTTTCCTCCTTTACAAAAAAAATAGTCTCTCTCTCTCTCTCTCTCTCTCTCTCTCTCTCTCTCTCTCTCTCTCTCTCTCTCTCTCTCTTACTTCTATGTATCTTCCACTCTTCTTCCCTCACCTCCTCCCTTCTCTCATCTCCAATTTTCCTCCTCCCTTCCTTTCTCCTCCCCAGGTTTTCGCCCTTGCCTCTTCCTCTCCCACCCACCACCACCTCGACCGTACTGAATGACCTCCTGTCTGTGTGTGTGTGTTGTTTAATTCATGGGAGCACACACACAAACACACACACACACACACACACACACAAACACAGAACTGCGCAGTGTGTTATGCATGCGCAGTTCTCGTCCTCTTCCTTGCTCGACCGCTCGTTTTTTTTTTCTTTCCACAGTATAATTGTGTTGATGTTTGTGTATAGATATTGTGTTTGTTTACCTAGTGTTGTTGTTTTTCTCCCTCACTGCTGCCCCTCCACATTGCCGCTCCTCCCCCAATGCTGCCCTCCACGCTGCTGCCCCTCCCCCACTGTTGCCCCTCCCCCACTGTTGCCCCTCCCCCACTGTTGCCCCTACCCCACTGTTGCCCCTCCCCCACTGTTGCCCCTACCCCACTGTTGCCCCTCCCCCACTGTTGCCCCTCCCCCACTGTTGCCCCTACCCCACTGTTGCCCCTCCCCCACTGTTGCCCCTACCCCACTGTTGCCCCTCCCCCACTGTTGCCCCTCCCCCACTGTTGCCCCTCCCCCACTGTTGCCCTTCCCCACTGCTGCCCTCCCCACTGCTGTCCCTCTCCATTGCTGCCCCTCCCCACTCCTGCCCCTCCCCACTCCTACCCCTCCCCTATTGCCGCCCCTCCCCACTGCTGCCCTCCCACTGCTGCCCCCGCCACTACTGCCCCTCCCCACTGCTGCCCCTCTCCACTGCCACCCCTCCCCACTGCCACCCCTCCCCACTGCCACCCCTCCCCACTGCTACCCCTCCCCACTGCCACCCCTTCCCACTCCTACCCCTCCCCACTGCTACCCCTCCCCACTTCTGCCCCTCCCCACTTCTGCCCCTACCCACTGTTGCCCCTTCCCACTGCATCCGCCTCCCTACTGCTGCCCTTTCCCCTGCTGCCCCTCCCCACTGCTGCCCCTCCCCACAGCTGCCCCTCCTCACTGCTGCCCTTTCCCCTGCTGCCCCTCCCTACTGTTGCCCCTCTCCACTGCTGCCCCTCCTCACTGCTGCCCTTTCCCCTGCTGCCCCTCCCTACTGTTGCCCCTCTCCACTGCTGCCCCTCTCCACTGCTTCACCTCCCCACTACTATCCCTCCCCACTGCTGCCCCTCCCCACTGCTGCTCCTCCCGCTCCAACTTCTCTCTCCTCCTCCTCCACTTCACAAGTGGTAGGTAAAGAGCGTAGACTGTGACCAATGTCTGCCTCTCGCCTGACACCACCATAATAATATAGATGAACCTGAAGTAGAAATAAACAGTAATGATAATAGTAACAATAACAGCAAAAATTATCGGAACAAAATAATTATAATAACATTAAAAAGAACAACAACATTTACAACAACATTAACAACAATATTTACAGCAACATTAACTGGAACAATAATTACATTAACAACAACAACAACAACAATAATAATAATAATAATAATAATAATAATAATAATAATGATGATAATTCCTTTATCAAAATAATCGAGATAATTACTGATAATTTTAATTCGTAAAATTATTGCGATAACATTTTTACAATTATTTTTTCTCCCACACAGGTAAGTGATGGCACAGTCCTCATCTCATCAGGTGTGCCGTGTTGAGGTAGGTGTACCATAGTGTAGGCTACGTCAAGTGTACCGCAGTGTATGCTACTTCAAGTATACCATTATGAGTAACCAAATGTGAGTGACGGGGTGAGTAACCTGGGCTGAGTGACGCTGAGAGTAACCCGGGCTGAGTGACGCTGAGAGTAACCCGGGCTGAGTGACGCTGAGAGTAAATTGGGATGAGTGACGGGGTGAGTGACTGTTTGAGTGACGGGGTGAGTAACCTGGACTGAGCGACTGGTGTGAGTGACGGGGTGAGTAACCTGGGCTAGCTACTGGTGTATGTTACGGGGTGAGTAACCTGGGCTGAGTGACTGGTGTGAGTGACGGGGTGAATAACCTGGGCTGAGTGACGGGGTAAGTAACCTGGACTGAGTGACGGGGTGAGTAACCTGGGCTGAGTGACGGGGTGAGTAACCTGAGGTCGGTGGGATGCTACACAAACTCATTAATTATTATTACTATTGTAAGTACCACGTTATCCACGGGTCTCCTTCCTTCATAATACAACAACAGCAATGATAACAACCGCCACATCTGTAACAACTACACCAACAACGGCTACAATAACAACATTGATAATGGTTGCCCCTCGTGTACGCCTAGGGCCATCTAGGCGTGAATTTGTTTAAGGTATAGAAGCTGTCGCCAACACAACAACCACACCCTGAGTTAACGGGCTGCATGACCCAGTGTCAAGGAATAGTCCAAGAAGACCGGACAACTCACCAACTGCACTGGCTAACCATTACCCCGGAACACTATCCACAAATCGATTAACATCCAGGTTCATAATTACTGTTGGGTAGACAGAGGCAAATGGCGTAAAGAAACTTGCCCATAGTTTCACTCTGCCCGGTGATCGAACCCGGGTCCACTTACTTGCGAGGGAAGCGTGCTGGCCATTAAGCTACAGGTCGCCATAGTAACAATTATAAATACTACAACAACTACAGTAGTATTAATATTATTATTATTTTTTATTGTCATCGTTTATCATCTATAGGAGTAGTTGTAGTTGTTGTTGTAGTTGATGATAATGATGTTGTTGTTTTACATCATTAAAATAACGTTGAGAAAGATTAGTGTTTGTTAGATAAAAGACAAACTAGACCAGCGGCAGCGACAGGCAAGGTTACGAGGTGCGCCATGCGGAATGTAGGTGTGGCGGCGGAAAGGGCCTGCCTCTGTGTGTGTGTGTGTGTGTGTGTGTGTGCATTTCCCACACCTCTCATGGCAGGGAAGGTATGGTGTATTGGGTAGACCATGAAACAACAATGTGTGTGTCTGTGTATGCTCAGAGATAAGCACACACACACACACACGCACGCACGCACACACACACACACGCGCACACGCACGCACACGCACACACACAGAGCCGCGGGGTCTTGTCGTTACGGAAGACTTGATATTTGACACACCTGCTGGACAGCCAAGCGACAACCATACCTAAGAAAGGCGGGTGAGCGGCTGGTGTCCGTCACTCTTTATGATGGTGATTTGTCATGCCCACCTGTCATACCCACCTGTTATTCCCACCTGTCATTCCCACCTGGCATACCCACTTGTCATACCCACCTGTCATTCCCACTTGTCATACTCCACCTGTCACACCTCACCTGTCACACCTCACCTGTCATGCCCACCTGTCAAACTCCACCTGTCATACCTCACCTGTCACACCTGCCCTCTCTTGTGTACTGTTCAAGAACATACACATACTTGGCAACTGTGACAGGTGTGAGTGTGTTGGCTTGTGTTTACAGGTGTGTCTGACAGGTGTGTGTGTGTGTGTTGGCTTGTGTTTACAGGTGTGTCTGAGAGGTGTGTGTGTTGGCTTGTGTTTACAGGTGTGTCTGACAGGTGTGCCGCTATAGCCTAACACACCCGGCACATTAGTTAAATTATCACATTTATAAATTTCAGACAGGACCGTCAATTGAACATGGCACGGGAGGTAGGTTGTCTGCCAACCTGCCGCCCTTAGTGTGAGTTGTGTGAATCTCCCCAGTCTGCCACTCTCAGTACCACCACCTCCTCCTCCTTCTTCCCAGTCTGCCACACTCAGTACCACCACCTCCTCCTCCTTCCCAGTCTGCCACACTCAGTACCACCACCTCCTCCTTCTTTCCAGTCTGCCACACTCAGTACCACCACCTCCTCCTCCTTCCCAATCTGCCACACTCAGTACCACTACCTCCTTCTTCCCCGTCTGCCACACTCAGCACTACCACCTCCTCCTTCTTCGCCGTCTGCCACACTGACTGCCACCACCTTCCAGGTACCAAAAATTAATTCTCCCACGTCTGTTGACTAATTCTGATTACATCTGCCATCTTGATCTGTGCCAACACCTGCCAAATCTGCCAACATCTTGATCTTGCCTGTCACCTCTTTATGCCATTCTGCCAGCTTTGTATACCAGGCTTGCCAACCTCATAAACTAGGCCTTCCATCCTCACACACAAGACCTGCTGACTTAATATACCAGGATTTGCCAGCATCATACTGTATACCAGGCCTGCCAACCTTTCATTACAAGGCCTGCCAATTTAGTCTGCCTGGCTGCCAAGTTGTGGTGGGCGCTCTGCCAACCTAAGCTGGTCTCACTGGAGGCAGGCAGGTCCAGCGTGGTGTGGCGCCCGCGATGACCGTACCACCAACCATACTATCAGGCATACCAACCTTACCAACCATACTACCAGGCATACCAACCTTACTACCAGGCATACTACCAGGCATACCAACCATACTACCAGGCATACAAGCCATACTACCAGGCATACCACCTTACTACCAGGCATACCACCTTACTACCAGGCATACCAACCATACTACCAGGCATACTAACCATACTACCAGGCATACCAACCTTACCAACCATACTATCAGGCATACCAACCTTACTACCAGGCATACCAACCATACTACCGGGCATACTAACCATACTACCAGGCATACCAACCTTACCAACCATACTACCAGGCATACCAACCTTACTACCAGGCATAGCAACCTTACTACCAGGCATACCAACCATACTACCTGGCATACCAACCTTATTACCAGGCATACCAACCTTGCAACCAGGCATACTAACCTTACTACCAGGCATACCAATGTAACTACCAGTCATACCAACCATACTGTCAGGCATACCAACTATACTACCAGGCATACCAACCAAGACCCTGAGTACGATGATATTTTATTCACGTGGTTACGTCATCGTACTCAAGGGGTTAAGTCATCGTTCTGTAGGGGTTAAGTCATCGTTCTGTAGGGGTTAATTCATCGTTCTGTAGGGGTTAAGTCATCGTTCTCAAGGGGTTAAGTCATCGTTCGCAAGGGGTTAAGTCATCGTTCTGTAGGTGTTAAGTCATCGTTCTCATGGGGTTAAGTCATCGTTCGCAAGGGGTTAAGTCATCGTTCTGTAGGGGTTAAGTCATCGTTCTCAATGGGTTAAGTCATCGTTCTCAATGGGTTAAGCCATCGTTTTCAAGGGGTGAAGTCATCATTCTCAAGGGGTGAAGTCATCATTCTCAAGGGGTGAAGTCATCGTTCTCAATGGGTTAAGTCATCGTTCTCAAGGTGTTAAGCCATCGTTTTCAATGGGTGAAGTCATCGTTCTCAAGGGGTGAAGTCATCATTCTCAAGGATCCCTATAAAAAGTAATTTATGTAAAGTATGTTTGTTTAGGTTAGTTTAGGTTAGGTTAGGTTAGGTTAGGTGACATCGGGTTAGGATTAGGTTAACTTTGATTGGGTTGGATTGGTTTATGTGAGGTTAGGTTAGTTTAGTTTAGGTTAGGTCAGGTCAGGTCGTATAAGAGCCGACTGGGTCAGGTCAACAGTCAGCAGAGTGAGGCGGACCTTATAGGAGAAGGAGAAGGAAGAAGAAAGAAGGGAGGGAGGAAGGGAAGGAAGGAGGGGAGGGAAGCAGGGAGGTAGGGAAGGAAAGGGGGAGGAAGGGAAGGAAGGAGGGGAGGGAAGCAGGGAGGGAGGTAGGGAAGGAAGCAGGTAGGGGAGGGAAGGAAGGGAGGAAGGAAGGAAGGAGGGAGGGGAGGGAAGGAAGGAGGGAAGGAAGGAAGAAGGGCGGGAGGGAGGGAAGGAAGAAGGGATGGAGGGAGGTAGAGAAGGAAGGAGGGAGGCAGGAAAGAAGGGAGGGAGGGAGGGAGGCAGAATCTTTAGTTGTCAGCTGTGTGGAAGTTCAGAGAAAACGGACCTTGTTTAAGAGGGAGAACTTAGCTTGAATGATCTCTGCTTGGAGCGTCTCTATGTCTTTTCTCCTGAGTTCTGTTTTACTTTTATGTTGAATTTGTCGTCATTGATATGGTTGTTGTGTGGTTGTGTGGTTGTTGTGTGGTTGTTGTGTGTTGGTGTGGTTGTTGTGTGTTGGTGTGGTTGGTGTGTGTTGTTGTGTGTTGGTGTGTGTTTGTGTGGTTGGTGTGGTTGGTGTGTGTTGGTGTGGTTGTTGTGTGGTGTGGTTGGTGTGGTTGGTGTGTGTTGGTGTGGTTGTTGTGTGTTGGTGTGGTTGGTGTGTGTTGGTGTGGTTGTTGTGTGTTGGTGTGGTTGGTGTGTGTTGGTGTGTGTTGGTGTGGTTGGTGTGTGTTGGTGTGTGTTGGTGTGGTTGGTGTGTGTTGGTGTGGTTGTTGTGTGTTGGTGTGGTTGGTGTGTGTTGGTGTGGTTGGTGTGGTTGTTGTGTGTTGGTGTGGTTGGTGTGTGTTGGTGTGGTTGGTGTGTGTTGGTGTGGTTGGTGTGTGTTGGTGTGTGTTGGTGTGGTTGTGTGTGTGTTGGTGTGGTTGTTGTGTGTTGGTGTGGTTGTTGGTGTGGTTGTTGTGTGGTTGGTGTGTGTTGGTGTGTGT
The DNA here is from genome assembly GCA_958450375.1 of Homarus gammarus. Lineage (NCBI taxonomy): Eukaryota > Metazoa > Arthropoda > Malacostraca > Decapoda > Nephropidae > Homarus > Homarus gammarus. Next base: position 209,864 of record CAUDMG010001248.1, on the reverse strand, counting down.
TGGTGTGGTTGGTGTGTGTTGGTGTGGTTGGTGTGTGTTGGTGTGGTTGGTGTGTGTGTTTGTGTGGTTGGTGTGGGTGTTTGTGTGGTTGGTGTGTGTTGGTGTGGTTGGTGTGGGTGTTTGTGTGGTTGGTGTGGGTGTTGGTGTGGTTGGTGTGGGTGTTTGTGTGGTTGGTGTGTGTTGGTGTGGTTGGTGTGTGTTGGTGTGGTTGGTGTGGTGTTGGTGTGGTTGGTGTGTGTTGGTGTGGTTGGTGTGTGTTGGTGTGGTTGGTGTGTGTTGGTGTGGTTGTTGTGTGTTGGTGTGGTTGGTGTGGTTGTGTTGTTGTGTGGTTGGTGTGGTTGTTGGTGTGGTTGGTGTGTGTTGGTGTGGTTGGTGTGTGTTGGTGTGGTTGGTGTGTGTTGGTGTGGTTGTTGTGTGTTGGTGTGGTTGGTGTGTGGTTGGTGTGGTGTTGGTGTGGTTGGTGTGTGTTGGTGTGGTTGGTGTGGTGTTGGTGTGGTTGTTGTGTGTTGGTGTGGTTGGTGTGTGTTGGTGTGGTTGGTGTGTGTTGGTGTGGTTGGTGTGTGTTGGTGTGGTTGTTGTGTGTTGGTGTGGTTGGTGTGTGTTGGTGTGGTTGGTGTGTGTTGGTGTGGTTGGTGTGTGTTGGTGTGGTTGGTGTGTGTTGGTGTGGTTGGTTGTGTGTTGGTGTGGTTGGTGTGGTTGTTGGTGTGGTGTGGTGTGTGTTGGTGTGGTTGTGTGTGTGTTGGTGTGGTTGGTGTGTGTTGGTGTGGTTGGTGTGTGTTGGTGTGGTTGTTGTGTGTTGGTGTGGTTGGTGTGTGTTGGTGTGGTTGTTGTGTGTTGGTGTGGTTGTTGTGTGTTGGTGGTGTGTGTTGGTGTGGTTGGTGTGTGTTGGTGTGGTTGGTGTGTGTTGGTGTGGTTGGTGTGTGTTGGTGTGGTTGGTGTGTGTTGGTGTGTGTTGGTGTGGTTGGTGTGTGTTGGTGTGGTTGGTGTGTGTTGGTGTGGTTGGTGTGTGTTGGTGTGGTTGGTTGGTGTGTGTTGGTGTGGGTTGGTGTGGGGTGTTGGTGTGGTTGTTGTGTGTTGGTGTGGTTGGTGTGTGTTGGTGTGGTTGTTGTGTGTTGGTGTGGTTGGTGTGTGTTGGTGTGGTTGTTGTGTGTTGGTGTGGTTGGTGTGTGTTGGTGTGGTTGTTGTGTGTTGGTGTGGTTGTTGTGTGTTGGTGTGGTTGTTGGGTGTTGGTGTGGTTGTTGTGTGTTGGTGTGGTTGTTGTGTGTTGGTGTGGTTGTTGTGTGTTGGTGTGGTTGTTGTGTGTTGGTGTGGTTGTGTGTGGTGTTGGTGTGTGTTGGTGTGGTTGTTGTGTGTTGGTGTGGTTGTTGTGTGTTGGTGTGGTTGTTGTGTGTTGGTGTGGTTGTTGTGTGTTGGTGTGGTTGGTGTGTGTTGGTGTGGTTGGTGTGTGTTGGTGTGGTTGTTGTGTGTTGGTGTGGTTGTTGTGTGTTGGTGTGTGTTGGTGTGGTTGGTGTGGTTGTTGGGTGTTGGTGTGGTTGTTGGGTGTTGGTGTGGTTGGTGTGTGTTGGTGTGGTTGTTGGGTGTTGTTGTGTGTTGGTGTGGTTGTTGTGTGTTGGTGTGGTTGTTGGGTGTTGGTGTGGTTGGTGTGTGTTGGTGTGGTTGGTGTGTGTTGGTGTGGTTGTTGTGTGTTGGTGTGGTTGTTGTGTGTTGGTGTGGTTGTTGGGTGTTGGTGTGGTTGGTGTGTGTTGGTGTGTGTTGGTGTGGTTGGTGTGGTTGTTGTGTGTTGGTGTGGTTGTTGTGTGTTGGTGTGGTTGTTGGGTGTTGGTGTGGTTGTGTGGTGTGTGTTGGTGTGGTTGTTGTGTGTTGGTGTGGTTGTTGTGTGTTGGTGTGGTTGGTGTGGTTGTTGGGTGTTGGTGTGGTTGTTGTGTGTTGGTGTGGTTGGTGTGTGTTGGTGTGGTTGTTGTGTGTTGGTGTGGTTGTTGTGTGTTGGTGTGGTTGGTGTGTGTTGGTGTGGTTGTTGTGTGTTGGTGTGGTTGGTGTGTGTTGGTGTGGTTGTTGTGTGTTGGTGTGGTTGGTGTGTGTTGGTGTGGTTGGTGTGTGTTGGTGTGGTTGTTGTGTGTTGGTGTGGTTGTTGTGTGTTGGTGTGGTTGTGTGTTGGTGTGGTTGTTGTGTGTTGGTGTGGTTGGTGTGTGTTGGTGTGGTTGTTGTGTGTTGGTGTGGTTGTTGTGTGTTGGGTGTGGTTGTTGTGTGTTGGTGTGTGTTGGTGTGGTTGTTGTGTGTTGGTGTGTGTTGGTGTGGTTGGTGTGTGTTGGTGTGGTTGTTGGGTGTTGGTGTGGTTGTTGTGTGTTGGTGTGGTTGTTGTGTGTTGGTGTGTGTTGGTGTGGTTGGTGTGTGTTGGTGTGGTTGTTGTGTGTTGGTGTGGTTGTTGGGTGTTGGTGTGGTTGTTGGGTGTTGGTGTGGTTGTTGGGTGTTGGTGTGGTTGTTGGGTGTTGGTGTGGTTGTTGTGTGTTGGTGTGGTTGTTGTGTGTTGGTGTGGTTGTTGGGTGTTGGTGTGGTTGTTGGTGTGGTTGTTGTGTGTTGGTGTGGTTGTTGGGTGTTGGTGTGGTTGTTGTGTGTTGGTGTGGTTGGTGTGTGTTGGTGTGGTTGGTGTGGTTGTTGTGTGTTGGTGTGGTTGTTGTGTGTTGGTGTGTGTTGGTGTGGTTGTTGTGTGTTGGTGTGGTTGTTGGGTGTTGGTGTGGTTGTTGTGTGTTGGTGTGGTTGGTGTGTGTTGGTGTGTGTTGGTGTGGTTGTTGTGTGTTGGTGTGGTTGTTGGGTGTTGGTGTGGTTGTTGTGTGTTGGTGTGGTTGTTGTGTGTTGGTGTGGTTGTTGGGTGTTGGTGTGGTTGTTGTGTGTTGGTGTGGTTGTTGGGTGTTGGTGTGGTTGTTGGGTGTTGGTGTGGTTGTTGGGTGTTGGTGTGGTTGTTGGGTGTTGGTGTGTGTTGGTGTGGTTGGTGTGTGTTGGTGTGGTTGGTGTGTGTTGGTGTGGTTGTTGTGTGTTGGTGTGGTTGTTGTGTGTTGGTGTGGTTGTTGGGTGTTGGTGTGGTTGTTGTGTGTTGGTGTGGTTGTTGTGTGTTGGTGTGGTTGGTGTGTGTTGGTGTGGTTGTTGTGTGTTGGTGTGGTTGTTGTGTGTTGGTGTGGTTGTTGGGTGTTGGTGTGGTTGGTGTGTGTTGGTGTGGTTGGTGTGTGTTGGTGTGGTTGTTGTGTGTTGGTGTGGTTGTTGGGTGTTGGTGTGGTTGGTGTGTGTTGGTGTGGTTGTTGTGTGTTGGTGTGGTTGTTGTGTGTTGGTGTGGTTGTTGTGTGTTGGTGTGGTTGTTGGTGTTGGTGTGGTTGTTGTGTGTTGGTGTGGTTGTTGTGTGTTGGTGTGGTTGTTGTGTGTTGGTGTGGTTGTTGTGTGTTGGTGTGGTTGTTGTGTGTTGGTGTGGTTGTTGTGTGTTGGTGTGGTTGTTGTGTGTTGGTGTGGTTGTTGTGTGTTGGTGTGGTTGTTGGGTGTTGGTGTGGTTGTTGTGTGTTGGTGTGGTTGTTGTGTGTTGGTGTGGTTGTTGGGTGTTGGTGTGGTTGTTGTGTGTTGGTGTGGTTGTTGGGTGTTGGTGTGGTTGTTGGGTGTTGGTGTGGTTGTTGGTGTGGTTGTTGTGGGTGCTGTTTGTGGTTGTTTTTGGAGTTGGAGTTGTTATGGCTGTGGTTGTAGTTGTGGTTGGATTTGTTGGGTTTTGTTGTGATTTGTTATGTTTGTTGTAGTTGTTGTGGTTGTTGTTGTTCATGTCTGTCATGCAGAGAAACGTTCCTCAGTGGTTAATCCTTGTCACTAGGAGTCTCTGTGTGTGTGTGAACGATCCAAGTACTGGCATCTCATTGACTACATCATTGTCAGAGAAAAAGATCGCTGAGGTGTCCTCATCACCCGAGCTATGCGTGGCTCGTCAGAGCCAAAATCTCCTTTCACTTCGCCCCACAACGGCGAAGGCAACAAGCCTCCAGAATAGGCTTTAACACCAAGCGACTCGCGGATCCAGCGGTAGCACATGGTTTCAGAGAGCAACTCAACGATGGGCTGATAAATAACCCAACAACAAACTACTGAAATCCCAGGGCCGAATGGGGTCCCATCAAATCTGTCATTCAAACAACCTGCAACGACACCCCTGACCTGATCAAAAGAAAACACCAATATTGGTTTGATGAAAACGACCCAGAATTCGAAGTACTCGTCAATACTAAATGTGCTGCTCTCATTGACTGGCAGAACAAGCCTAAGTCTCAGACCAAAGCTGATACCTCCCACGAGAAGAAAGCGGCGGTCCAGCGCGAACTTCGCAAATTAATGAACGAATGGTGGAAAAATATAGCGTGTTAAATGCAAAAATTTACGTATCAACACAAGATGCATGAATTTTTCAATTCCGTTAAAGCAATATATGACCCAACTACACATGGCGTGGCCTCCCCTCTGCTCATCCGATGGTAACTCCCTAATTAAAGACGAAGACGGTATCTGTCAGCACTGGAAAGAGCCCTACCATTCACTGCTCAACCGAAACACCGATGTGGATGTCCTGACTACACAGCAGGTTCCTCAGCACCCAGAGCTGACCTACCTCAGCTATCCTCCATCCCTGGATGAGGTAGCTACTGCCATCAAATAGATGAAAAATAACAAAGCCACAGGACCTATTGGAATCCCAGCTGAGGTGTATAAAGCAGGAGGACCTCTGCTTACCAGTTGTCTCCACTCTCTCTCCTGGAGAATATATGGGATGAGGAGGAAATCCCCCAAGCTCTTAAAGACGCCTCCATCGTCAATATTTATAAGAACAAGGGAGACTCAGACTGTGGCAACTACCGTGGAATCTCACTGTTGTCCGTAGCTGGCAAGATTATTGCTTGAGTCCTCCTAAACAGACTTCTTCCTGAGACGGTAAATTTCCTCCCAGAATCTCAATGTGGCTTTAGGCTATGTCCCATGTGTGAGCGTCCTTCTGCAGCGAGTGACCACACGAGTGGACGTGCTACTTTGGTGTAGGGGACGAACATGCGTGTTTTCTTTGATGTGTCCCATGTAGACACATAGCGTTCGCGAGCAACAAGGAAGTGGGAATTCGACGCGCGACCTGGAAGCAGCGATCAAATATTTTGATCGTCACTTCCTCAGTCGCGCGAGTCCTCGCTTGCTACACCAAAACTTAAAGAACGCAATACATTAATTTTCCACTGTTAACAGCTTGATCTTGCCAAGAAATAGATCCTTGTGGACTATTAAAATAGCTGCAAAATATTTATCTTACATTCTTAGCAGAAGAATGTCAAGCATTGTTTATGCTAGAGGGCGCTGTGTTATACTCAACTGAACAGTCTTGAATTGCATATGACTTTGCTTCCAGACCTTCTGTGTCAATGATGATATTATGGAAAAGTGTAGCACTCTTCACAACGTCAACAGCAGTATCTACCTTTGTTTCATTAACTGTATTTAAAATTTTCCATTTACTTATACAAATTCCAAATGCACACTCTACAACACACCTGGCTCCTGACAATCTGTAATTATTATTTTTCTTTGTTCAGAGTGTTTCTAGGATAGGGTTCCAACAAATATACAGAGTGGGTATGCCTCGTCCCCAATCAGAACACATTCTGGTGTACTCGTGAAACTTCTTTGGATCTTGGCGAAGTTCCTGTAGAGATGGTGATATTCGCCTACGTCTATCCTCCTCTGCTGTATGGGTTGTGTTTCCCTGGGTACCTCTGCAGGTACCACACGTTGAAAAGCATTATTTTCTAAAATTTCCAGCAAAAGTGTGTGATGCACAGACATCATGTTTTTACTGGCAAGGTGCTGGCAGGTGTGATACAGGTCGCTTTGGTAAGTAGGTCGCTCGATGCCGCAGGACGCTCGCACATGGGACAGAGCCCTACACTAACATGAGACACTACTGACATGATCGTTGCTGCCCGCCAGACACGGGAAAGGTGCAAAAAACAGCGCCGTGACTTTACTAAGGCCTTCAACTCGGTCAACAGGGAAGCCCACTGTGGACCCCCAGTCGTTTTGGCTGCCCACCAAAATTCATTGCCATTGTGAGGCAACTCTGGCAACTCTGCAATGGCATGAGCGGCAGTGTCCTACACAATGACAACCAGTCTGAGTTCTTCCCCATCCAAACAGGGGTAAAACAAGGGTGTGTACTGGCACCAACTCTCTTATCCATTTTCTTGGCTGCCTTCCTTACCCGTGCCAGTGCCAATTTAGCTGGCGGGGTGGACATCCTGTAGCAAATGAAGTGACTTTTCAATATAAGACGACTCCAGGCAGGAACAAAGGTGTCGGCCGCTTCCATCACTGAACTTCACTATGCAGACGACCTCACCCTCGTCGCTCACACTGAACGCGACCTACAAGAGATCCCGAACACCTATGCAGAATCGTATGCACACTTCGGCCCTAAGGTGAATGCACGTAAGACTCAGATTTTCTTGCAGTCTGCTCCTGGTTCAACCATACCTCCACCATCCATCTAGCTTAATGGTACTACAGTCTCTAATGTTACCCACTTCCAATATCTTGGCTCCCACCTGACCACCAACACAGACATCGATGAAGAGATTCAACATCGGGTCAGATGTGCATCTCAAATCTTTGGCAGACTCCGTACCCGTGTCTTCAACTGTAGGGAGCTGAAATTATCTACAAAGTTGTACATGTATCGAGCAGTGGTCCTCCCCGCCATGGTGTATGGCAGCGAGACATGGGTCACATACAGGAGGCACCTCAAGGCACATGAAAACTTTCACCAACATAGTCTACGTTCTAGCCTCCAAGTTTGCTGGGAAGACAAGAGAACGAATGCCAGTGTTCTCGATGATACCAACTGTAGGATCATCCAGGCTACCATTATCCATGAACTGCATTGGACTGGCCATGTTACCCACATGACAGTAGATTGCCAAAGCAGCTACTTTCCAGTCACCGAATTAGTGGTAAACGTAACGCTGGTGGGCAACGGAAAAGGTATAAGGATAGTCTTAAGACAAACCTGAAAAAGTACCAAATCGACCCCTTCACCTGGGAGACGATCACTCCACACCGTGACGCTTTGAGGAGCACCACACAATAAGGTGTCAATACTTTTGAGCAAGCCCGATTGTATACTGAGGCAGACAAGCGCCATCACCGGAAACACGCTACCGCCGCCGCTCCCGCATTATATGTAGCCATTCACATGTGCAACATCTGTGAATGGCCTTGCCGATATCGTATCTTCCTCTCGAGTCACATCAGAGCTCCCTAACGAAGGTGACATCCTTAATAACTCGTATCATTGAATCATAGCTGGATAATCATCATACTCGATTCCGAGTGACAGCAAAGTAGTAGTAGTAGTAGTAGTAGTAGTAGTAGTAGTAGTAGTAGTAGTAGGTTAACTACGTTACCGATAAGGACAAATGGTTTCAGTCTTAATAAACAAGCATTTACAGATGCCATTGCTCTAAGGTACGGTCGGCCAGTAGAAGGTTTGCCCTCCCAATGCATGTGTGGCTCTTCCTATGATGGCGATCACGCCATGGTGTGCAAGAAGGGGGGCTTCATATGCATGAGGCATGACGAGGTAAGGGACCTCACAGCAAATATGTTGAAGGAAATCTGCCGGGATGTCATGGTAGAACCGACCCTCCTTCCATTGGATGGTGAGTTCTGCCAACACAGGACTTCAAACACATCTAACGAAGCCCGTGTTGACGTCAGTGCTCGAGGATTCTGGACGCGGGGACAGCGAGCTTTCTTCGACATCAGGATTTTTGATCCCATGGCCGCATGTCACCGTAACCTAGCTCTCGATGCTGCACATAGGAGGAACGAGAACGACAAGAGAAGGGCATATGGGGAGAGAATTCAAAACGTTGATCAAGGCAGCTTCACTCCTCTAGTGTTCACAACCTCTGGTGGGATGGGACCAAGTGCAAGATGTTTCTACGCCAGACTCGCGGAGCTGATCTCCGAACTGAAGCAGCAGCCCAGAAGTTATGTTACAGCCTGGATGAGATGTCGACTGTCTTTCTCTCTCCTTCGGTCGGCTTTGCTCAGCCTCAGGGGAACGAGAGCTTCTGCCCCTAATCCGACAACTTCTGCAGATATTGACTATGAGGCTACAGTCACTGAATGCCGCATAGATCTGCGGCTCAACTAATTTAACACAGATAGGATAGCTACTTATGTATTAGGATATTTAATATTAAGGTAATTAAATGGTGGCGAAGGTGTGGCTATTGGGGGAGGCTGGAGGCCTTAAAAAAAAAAAAGAGTAGTAGCTGTGTGTGTGTGTGTGGGTGGGTGGGGTCAACGAGGATCCACATTTCCGCATAAGCAAATTAAAGATTATAATCGACAATGTGTCTGGATTCTAATATATTTGGGGTCCTTTTTCGTCACTTTCTAGTTTCTTTTTCTTTTCCAGCATTCTGTCTCTAATTTTTTTCTTCGTCCTTTCCTCTCACCTGGCCCCGCCCATACCCCGTCTGCCCCGCCTTATAGCCTCCTCTTCCTTGTCATTGGTGAGGGGGATGTAAGGCCACGCCCCCCTCCTCATCCATGAACACAGCCACTGTGTGTGTGTGTGTGTGTGTGTAATAATAATAATAATTATTGGTTTATTGAAAAGCACAGCAGCCAGAGGCTGAAAATGTACACTAGACAAAAAATGTCTTACAGTAACAGGTATAGTGACTCTGAGGAGTGGAATGTTTAACAAAAGCTTTCAATACAAAAAGGAGACCTGGAGTTAACATACAGGTTATATATGAACCACTGATGATTTGGTTCTGTAGAGGTAACACGTGGTTGTAGGCCGCCACACTGCTGGTGCTGTAGAGGTAACACGTGGTTGTAGGCCGCCACACTGCCGGTGCTGTAGAGGTAACACGTGGTTGTAGGCCGCCACACTGCCGGTGCTGTAGAGGTAACACGTGGTTGTAGGCCGCCTCACTGCTGGTGCTGTAGAGGTAACACGTGGTTGTAGGCCGCCACACTGCTGGTGCTGTAGAGGTAACACGTGGTTGTAGGCCGCCTCACTGCTGGTGCTGTAGAGGTAACACGTGGTTGTAGGCCGCCACACTGCCGGTGCTGTAGAGGTAACACGTGGTTGTAGGCCGCCTCACTGCTGGTGCTGTAGAGGTAACACGTGGTTGTAGGCCACCTCACTGCTGGTGCTGTAGAGGTAACACGTGGTTGTAGGCCGCCACACTGCTGGTGCTGTAGAGGTAACACGTGGTTGTAGGCCGCCACACTGCTGATGTTGTAGAGGTAACACGTGGTTGTAGTCCGCCACACTGCTGATGTTGTAGAGGTAACACGTGGTTGTAGGCCGCCACACTGCTGGTGCTGTAGAGGTAACACGTGGTTGTAGTCCGCCATACTGCTGATGTTGTAGAGGTAACACGTGGTTGTAGTCCGCCACACTGCTGATGTTGTAGAGGTAACACGTGGTTGTAGGCCACCTCACTGCTACCCATCGTCCTCGTCTTGGCCATCGTCCTCGTCCTGGCCATCGTCCTCGTCCTGGCCATCGTCCTCATCTTCGCCTTTTTTTATCGATATGAACACTCGTATTGAGATCAATAAAGGACTTTCAGGTATATTGAATGTTAATGTACAATAACTACAGTACCTGAGTATACAAATTGGGGTCACCTGAAGATTCGTCCCCCAGCTTATTTCACCTTAACCTTAAGCTGACTTAACCTAACTTAACCAAACCTAACCTCATCAGTAAAGCAGATGAATATTATGTACTGAAACACTCTCAAACTTCCTGTGGTTCGAATTTTCTGAATCGTTTTCTCAAAGCTGTTTCGTTCACGACCCGAAGATTGAGGTGTCGGACTGCCGTGTGTGTCCCTGTCTGTGTTTGGGTCCGTCTGTGTTTGGGTCCGTCTGTGTTTGGGTCCGTCTAGAGTTGGACACTTGCTTTCCAAGAATTTTCAAAGTCACTAACTGTCACTCACCAGACATCACTCACCAACTGTCACTCACCACCTGTCACTCACCAGGCATCACTCACCAACTGTCACTCACCAGCTGTCACTCACCAGGCATCACTCACCAAACATCACTCACCAGGCATCACTCACCAGGCATCACTCACCAAACATCACTCACCAGGCATCACTCACCAGGCATCACTCACCAGACATCACTCACCAGGCATCACTCACCAGGCATCACTCACCAAACATCACTCACCAAACATCACTCACCAGGCATCACTCACCAAACATCACTCACCAGGCATCACTCACCAGGCATCACTCACCAAACATCACTCACCAGGCATCACTCACCAGGCATCACTCACCAGACATCACTCACCAGGCATCACTCACCAGACATCACTCACCAGACATCACTCACCAGGCATCACTCACCAAGGCATCACTCACCAAACATCACTCACCAAACATCACTCACCAGGCATCACTCACCAGACATCACTCACCAGGCATCACTCACCAGGCATCACTCACCAAACATCACTCACCAGGCATCACTCACCAAACATCACTCACCAGGCATCACTCACCAGGCATCACTCACCAAACATCACTCACCAGGCATCACTCACCAGGCATCACTCACCAGACATCACTCACCAGGCATCACTCACCAGACATCACTCACCAGACATCACTCACCAGGCATCACTCACCAGGCTATTTTCACTGTTGTGGCTTGGGTGATTTTTTTGGTGGGGTTAAAATAGGTTAGGTTTAATTAGGGTTAGGTTAGGTATGGTAGGTTATGTTAGGTCAAATTAGGTCAGATTAGGTTAGGTTAGGTTAGGTTAGGTAAGGTATGGTAGGTTATGTTAGGTTAAATTAGTTAGGTTAGGTTAGATTAGGTCAGATTAGGTCAGGTTAGGTAGGTTATGTTAGGTTAGATTAGGTTAGGTTAGGTTAGATTAGGTCAGATTAGGTCAGGTTAGGTTAGGTTAGGTATGGTAGGTTATGTTAGGTTAGATTAGGTTAGGTTAGATTAGGTTAGGTTAGGTTAGGTAAGGTATGGTATGATAGGTTATGTTAGGTTAAATTAGTTAGGTTAGGTTAGATTAGGTCAGATTAGGTCAGATTAGGTTAGGTTAGGTTAGGTTAAGCTTGGTATGTTTTCATCATGCCGTTATTCTGGGTTGTCAAGCGGGGGATGTTTTGTTTTCCTCATAAGTCGTTTGTTTTATGTTTTACAGTGAAACCTCTGATGTACACACACACACACACACACACACACATAACTTTGAGAGCTGCCACACAGGTGTATCCGCGTTGATTGTTCTCTGATTGTACCCTCCCTCCCTCCCTCCCGCAGCTGGTGGCCAAGGGAAAGAGGGAGGGAGGGAGGGAGGGAGGGCCGGTCACATGCAACATTATGACATCATCCTCTATTGTAGGCTGTGGTCGCTGCTTTCCCTCTCTCCCTCCCTCCCTCTTCACTCCCTCCCTCCCCCCCTCCCCCCCTCCATCCCTCCCTTCGTCCATCTTCCTTCCTCCCTTCTCCCTTGTTTATCCCCTTCCATTTCCGTTATTCCTATCCCTCTTCCTTCCTGTTTCTCTTCCTCCCCCTCCTCCCTCAGCCTGCCCTTCCCTCTTCTTCCTCGTTCTCCCTCCTCCTCCCCCTTCTCCTCCTCCTTCTTCCTCTCTTCCTCCTCCTTCTTCCTCTCTTCCTCCTCCTTCTTCCTCTCTTCCTCCTCTTTCTTCCTCTCTTCCTCCTCTTCTTCCTTATCCTTTTCCCTCTCTTTTTCCATCTCTTGTTCTTCCTCCTCCTCTCTCAGCTTTTCGTGTAAGGTGAGGGAGGCGGAGGAGGAGGAGGGGTGAGGGAGGTGGGGGTGAGGGAGGGGGGTGAGGGAGGTGGGGGTGAGGGAGGAGGGGTGAGGGAGGTGGGGGTGAGGGAGGAGGGGTGAGGGAGGTGGGGGTGATGGAGGTGGGGGTGAGGGAGGGGGGGTGAGGGAGGGGGTGTACATACCTCTCTGTACCTCGTTAACTCACCGGTACAGAGGTAAGATCATACACATCCGGGTGGTTTTTTAATTAGCGTTTTATTGACGATAATCATTGTTGTATAACTGGGAGGCGGGGGGGGGGTGGGTGAGGAGAGGGGGGATAGAGGAGGGGGAAGGGGGGGTGAGGAGAGGGGGAGGAGATAGAGGAGGGGGAAGGGGGGGGATTTCAACGTCTCGTACTTAGGTTCACATGTTGAGTATTTGAGGTGTGTTTGTGTTTGTTTGTTTGTTTGTTGTTTTTTTGTTTGTGTAGAGTATGTTTATTGGGTTGTGTTTTGTGTGAGAGGTTGTGTTTTTGAGGTTATGTTTCAGGGAATAAATAATGTTCACTATACATTTGTCGAGGGTTAAGAATCGTGCACACACACACACACACACACACACACACACACTAAGTTAGGTAATTCAAATGTATATTTTATTATTATTATTATTATTATTTTATTATTATTATTATTATTGTTATTATTATTATTATTATTATTATTATTTGTCAGTCAACTTTTGCACTCTAGCTGTACACCTTGTCAACACAGACAGCTGATGTTTTATGCACAGTATATCGACAATCTTACCCCCCCCCCATCCCCTCTCCCCTTCTCTCCCTCCTCCCTTCTCAACCAGTTCTCCCCTCCCCCTTTCGCACCCCCTTCCCCCTCCCCACTCCACTCCTCCAGCTCCCCCCTCCCCCTCCCTTCGCCTCCTCAAAAATTCTTCCCATGTATCAGGATCTTGGGTATTTTCACATTAAGAAGGACCCTTTAAGTTTATTAATAAGACAGACATGTTTAGCACCTGTGAGAAACTCTTTTGGATTTTTGTATCCCTGTTATAATGTGTGTATGTGTACTGTATATGTTTGTGTGTATGCGTATGTGTATGTAATGTATATGTATGATATGGTATTAAGTTGTGTGAGTCATTTATGTGTGATTGGCTTATATAGTTGTTTGTGAGTCACATAAGTGTACATACAGAGAGAGGGAGAGAGACCAGTGACTGCTACCGCCGCTACAGCAACACCCGCCGGTGTTAGTGCATGGACACCAATGTCTACTGTAAGTGGTCCAGGTGGCCGAGGAGGCCTGGATGGGCCAGGTGGCCCCGGATGGTACAGGTGGCCCCGGATGGGACCAGGTGGTCCCGGATGGTACCAGGTGGCCCCGGGTGGTACCAGGTGGCCTAGGTCTTGTAAATCCAGAAAATCACAGAGTCATTTTAGGCGAATCCGGGTAATGACGTCACGGTTCTCTTCTGGGTGATTTCCTTGACTGACGTGAAACGCGGCTGACAGTCCCGTACTGACGACCCTGTGCTGACGACCCCGTGCTGACGGCCCTTGGCTGACTGCCCTGTGTGATGTACCCAGTGTTGTAACATAAAAGTAACCAAGTCTAATCTAACGCGACAAGACACGACACACGACACAGCCCTCCGTCGTTTACCCCCCCCCCCCCCCCACCTGACACAGTCTACAGTGAGTCTCAGGCGCCGCACCACTCCTGTTTTCCGGTATACCGTGTGAAGCAATTTTACCCTCTGGCAGAGCACGGCCTGTACAGGATGGGTAGGGCCTGTACAGGATGGGTAGGGCCTTTACAGGATGGGTAGGGCCTTTACAGGATGGGTAGGGCCTGTCCAGGATGGGTAGGGCCTTTACAGGATGGGTAGGGCCTGTCCAGGATGGGTAGGGCCTGTACAGGGATGGACCATATAGACAGACAGACAAAGATAGAAAGTGACAGTAAGAAACAGAGAGAGAGAGAGAGAGAGAGAGGTGGATTGAAAGATAGATAGATATAGAAAGGGGTTATGAGAGGGCTGTCATTAGAGGGTTGTCGTGAGAAGGGTTATGAGAGGGCTGTCATGAGAGGGCTGTCATGAAAGGGGTTATGAGACAGCTGTCATTAGAGGGGTTATGAGAGGGCTGCCATGAGAGGGTTGTCGTGAGAAGGGTTATGAGAGGGCTGTCATGAGAGGGCTGTCATGAAAGGGGTTATGAGACAGCTGTCATTAGAGGGGTTATGAGAGGGCTGTCATGAGAGGGTTGTCGTGAGAAGGGTTATGAGAGGGCTGTCATGAGAGGGCTGTCATGAAAAGGGTTATGAGACAGCTGTCATTAGAGGGGTTATGAGAGGGCTGTCATGGGAGGGTTGTCGTGAGAAGGGTTATGAGAGGGCTGTCATGAAAGGGGTTATGAGACAGCTGTCATTAGAGGGGTTATGAGAGGGCTGTCATGAGGGTTGTCGTGAGAAGGGTTATGAGAGGGGTTATGAGACGGCTGTCATGAGAGGGGTTATGAGAGGGTTGTCATGAGAGGGCTATCATGAAAGGGGTTATGAGACGGCTGTCATGAAAGGGGTTATGAGACAGCTGTCATGAGAGGGGTTATGAAAGGGCTACCATGAAAGGGGTTATGAGACGGCTGTCATGAGAGGGGTTATGATACGGCTGTCATGAGAGGGGTTATGATACGGCTGTCATGAGAGGGCTGTCATGAGAGGGCTGTCATGAGAGGGGTTATGAGAGGGCTGTCTTGAGAGGGGTTATGAGAGGGCTGTCATGAGAGCTGTTATGAGAGAGTTATGAGAGGGCTGTCATGAGAGGGGTAATGAGAGGGCTGTCATGAGAGGGGTTATGAGAGGGCTGTCATGAGAGCTGTTATGAGAGAGTTATGAGAGGGCTGTCATGAGAGGGGTTATGAGAGGGCTGTCATGAGAGGGGTTATGAGAAGGCTGTCATGAGAGGGTTATGATAGGGCTGTCATAAGAGAGGTCATGAGAGGCACATCATAAGAGAGGTCATGAGAAGCACATCTTGAGAGGGGTCATGAGAGGCACATCTTAGGAGGGGTCTTGGGAGGGCTGTCATAAGAGAGGTCATGAGAGGCACATCATAAGAGAGGTCATGAGAGGCACATCATAAGAGAGGTCATGAGAGGACTGTCATAAGAGAGGTCATGAGAGGCACATTATAAGAGAGGTCATGAGAGGTGCTGGCATAAGAGAGGTCATGAAGTGGGTGTGTCTGGCAGGTCACTACCATTGTCACCGCTACAATGGACAGTGTCGTAAATTACAAGGTCCAACCATGTTGCTTTTTGTACAGCCATTGTGCAATAAAATGACCACAAACTGTACACCGTTGCTTAAAAGATAGGCTGCGGTAGACAGACAGACACGACTACAAGCGAGGGAACTGTTTATTCTCCGTCTTATCTGTTTGCGGGATGTGAAATTGGACAGTTTGTGTTATGCTGTTTGGCGTAGTCGTTCACGGGAGAGGAGAGGAGAGGGCTGCTGTGTTCGCGGCGTTGAGAGGTACTTCAGGACGAGTGACTGATGCCCAATCGGTTTTCCCCGGCTAGGTATGGCGCCCGTCCACACACACACACACACACACACACTTAAAAACCACTAATTCCCCCTCCCTCCCCCTCCGTCCCCTAAACGGTGTTCTCTGTATCTCTTACGCCCTTGAGATGAGCAGGGAGAAGGATGTAGGGAACAAGGGAAGAAAGGGTGGAAGGAGGGAGGGAAGGAGGGAAAAAGGGTGAAAGGAGGGAAGAAAGGGTGGAAGGAGGGAGGGATGAATGGTTGGAGGGAAAGAGGGAAGAAGAGAATGGAAGGAAGGAGGGAGGGATGGAGAGAGAGAGAGAGAAAAAGAGAGAGGGGGGAAGGCAAGAAGGGAGGGATGGAGGGAGGGTTTTTAAGGCAGTGGACAACTAAACATGAATATAGATGACTTCAGTATGTCCTGCGCCATCATCCGGGATTAAAAGATACACCTCTCTCTCTCTCTCTCTCTCTCTCTCTCTCTCTCTCTCTCTCTCTCTCTCTCTCTCTCTCTCTCTCCTTAGTTACTCAGATTATGAAACACGAACGCATAGCTGGGTCACACAAGGCTAAAACCATCCCAAACTCACGGGTAAAAGAAAAGAATAAAACATCCATCAGTTAGGTCAAGAGAGAAGGATGCTTGACTGATTATAACACAGATAAAAAAAAAAAAATAAAAAAAAAAAAAAAATAATAATAATAATAATACCCGAATGACCGCTGCCCACCTTCATCCCCCGGGGCAGTTTTCGGAACATGTCAGTGATGATGGCTTGAATGTTGAGTAGTGAAGGAGCTTAATGTATATATTTCTCTCTCTCTCTCTCTCTCTCTCTCTCTCTCTCTCTCTCTCTCTCTCTCTCTCTCTCTCTCTCTCTCTCTCTCTTTTGATGTGGTACTTAATTGAAGAGAGAGGTAGAAGAAGTAGAGAAGGGGGAGGAGAAAGAAGAGAAGAGGAGGAGTGGCGATGGGATGTGGAGGAGGAAGAGGAGGAGGGGGGGGGGGAGGTAAAAGGAGTGAGAGAAGGTGGACGAGGAGGAATGGAAGAAGATTGGCGATGAGAAGGAGCAGGAGGAGGAGTGGTAGGCAGAAGAGGAGGAGGAGGAAGAAAAAGAAGAAGAAGAAGAAGAATGGCGATGAGAAGGAGCAGGAGGAGGAAGAAGAGGAGGAGGAGTGGTAGGAAGAAGAAGGAGGAGGAGGATGAAGAAGAAGGAGGAGGAAGAAGAAGAAGAAGAAGAGGAAGAAGAGGAGGAGGAGTGGTAGGAAGAAGAGGAGGAGGAGGAAGAAGAAGAAGAGGAGGAGGAAGAAGAAGAAGAAGAACAGGAAGAAGAGGAGGAGGAGGAGGAAGAAGAAGAAGAAGAGGAGGAGGAGGAAGAAGAAGAAGAGCAGGAAGAAGAGGAAGAGGAGGAGTGGTAGGAAGAAGAGGAGGAGGAGAAAGAAGAAGAAGAAGAAGAAGAAGAAGAAGAAGAAGAGGAGGAGGAGGAAGAAGAAGAAGAAGAAGAACAGGAGGAGGAGGAGGAGGAGGAAGAAGAAGAGGAGGAGGGGCCACATCCGGGACATAGGGCAGGTGACACTAAATAAAACTTCCTCTCTCGTCTCAGTACTGATGGAAAAACCGGGACACATTAGCTGGCATCTTCGGCTCACATTGTTGGTGAGTATTAAGGGTGGGTGTGTGGTGTAGGGGTGGGTGTGTGGTGTAGCGGTGGTGTAGGGTGTGTTTGGGTAGTGTGGTGAAGGGGTGGGTGGTGTAGGGGTGTGTGATGTAGGGGTGTGTGGGGTGTAGGGGTGGGTAGTGTAGTGTAGGGGTATGTGTGGGTAGTGCAGGTGTATGCGTATGTGTGGCTGTGTATGATTAGTGGTGTGGTAGGAATGTGTGTGTGTGTGTGTAGTAATGGTGTAGAGATGTGTGTTGGTAGTGGTGGTTTAATGGTATGTGGATGTATGTGGGCGTGTGTGGTGTGGGTGTGTGGTGTGGGCATTTTAAGTATGTGTGGGTGGTAGTGGTGATGCCAAATAACCAATCAGAGTATGATATCCATGCTAGACAACCAATTAGACGAAGCATCTATACGAAAGCCAATCAGATTATGGCGTCTGGGTCGAAGGATTGTGTGGGAAGGGGAGGGAGCAGTGGGACCTGATTCTTGGCATTTAATTTAGAGGCGGATGTTGTCGGTGGGTCTGATGATCGGGGGAACAAAACACGTCAACATGATTTAGATCAGAAATGTCTATTGGGTGATAAAGTTGTGGCAAGGAGAGAGAGAGAGAGAGAGAGAGAGAGAGAGAGAGAGAGAGAGAGAGAGAGAATCGCCCACATTACTAAGCGTGTGGCTGACCGCAATGTAGCTATGATTACTTGCGATTTTATAACATTTCAGTCATAATCCGACAAATGCTTATATGTGTTTGGAAGAGAAAACATTGAACTCCATAGCTTAGTAAATATGCTTTGTTAAACTGAAGGAATAGTGAGTTATAAGTAAGAGTAGTTATATGTGTGTGGTAATGAATTTTTACTCTAGTCCACAAGAGGAGAGTCCCACCTTGTTTGTTAAATCAGAGATATGACGACCCTTGCTGACCTACCATCACTGTGGTGTAGTATATGACATGGTGGTTGTGGTGATAGTAGTGGTGGTGGTGGGGGTGTTGGTAGGAGTGAGAGTGATTGGTGATGGTAGCAGAAAAGTGGTGATAACTCTATCTTAGTTCAGGGTGTTATGGGATAGCTTAAGAGATAGTGGTTATCGCTGGACCAACCTGGAATGAGTACTGATAACTTCTGGTCCTTTTGACACACTGTTTGGGGTAAATTGATCTATGCAGTTACGAACAAATGCTCCTTAACACTTGTGTTGGACACAGCCTCTCACCCAGCGTGAAATACTATCTTACAGCGACACCGTCTGGAGAGTCGTTCCAGCAGTTCGGAGACTCGGAATGTAGATGGGCTTTAGTTCGTGACTGTATAATAGAGAAGCAGAGGAGGTTGTATGGAAAATATGGGGGGGGGGGGGGTAGAGAGTCGTAGGGTCCTCTGCTAATCGGTCAATACACATCGTCATCATGAGCTTCTCGGAAAGCTAATGTGGAAACACATTGTTCCCAATCTTAAGTCTTAAGTTAGTGCCATTGATGTCCTGAGTTATGATTGGCTTGGGTAATGTGCTCAGGGTCCAGTTGTGTCCTCCACCAAGCTGCCTGTGACCAGGATCTTGGCCATGGCGTCGGTCGCCCACATGACAGCTCAGCCGGATAATACTGCCTTCCCTCCCTCCCTCTCCTTGCCGAAGGTACCGGTCCTCCTCCTACATTTAACCCCCACCACCCCAGGCCAAATTCAACCTTCCCTTAACCTAACACAACGTAACATTAGTCTTACATAACCCATCATAACTTATCCTAACGAACCTAACCTAATCTAGCGTCCAGGTAGGAGCCAGACCCGAGAATCTTTGGATGTAAATAGGGATTGTGTGTGTGTGTGTGTGTGTGTGTGTGTGTGTGTGTGTGTGTGTGTGTTACAATAGGCAACAATAGAACGTATAACTGTAGTGCCCTTCATGGATAAATTAAGAACATTTTGCTGATGGTTCGTAAAAGATTCGTAATAACAGCCATAGACAGGTATAATGACAGGCGTTAACAAGTATAATGACAGGCCTGCACAGGTATAATGACAGGCGTTCACAAGTATAATGATGGCCTGCACAGGTATAATGACAGGCGTTCACAAGTATAAAGATAGGCCTGCACAGGTATAATGACAGGCGTTCACAAGTATAATGACAGGCGTTCACAAGTATAATGACAGGCCTGCACAGGTATAATGACAGGCGTTCACAAGTATAATGATAGGCCTGCACAGGTATAATGACAGGTATGCATAAGTATAATGGCAGTTATGCATAAGTATAATGACAGGTATGCACATGTATAATGAGTCATGCACAGGTATAATGAGAGTCATGCACATGTGTTTGTTAAGAACTCAGGTGCCCAGATTAGCGTGCCCAGGTAGGAGTACCCACGCCCACCCTAACCGGACGTGACGTGGGCAATGGGGAATACCACGCCTACTTAACGCGGTAAGCTGTGGCGTGGAACGGACCACCAACGCCACAAAGCCGGACCTAAAACAGACTACTAACGCCACAAAGCCGGACCTAAAACGGGCCATTAACGCCACAAAGCCGGGCCTAAATCGGGCTATCAACGCCACAAAGCCGGACCTAAAACGGGCCATTAACGCCACAAAGCCGGACCTAAATCGGGCCATCAACTCCACAAAGCCGGACCTAAAACGGGCCATTAACGCCACAAAGCCGGACCTAAATCGGGCTATCAACTCCACAAAGCCGGACCTAAAACGGGCTATCAACTCCACAAAGCCGGGCCTAAATCGGGCTATCAACTCCACAAAGCCGGACCTAAAACGGGCCATTAACGCCACAAAGCCGGACCTAATACGGGCCATCAACGCCACAAAGCCGGACCTAAAACGGGCCATTAACGCCACAAAGCCGGACCTAAAACGGGCCATTAACTCCACAAAGCCGGACCTAAATCGGGCCATCAACGCCACAAAGCCGGACCTAAAACGGGCCATTAACGCCACAAAGCCGGACCTAAAACGGGCCATCAACGCCACAAAGCCGGACCTAAAACGGGCCATTAACGCCACAAAGCCGGACCTAAATCGGGCTATCAACGCCACAAAGCCGGACCTAAAACGGGCCATCAACGCCACAAAGCCGGAACCTGACATGTAAAAGAGACTTCACGCCGTCACATTTTACAAGATAGAATAGGATTTGATCAATCTTAGTCATCCACACAACACTCAGTCATCCATTGTCATCCACACATAACACACATTCAGTCATCCGTTGTCATCCACACACATGCAGTCATCCATTGTCATCCACACATAACACACATTCAGTCATCCGTTGTCATCCACACACATGCAGTCATCCATTGTCATCCACACATAACACACATTCAGTCATCCGTTGTCATCCACACACATGCAGTCATCCATTGCCATCCACACAACACCCGTATTTATTTGTGAGGTCAGTTAAGTAATTTGAGTTGGTACTGGTGGTTGTGGTGGTGATTGTGGTGGTTGTTGTAGTAGGTAGTTGATAGTTGTTGTTATAGTGGTAGTTGTTTCTGGTGGTTGTGGTTGTGTATTTAATATTGTTGTTAAAGGTGGTGTATTGGTTGGCATGTATGGGCGTCCGTGTGTGTGTGTATGTATGTGTGTGTGTGTGTGTGTGTAGGATATACTGGATCTACCTGAAGACTAGTCCCCTCCCCCCCTTTCACCTGGTAATTAAATACCTTAATTCTTCCTGTGAGGGTTAGGTTAGGTTAGTCTCAGGTTAGGTTAGGTTAGTCTCAGGTTAGGTTAGTTTGACTAATCTTTACGTCAAAATAAACTGTGGGGAATAATCTTCAGGTGATCCGATGTTACACTTTGTTCAAGTTAATGAAGACAGTGTAGGTATGTGTGGCGGGTGGAAGGTGTGGTTCAGATCATTAGTGTTTGGCAAGAACAGTGTAGGAGCAGCTGGACCCTGAGGCACCCTGAAGCATCCTGAAGCACCCTGAAGCATCTTAAAGCTTTCTGAAGCACCCTGAAGCACCCCGAGGCACCCTGATGCACCCTGAAGCATCTTGAAGCACCCTGAGGCATCCTGAAGTACCCTGAAGCACCCCGAGGCACCCTGAAGCATCTTAAAGCACCCTGTAGCACCCCGAGGTACCCTGAAGCATCTTGAAGCACCCTGAGGCATCCTGAAGCACTCTGAAGCACCCCGAGGCATCCTGAAGCACGCTGAGGCACTCTGAAACACTCTTAAACGCGCTGAGGCACCCTGAGGTACCCTGAGGCATCCCGAAGCACCCTGAAGCATCCTGAAGCACCCTGAGGCACTCCCACCATTGATGTGTAAAGTAACCTGACTGTGAACTATCCACAAAGGGTATAGATGAGAAAGCACTTGACGATAAAGTGGGTGAAACAAAACATACTAAGATGGACATTTAGCAAGAGGAACCTGATGAACGAAAAGAAGGAAAATGAAAGGAGAGAAGGGAAGAATAAAATTGAGAAGAGGAAAACGAAAGGAGAAGGGGAAGAAACGAAAGGGAAGAAGGAAAACTAAGAACGAGAAGAAGAAAACGAAAGGTAGAGGGAGAAATAATAATATGGAGGAGAAAAAGAAATAAGAGGAGGAGGCAGAAGGTGTTATGGTTGTTTAGGAGACGATTGGTTGTTTGAGTGGTTTGTTTACGTGGTTTTGAGTGGTTGAGTAGTTTGAATGGTTGTTTGAGAGGTTGTCTGGGTGGGTTGCTTACGTGGTTTTGAGTGGTTGAGTAGTTTGAATGGTTGTTCGTAAGGTTGGGTAGTAGTGAATGGTTGTTTGAGTGGTTGTGTATGAAGTTTGAATGGTTATTTACGTGGTTTGGGTGATTTGAGTAGCTGTTTAACTTGACATGACCTGTTTGGGAAGGTTATGCTGGACTTTTGAACTGATTTCCAGGAAGAGTGTGAATGTTGTAAGAGGTGGCGAGTGACCTTAGGCATGGCAGGAAATATCTGAGGAGAATAAATGGTTAGGTTGGGTTGGGTTGGGTTGGGTTGGGTTGCGTTGGGTTGGGTTGGGTTTCGTTGGGTTGGGTTGTGTTGGGTTGGGTTGGGTTAGGTCAGGTCATGGTGCTTCATTGGTGGTGGAGGAATAGATGGAGGAAGTCCAGAGTGGCGCAGCGTCTCGACAAATGTAGGGTGAGGCGTAGAAGAAGGGGGGGGGGGGGGAGCAGGGAAGTGAAGGAGGGAGGAAGCAAGGAAGCGGAGGGAGTGAAGAAGCAGGGAAGGGATGAATGGAAGAAGGACGGGGAGAGAGGGCGAAGGACGGGGGGATAGGGAGAAGGACAGGGAGAGAGGGAGAAGGACGGGGAGAGAGGGAGAAGGAAACGAACGAAGGAGGGAAAGGGAGGGAGGGAGGGAGGGGGTATCCACAGTAAGGTTCCTGACCAGACACATTGTCACACAGGATCAGAAAGCTGTCATTATCTTCCGCCGCAAGAACGATACAGCAGTCGTGTCCGTCCATCCGTCCGTTTGGTTATCTGGCTTTTAGGACACCAAGGTCTAGTATAAAGGTCACTCTTAGCAGCAGTCCTAGCATCTTTTGTCAGAGAGTAAAAGGAGGGGAAGGGGGGGGGGGGGTAGAGAATAAAAATGAGAGGAAAAAAGCGAAAGGGGAGGAGGAAAAATAAGAAGAAAAGAAAAGAAAGAAAATAAAAGGAGAGGTTGCAGTAGGTAGGTAGGTAGGGAGGGAGGGAGAAAGAGGAGGGAAGACAAGGTGTTGACCATATAAGTCTTATTCTTCATTACCCTCAACTCTATACTATCACCTCACGACACAGCGGACGACGACCACCAGGTGTACAACAGTCCATGTCAGGTGCGTCTTATATATGTGTCACTTAGGTTTACATTAGTTATTTTCCATCAAATATTATAGTACACAGTATATAAAAGCGATGCCGCCACCTCTATCAATGGTAACCTGTAAATAGGGTGATTGGTACTGTGGTTCGCGAGGAGTTTACTGGCCTGCCGTGTGTGTGTGGTGATGGTGACGTTGTGGGTGATTGTGTGGGTGTGGTGTTGTGGTTAATTTGTGGTTGTGGTGTTCCGTGAAGGTTATGAGGTAGCACTGGCATAGGGTTGTGGTTGATTATGTAATATTTTGTATGTGTGGTCCTGGCCTCTAGATTTGGGGAGCAGTTGTGGGTGGTGCCTGGGGTAGGTTGTGGGTGGTGCCTGGGGTAGGTTGTGGGTGGTGCCTGGGATGGGTTGTGGGTGGCATGTAATAGTGTGAGGGGTTGGGTGGGCGTATTGTGGGCGGTTGTTGGACGACAAGAGTGGGAGTGGTTTGAAGCGGTGCACATCCGTGTGTCGCCCCGCCTCCCTGCTCGTGTAATACCTGTGGGCCGCTGGGCACTGATGGTCCACTCTGGCGTGTCAAGACCGTTCAATTCATCCTTTATGATCACGGCAGGCTAGCACTGTGTTGGCCTTACGACTGACTGAGGTCCATGGCAGCAGCAGGAGGAGGAGGAGGAGGAGGAGGAGGAGGAGGAGGAAGAAGGCGTGTGTGTGTGTGTGTGTTGGCTTTACGACTGACTGAGGTCCACGGCAGCAGCAGGAGGAGGAAGGTGTGTGTGTGTGTGTGTGTGTGTGTGTGTGTGTGTGTGTGTGTGCCCTGACAGACGTGCATTAGGGCCCACGACATCAACAGACCTGGATGACTCTCCCTCTGTCAAGCATCTCGCCCAGGTGATGGTCCAGCCTCCTCCACGCTGCCTTCATTTTACTGGTGATCCACGTGTTGACAAGTGAGTGTGTCCCGGATGTTTGACAAGTGAGTGTGTCCCAGGTGTTGACAAGTGAGTGTGTCCCAGGTGTTTGACAAGTGAGTGTGTCCCAGGTGTTTGACAAGTGAGTGTGTCCCAGGTGTTGACAAGTGAGTGTGTCCCAGGTGTTTGACAAGTGAGTGTGTCCCAGGTATTTGACAAGTGAGTGTGTCCCAGGTGTTGACAAGTGAGTGTGTCCCAGGTATTTGACAAGTGAGTGTGTCCCAGGTGTTGACAAGTGAGTCAATACCAGTGTTAGTGAGCAGCTCTTCAATATGCTGTAACATATATACCATTATACCATTATAGTATTGGGATTTAATTGATAATGATAGAGACCGCCATTAACCATTAAACCATTAAGGTAGATAAGGTTCAAACTATTTTAATTGTTGTTCTTAAACGCCATCGTTATAATTCCCTAAAATCACCTTATTTTTAATTTCTCCACTAAGCTCATCTACCATCATCTACCATTAAAATCATCTACCATTAAGATAAACACCATTAGGGTGCCATAATAGACAGTTATATAACTTTAAATATACGTGATCATTTATGCTGTACAATGATGAACCTTCACCAGCCGATACACTCAACATTGATTCTTCTCTTTTTTCTCCCTTTCTGCAGGAGAAAGTCCTCGTGAGTGCCACACACCCAGGGAGACACCACGCCAGCATCCGACGCAACCACAACCACAACAACAACAACCATCATCACAACCATCACCATCACCACCACCTTATCACCCATCCCACCACCACCAATAACAACAAGAAGTTCGACCGACGATACAGCTCTCCTGAAGTGTCCTCAACCACAACCACCACCACTACCACCACCCCACCACCACTACCACCACCACCACAACAACAACAACAACAGCCACCACAACCACCACCACCACCAGTAGTAGTTGTAGTACCGCGGCTTATGGAGAACTGGAAGGATGGCCTCCCGGTCCCCACCAAGTGCTCAGGTACAAAGAAGAAGAAGAGGTCCAAGAACCAGACGGATCCTTGGAGTAACGTTGACGAGTTGCCTGATGACCACGACCCCAACACCCTGTTACGACCTGCTACCACGCCGGTGAGTAGTCCCGACCTTGTTTACTCCCTAGTCTGTAGCCCCGACCTGTATATAGTCCCTAGCCTCTTGCCCCGGCCTGTATATAGTCCCTAGCCTCTTGCCCCGGCCTGTATATAGTCCTTAGCCTCTAATCCCGGGCTGTATGTAGTCCCTAGCCTGTAGCCCCGGCCTGTATATAGTCCCTAGCCTGTAGCCCCGGCCTGTATATAGTCCCTAGCCTGTAGCCCCGGCCTGTATGTAGTCCCGAGCCTCTAGCCCCTGCCTGTATATAGCCTCTAGCCCCGGGCTGTATATAGTCCCTAGCCTCTAGCCCCGGCCTGTATATAGTCCCTAGCCTCTAGCCCCGGGCTGTATGTAGTCCCTAGCTTCTAGCCCCGGCCTGTATGTAGTCCCGAGCCTCTAGCCCCTGCCTGTATATAGCCTCTAGCCCCGGCCTGTATATAGTCCCGAGCCTCTAGCCCCTACCTCTATATGACCCCTAGCCCCGGCCTGTATATAGTCCCTAGCTCTAGCCCCGGCCTGTATATAGTCCCTAGCTCTAGCCCCGGCCTGTATGTAGCCCCTAGCCTCTAGCCCGGCTTTGCTTGTTATAGTGACTGGGTGCTTGTCATGCAATAATAATAATAATAATAATAATAATAATAATAATAATAATAATAATATAGCTAGGTAGATAGTATATAATGTTGACAAAGAAGATAGTCAACACTATATATTTTTTTTTTCCGTGGGTTTTAGTCCCTTCTGTGCGCTCTTAATGCGTTTTGTTTTAATACGTTTTTATACGTTTCAGAATTTATTAATACGTTTTTATGTGGTGTATTGATATTATTAAATGGTTTTACTTACTTGTCTGCGTTTTTAATTTTATTTCCAATGCGTTTTCTATGCGAATTCTGCGGTTGATATGCGTTTTACCTGACAATACGTGGATGAAGATTCAAAGAAAATGTAAGTTACTGGGGAGTCTTAGCTAATTTTTATAGTGAGACGCTGGAAACACTCTTGATGCTGGTCGAGTGGTACCCATTTCCTTTGGAGTCCTGAGGTGAAAGAAGATTATTAAGGATTGAAGAAAAGTGGTGAAACTAAAATACAGTAGGAGTAGAAAGAATCTGGGCTCAACCAGATCGCTTAATATTTTCAATTTTTTTTTCATCTTTGTTTTGCTTGGGCCCTATCCTAATGGGCCCTTAGTCATAATAGACCCCAATCTAACCGAATCTAGCTTGGCCATTAGGGTTAGGAGCCTCTGTCATTCTATTCCCCAACCTAATCTAACGAACACAGAAGAGGATGTTTTGGGTGAGTGACCTTCTTAATGGAATCTGACCTTGGCGTCCTTGAGGGAATAATCCACGTCAGATACAAACATCCTGGCCCTCGTGGTTAATCATGTTGAACACACACACACACACACACACACACACACATACATACACACACACACACACACAGAGTTGGTGAAATGATTACCACATACTGCCACACATTATACTCAAGGGGTTAAGTCATCGTGCTCAATATGTTAAGTCGTGCTCAAGAGATTAAGTTATCGTGCTCAATATGTTAAGTCGTGCTCAAGGGGTTAAGTTATCGTGCTCAAGAAAGTTAAGTCATCGTGTTCAAGAGGTTAAGTCATCATTCTCAAGAGATTAAGTCCTCGTTCTCAAGAGGTTAAGTCATCGTACTTTACAGGTTAAGTAATCGTTTTCTTCAGGTTAAGTCATCATGCTTATGAGGTTAAGTCATCGTTCTCTCGAGGTTAAGTCATCGTTCTCTTCAAGTTAAGTCCTCATGCTCAAGAGGTTAAGTTATCGTGCTCAAGGGGTTAATTCATCATGCTCAAGAGGTTAAGTCATTATGCCCAAGAGATTTAGTCATCGTACTCTAGAGATTAAGTCATCGTGCTCTACAGGTTAAGTCATTATGCTCAAGAGGTTAAGTCATCGTACTCAGGGGGTTAAAAGTCACAATCCTACACAGGCCGCACGTAAATGTACCTAGATCATGCTAATTGTGTCCAGGAATTTTGTCTGTCACTGTACACTTGGCAAACGCTGGCAGGCCATATAAATGAAGTGAATTAAAACAGCAGGGTGATTCGGCGTCATCCTCGCCTTGGGGGGAGTGTCGTTTAAGATGTTTGGCTGTTGTTGTGTTGTTGTTGATGTGTGTATAAATTATCCACTGCTGTTTTTACTACCTTCACCACTACCATCACTACTACCTTCACCACTACCATCACTACTACCTTTACCACTACCATCACTACTACCTTCACCACTACCATCACTACTACCTTCACCACTACCATCACTACTACCTTCACCACTACCATCACTACTACCCTCACCACTACCATCACTACTACCCTCACCACTACCATCACTACTACCCTCACCACTACCATCACTACTACCTTCACCACTACCATCACTACTACCTTCACCACTACCATCACTACTACCCTCACCACTACCATCACTACTACCCTCACCACTACCATCACTGCTACCTTCACCACTACCATCACTACTACCCTCACCACTACCATCACTACTACCCTCACCACTACCATCACTACTACCTTCACCACTACCATCACTACTACCTTCACCACTACTACCCTCACCACTACTATCACTACTACCCTCACCACCACCATCTCTACTACCTTCACCACTACCATCACTACTACCCTCACCACTACCATCACTACTACCTTCACCACTACTACCCTGACCACTACCATCACTACTACCCTCACCACTACCATCACTACTACCCTCACCACTACCATCACTACTACCTTCACCACTACCATCACTACTACCCTCACCACTACCATCACTACTACCCTCACCACTACCATCACTACTACCTTCACCACTACCATCACTACTACCCTCACCACTACCATCACTACTACCTACACCACTACCATCACTACTACCTTCACCACTACCATCACAACCCTCACCATCACCACCACTACCACTACCATCACAACCCTCACCATCACCACCACCGTCTACCACCACAACCCTCAGCACCACTACCCTCATCATCGCCACCATCACCACCATTAACCTCAACACTACCCCAACACCACCATCACCCCCACCACCACCACCACCACCACAATCACCACAACCCCCACCACCACAACCCCCACCACCACCACCATTACCCTCATCACCACCACCACAACTACCCTCATTACCACCACTACCATTACCACCACCATGACCCCTTCTCCACCACCACCACCTTCATCATCACCACCATCACTGTCATCATCACCACCACCACTACTCTCATCACCACCACCACCACCACTACTCGCATCGCCACTATCACCACCACAGCCCTCATCACCACCACTAACATTTCCACCACAAACACCACTACCCATATCACCACCATTACCACTACTACCCTCACCATCACCACCACCACCCTCATCGACACCACCACCACTTCCCTCATCGGCATCACCACCACTATCACCACCACCACCACCACAACCTTCACCACCACCACTGCCCTCACCACCACCATCACCACCACAACCCTCTTCACTGCCACTGCCCTCACCACCACCATCACCACCACAACCCTCTTCACCGCCACTGCCCTCACCACCACCACCACAACCTTCACCACCACCACTGCCCTCACCACCACCACCACCACCACCACAACCTTCACCACCACCACTGCCCTCACCACCACCATCACCACCACAACCCTCTTCACCACCACTACCCTCACCACCACCACTACCCCCACCATCACCACCACCGCCATTACCTTCATCACCACCACCACCACCACGACCATCACGACCACCACCACCACCACCATCACCACCACCGCCACTTCCCTCATCACCACGTCTAACCTCACCATCACCACTACCACCATTACCCTCACCAACACCATCACCACTACCCTCACTACCACCGCCATCACCTCCTCCACCACCACAGCCCTCACCACCACCACTATTACCCTCACCACCACTTCTACCCGCACCAGCACCACTACCACCACTATCCTCACCATCACCACTACACCACTACCCTCACCATCACCAGTACCATCACCACCATCACCTGCTCCAACACCACCACAACCCCTCACCACCACCACCACTACCTCGCCGTCAGAATAGTAACAAGTGAGGAAAATGAATCACGTGGCCACTTCCTGCGGGTTCCCTCCCATAATATTTCACACAGTCCAACACGTCTAACGAGTGACTTTTTATTTAGGTTGGTTTTAAGTTAATTTCGCTAAGGAATTAGTCATGGGTTAGGTTAGGTTAAGTTCGGTTAGATTATGAGTCATAGGGTAAGTTAAGAATGATCAAATTTAATGAAGTTAAATTATATTACTCGTAGGTTAATTTATGTCTGGTCAATTTTAGTTAACTTAGGTTAAGTTAATCGTATGCTTAGTTAAGTTTGTTTATCTTAAATTGAGTTTAAATAGGTTTGGTATGTTTGTATTGGCCCCCCAAAAAATGGTTGGAAGTGTGGTAGTGGTGGAGGTGCACCTTGGCGCCGTGTTGCGACACTTAGCATGTAAAGTTCGGGATGAAAGAGTCTGTCATCGCCGTCTTTGCCATCACAGAAAACGCGGCAGATGGAGGCTGTGGCGGCCTTTATGGATGTACAGTAACTCGCGTACGTTCATGGATTCTAATCCACTTGAATCTGCCTTCAAACATCTGCGAAAGTAAACGATTGGTGGTTGTAAGAAGATATTAAAAACGACTCGTTAAAACACTGAAAAATAGGTAAACACACATATAATTAATTACATAATGCTCTCTCTCTCTCTCTCTCTCTCTCTCTCTCTCTCTCTCTCTCTCTCTCTCTCTCTCTCTCTCTCTCTCTCTCTCTCTCTCTCTCTCTCTCTCTGTTACTGACAAAAAAAATAAATCACAGACGTTTACGAATTCCAGTATGGATTCGTCCGTCATACTCGTCAAGAACGTCAACATAAGACAGCTGATTGACGCCAGATTCTGAAGGTCCCGCCCATCATGAGGGGTGAAAGTTGTGGGTGGGTGGGTGAGCGACAATGTAGGTCCATGGGTGGAAGTGTAGTGGGATGTGTGGATGACTGGGGTGGATGTGGCCAGATGATAGGTGGATGTAGATTCCATAAGGATAGTAGGAATGAGGGTAGGTTATATTGAATGGGCAGAGAATATTTTTAATGGGTGGGTGGGGGGTGTGGAAGTGGAGAATCAGGTTTTTCCACCCCAGTTGTATTACTTGAGTACAGTGTTCCCTACCTTATTATTAATGTCTGATATTAAATACATTTTTCTTTTCTTTTTGCAGGTAAGTGAAACTCCTGTTGCAGATGTTGTCAGTTAAGGTATGTTGACACTGGTATAATGTCTGTGAAGGAGGAGGTATAATGTCTGTGAAGGAGGAGGTATATTGCCTGTGAAGGAGGAGGTATATTGTCTGTGAAGGAGGAGGTATAATGTCTGTGAAGGAGGAGGTATAATGTCTGTGAAGGAGGAGGTATATTGTCTGTCAAGGACGAGGTATATTGTCTGTGAAGGAGGAGGTATATTGTCTGTCAAGGACGAGGTATATTGTCTGTGAAGGAGGAGATATATTGCCTGTGAAGGAGTAAGTATATTATCTGCCAAGGACGAGGTATATTGTCTGTGAAGGAGGAGGTATATTGTCTGTGAAAGGGAAGGGATAAGTCGTCCGTGAGGGTGTGTCTTGTCTGTATACAGGAGGATGGAAATATTGTCGGTGAAGCGATGCGTGTTTGGTGTTCTGTACGAATATCTGTGTGTCAGTGTGTGGAAAATGACGGGTGGGGGGGGGGGTCTGTGTGGTGGTGGTGTTGGTGTGTGGTGGTAATAGGGGTGTTGGTGGTTGTGAGGAGTGGTAGACAGACACACCACGTTAAGGTAGACACGGGAGAGGGGGCAGGAACACCCCCACGCGTCTGGTATATCGAGGCATGGGACTCATAGTTATGATTCGTCTGATGAAATGGTCGTCTGGATGGGTGTAAGTTCTTACCGTGCCGTATTTTTAACGCTGTCTGGCGGGCGTGTAAGGAGGCGCTGCCGGCCGTGGTTGTTGCGGCAGTGTTTGTGGTGGCGTGGTTGACCAAAGTGCTCGCCGCCACTCATGTTATCATCTCCGCAAGCGTGCAGTCAAACAAAATCCCGGAGTAAGATCCCAAAAGGTGATTATTATCGTACCATGTCTCGCCACGGCTGACTAACATGCAACCTATCGACCTGTCTGGCCATGTTGCCGTCACGGCGAGCTCCTTCTGCACCAGTAGCACCTACCTACAACACCTATAGACACTTGTGTTTCACCTATTTACTGTAACACAAAGCTGCAGTCACAGGAATGTACATAATGTAACGGGAAGGAAAGTTTTAAAGATGTCGTGATTGGGGAATAATAGAGAGTGTACATGAGACGAGAACTGGGTCAGACACGGTGGCAGAGCGCATACATGTGGCAACGCCGGAACCGTCTGGGTGTCTGGCGATGGCCCTGAAGCCACAACCTGGCTCACTGGCGTCCCGGAGCTTGTCGGGGAGGGTGGTGCGTGACCGACCTCCTCCCGCACCAACCTCACTCCTCCCTACCTACCTCCTGCCCTCTCTTCCCTCACTCCCTCCCTCTCCCACCTTCTCTCCTGCCATGAATGAACACTCCCAGGTCTCCTTCTCTCTCACTTCTCGTTATACTCGTTATTTATGAGACGACTTGGGGAGAGAAAAAATAAATAAAAGCCTAACATGGACGAACTGTTTAAATGTCAACTTTAAGGAACCATGTTTGTGTGTAGGCCTGGGGGGGGGGGGCACCAGACGGCCACTTTGTCCCCGCCTTGGCAGCGAATGAATGAAAATTTTGGCATTTAAGGGAATACCTCTTAACCTTAGTGGGAGATATGGAGACTGTGAGGGCGATGCATGTGTTTAGTCCGTGTTTGAGTGAACGATGTGTATGTGTGCTTGTGCATCCTTTTGTAAGCCTAGAAGTGTGTGTGTGTGTTATACATAATTTAAAGGCTAGAGCGTTACCGCCTCCTCCACCACCTTCATTTCCCTTCAGCACCATCTGCACCATATTCCTCCATTACCTCTTCACTACCACCATTTCCACCACCACCCATCCACACGCCTCCACCACCATACAGGAGGAGGGGCGGGGTGCGGGGAGGGGCGGGGTGGGGGGGGCGTGACGGAAGAAACCGGGGTCAGAGAGTCTGCCTCCCTGTCTAGTGGGGGAAGGAGGGAGAGAGAGAGAGAGAGAGAGGGGGGGGGGGGAGGAAGTCGCCCGGGGTGTCTGGTTTGTTCCCCGTACCAGATAATATCTTGTATGTCTGTCTATGGCTATCTCTTTGTCTGTCTGTCTGTGTATATCTCTTTGTGTCTGTCTGTCTATCTCCTTGTCTCTCTCTGTGTCTGTATCTGTGTCTGTCTGTCTATCTCTTTGTGTTTGTGTTTGTCTGTGGCTATCTCTTTGTCTGTGTCTATATCTGTGTCTGTTTCTATATCTGTGTCTGTCTGTGTCTGAGCGAAATGCCATAGTGGATGAGAGCCTGTATTAGCGCTGTCATAGGGACGTCCCGTGAAGGGGTCTTGATTACTAGTTAAGGTCTTTGGGGGTTAGAGTAGGTTTTCTAGTTTGGGTCTTAAAAGCTAGTTATGGGGTTTCTTTTGGAGGGCTAGTTCTGCTTGTCTAATTTAGAGTGAGTTAAGGTTATTTAGTTAGTTAAAGGTGTTTAAAAGCTAGTTAAGGTTTCTAGTTGAGGTTTTTCGATGTTAGTTGAGTAATTTAATAAGGATAAGTTAAGGTTTTCTAGTTACAAATTAGTTAATATTCAAAGTTAAGGTTTAGTTATGGTTTTAAGTCAGGGAATATTTGGGGTTTTCGTGTATTTGTTTAGAATTTTAGTTATGGAGTGCAGTAAGGTACCCCTGGAGTGAGAGGTCCGGGGTACAGTAAGGTACCCCTGGAGTGAGAGGTCCGGGGTGCAGTAAGGTACCCCTGGAGTGAGAGGTCTGGGGTGCAGTAAGGTACCCCTGGAGTGAGAGGTCCGGGGTGCAGTAAGGTACCCCTGGAGTGAGAGGTCTGGGGTGCAGTAAGGTACCCCTGGAGTGAGAGGTCCGGAGTGCAGTAAGGTACCCCTCGAGTGAGAGGTCCGGGGTGCAGTAAGGTACCCCTGGAGTGAGAGGTCTGGGGTGCAGTAAGGTACCCCTGGAGTGAGAGGTCCGGGGTGCAGTAAGGTACCCCTGGAGTGAGAGGTCTGGGGTGCAGTAAGGTACCCCTGGAGTGAGAGGTCCGGAGTGCAGTAAGGTACCCCTCGAGTGAGAGGTCCGGGGTGCAGTAAGGTACCCTTGGAGTGAGAGGTCCGGAGTGCAGTAAGGTACCCCTGGAGTGAGAGGTCCGGAGTGCAGTAAGGTACCCCTGGAGTGAGAGGTCCGGGATGCAGTAAGGTACCCCTGGAGTGAGAGGTCCGGAGTGCAGTAAGGTACCCCTGGAGTGAGAGGTCCGGAGTGCAGTAAGGTACCCCTGGAGTGAGAGGTCCGGAGTGCAGTAAGGTACCCCTGGAGTGAGAGGTCCGGGGTGCAGTAAGGTACCCCTGGAGTGAGAGGTCCGGGGTGCAGTAAGGTACCCCTGGAGTGAGAGGTCCGGGATGCAGTAAGGTACCCCTGGAGTGAGAGGTCCGGGGTGCAGTAAGGTACCCCTGGAGTGAGAGGTCCGGGGTGCAGTAAGGTACCCCTGGAGTGAGAGGTCCGGGGTGCAGTAAGGTACCCCTCGAGTGAGAGGTCCGGGGTGCAGTAAGGTACCCCTGGAGTGAGAGGTCCGGAGTGCAGTAAGGTACCCCTGGAGTGAGAGGTCCGGGGTGCAGTAAGGTATCCCTGGAGTGAGAGGTCCGGGGTGCAGTAAGGTACCCCTGGAGTGAGAGGTCCGGGGTGCAGTAAGGTATCCCTGGAGTGAGAGGTCGGGGTGCAGTAAGGTACCCCTGGGATGAGAGGTCCGGGGTGCAGTGAGGTAAGGGACATAAGAGAAAAATTGTCAGTCTAGGCTTGAGTCACTGATTGGCTATATTCTAATGACTCTATGCCAAGGAGGGTAGAGGAGCAGGAGGAAGTCGAAGAAGAAGAGGAGGATGATCTAGGTAAAATATCGAGGAGTTTAAGGTTGGAGGAACAAGTAGGAGGGTCCAGGATGATGTAGGAGGGTCCAGGATGATTTACGAACGTCCAGGATGATGTAGGAGGGTCCGGGATGATGTAGGAGGATCCAGAATGATGTAGGAGGGTCCAGGATGATGTAGGAGGGTCCAGGATGATGTAAGAGGGTCGAGGATGAAGTAGGAGAGTCCAGGATGATGTAGGAGGTTACAGGATGAAGTAGGAGGGTCGAGGATGATGTAGGAGAGTCCAGGATGATGTAAGAGGGTCCAGGATGAAGTAGGAGGGTCGAGGATGATGTAGGAGAGTCCAAGATGACGTAGGAGAGTCCAGGATGATGTAGGAGGGTCCAGGATGACGTAGGAGAGTCCAGGATGATGTAGGAGGGTCCAGGATGATGTAGGAGGGTCCAGGATGACGTAGGAGGGTCCAGGATGACGTAGGAGGGTCCAGGATGATGTAGGAGGGTCGAGGATGATGTAGGAGAGTCCAGGATGATGTAGGAGGTTACAGGATGAAGTAGGAGGGTCGAGGATGATGTAGGAGAGTCCAGGATGATGTAAGAGGGTCGAGGATGAAGTAGGAGGGTCGACGATGATGTAGGAGGGTCGAGGATGAAGTAGGAGGGTCGAGGATGACGTAGGAGGGTCCAGGATGAAGTAGGAGGGTCGAGGATGATGTAGGAGGGTCCAAGATGACGTAGGAGGGTCGAGGATGACGTAGGAGGGTCGAGGATGAAGTAGGAGGGTCGAGGATGATGTAGGAGGGTCGAGGATGACGTAGGAGGGTCCAGGATGATGTAGGAGGGTCGAGGATGACGTAGGAGGGTCCAGGATGATGTAGGAGGGTCCAGGATGACGTAGGAGGGTCCAGGATGACGTAGGAGGGTCCAGGATGATGTAGGAGGATCCAGGATGATGTAGGAGGGTAGAGGATGATGTAGGAGGGTCCAGGATGATGTAGGAGGATCCAGGATGATGTAGGAGGGTAGAGGATGATGTAGGAGGGTCCAGGATGATGTAGGAGGGTCCAGGATGATGTAGGAGGATCCAGGATGATGTAGGAGGATCCAGGATGCCGTAGGAGGGTCCAGGATGATATAGGAGGATCCAGGATGATGTAGGAGGATCCAGAATGATGTAGGAGGGTCCAGGATGATGTAGGAGGGTCCAGGATGATGTAAGAGGGTCGAGGAGGATGTAGGAGGGTACAGGATGAAGTAGGAGGAGGGTCCAGGATGATGTCGGAGGGTCGAGGATGATGTAGGCGGGTCGAGGATGATGTAGGAAGGTCCAGGATGATGTAGGAGGGTCCAGGATGGTGTAGGAGGGTCGAGGATGATGTAGGAAGGTCCAGGATGATGTAGGAGGGTCGAGGAGGATGTAGGAGGTAGAAGATGAAGTAGGAGGAGGGTCCAGGATGATATCGGAGGGTCGAGGATAATGTAGGGGGGTCGAGGATGATGTAGGAGGGTCCAGGATGATGTAGGAGAGTCTAGAAGGATGTAGGAGGATCAAGGAAGATGTAGGAGGGTCGAAGAGGAAGTAGGAGTGAGCCACAGTACCAGGCAGGGGCAGCAAGTCCTACATAATGAGCACTCGTCCCCAAGGTCGCCTCCCCTCTCATAGACACAACACTCCTGCTACAATAACACCCGTGGTCCAGGGGAGGGTGGGGTGATGGGGGGGGGGAGTGGAGGAAGCAGAATCAGGGGTGGGGAGAAAGGGGTTAGAAAGGGTAGGATGCTGAAGGATTGGGGGGGGGGTGAAAATGGGGGGAAAAGGGAGAAGTGGGAAGGAAAAATTATCTACCGGAAAATGGGTAAGGGGTGCAAATGGGGAGGTAAGGATGGATCATGGAAAAACCTAAATGAGGAATAAGGGATAGTGAGAGACGGAGAGAGAGAGAGAGAGAGAGAGAGAGAGAGAGAGAGAGAGAGAGAGAGAGAGACAATGTGATTATTTACATTGTTATCTCTGGGAGTTTAAACAGATTTGTGACTCGGTGATATTTTATTTGTTTATCGTTATGATGCAAATGTCTGTCTGTGTGTGTGTGTGTGTGTGTGTGTGTGTGTGTGTGCAGCCTTCACAGCAGACAGCACTCGGCTCCTCTTGCTGCAGCTGTCTGTTACGGGGTTGACAGCCACTAATTTCGCCTCAGTTTACCACAGTGCGGCTTTTGTCTGTCTCAGCCATAAACACGGTGCTCTCTCTCTCTCTCTCTCTCTCTCTCTCTCTCTCTCTTTCTCTCTCTCTAGGTTTTTTGCATATATCCCTAACCTAACCTAACCTAACCAAACCTAATCTAACCTTATATATCATTACTGTTCCTATTTTTTTAGTTGACCTTGTGAATATTACTGAAATTCACGTGAATCTGGAATTAGGTTAGGTTAGGTTAGGTTAGGTTAGCCAACTGTTTAGTGGTTCGCTTTGTCTCGTTCGTTTTACTCTCTTAACATGGACCACCTGTGAGTTAGGGCGAAGGTGTGCCTCAGCTGGTGAAGGTAGAGACGGTCAGTTGATGCAAGTGTAGACAGCTGGGGCAGGTGGAGACGGTCAGTTGATGCAAGTGTAGACAACTGGGCAGGTGGAGACGGTCAGTTGATGCAAGTGTAGACAGCTGGTGCAGGTGGAGACGGTCAGTTGATGCAAGTGTAGACAGCTGGTGCAGGTGGAGACAGTCAGTTGATGCAAGTGTAGACAGCTGGGGCAGGTGGAGACAGTCAGTTGATGCAAGTGTAGACAGCTGGTGCAGGTGGAGACAGTCAGTTGATGCAAGTGTAGACAGCTGGTGGGATGAAAAAAAGTATTTGCCCCAGTTAGCTCCATGTACGCTTACCAACTGACTGACTTCACATGATATTTTCCTCGCGGGCGTGAATCAGCGACCCTGAAGACGGTAGGTTAGGTTAGGTTAGTGTAAGGTTAGGTTAGGTTTGGTTAGGTTCGGTTCAATTCGGTTCGGTTCGGTTCGGTTCGTATTTACCGCCAATGGAGGTCACATGACTCCATAAACTCTGTGTTTGGTTGTTGGTGACATAAGGTGGCCATATTGGTGTGTGCGTTTACCTGTGACTTAAATCTCGGATAATCTTGAGAAGAAAGGAGTTGTGGTGCCTCACATTACTGGAGGAAAAACACCAGTTGAGGCAAATAAAACACCACTCTGACTCTTTACCGGAAACGTGTTTTTTCTTATTTATATATTTTTGTTTTTTGTCATTGTCAAAGATTTTCCTACTTCGTGTTTGTCAGCTGAGGAATCGCAGGAAATATTTGAACCCAGGCGGACTCCATGACACCTTGGTCCGTGGCTGGCGTCCTTGAGAAGTCTGTCTGTGTCTGTCTGATAAACAACCCTCCTCGCTACGCAGGGGGCATATCTGAAATTTGTAATGCCGTATTTATGTGTGTGTGTGTGTAGGTGCGTGTCTGGGTGGTGTGTGTGTGTATATAGACCAGACAAGTTTAGTCTGGGAATTTATGTGTGTGTGTGTGTGTGTGTGTGTGTGTGTACATAACCCAGACTTAGTTTAGTCTGGGTTGGCGACGGGTATTCACTAAAGCACACCTGGGCCCACATACTCACCTGCCTGCTCGCCCTCACTCCGCCCTTCACACCCCACCCCTCACAACCCGCCTCCACACACCGCCCCTCACACACCGCCCCTCACAACCCTCCTCCACACACCGCCCCTCACAACCAGCCTTTCACACCCCGCCCCTCACACCCTACCCCTCACACCCTGCCCCTCACACCCTACCCCTCACACCCTACCCCTCACACTCAATCCCTCACACACCGCCCCTCACCTACTCACACCCCGCCCCTCACCCCCTCACACCCCGCCCCTCATCCCCTCACACCCCGCCCCTCATCCCCTCACACCCCGCCCCTCACCCCCTCACACCCCGCCCCTCACCCCCTCACACCCCGCCCCCTCACACCCCGCCCCTCACCCCCTCACACCCCGCCCCTCACCCCCTCACACCCCGCCCCTCACCCCCTCACACTCCGCCCCTCACACCCCGCCCCTCACCCCCTCACACCCGCCCCTCACCCCTCACCCCCCCCCCCCCTCACACCCGCCCCTCACCCCCTCACACCCCCCACCCCGCCCCTCACCCCCACCCCGCCCCTCACCCCCCACCCCGCCCTCACCCCTCACCCCCTCCCACCCACACACCCCGCCCCTCACCCCCTCACACCCCGCCCCTCACCCCCCGCCCCTACCCCCCTCACACCCCGCCCCTCACCCCCTCACACCCCGCCCCTCACCCCCTCACACCCCGCCCCTCACCCCTCACCCCCCCCTCACCCCCTCACCCCCGCCCCTCACCCCCCACCCCGCCCCTCACCCCTCACACCCGCCCCTCACCCCCTCACACCCCGCCCCTCACCCCCTCACACCCCGCCCCTCACCCCCTCACACCCCGCCCCTCACCCCCTCACACCCCGCCCCTCACCCCCTCACACCCCGCCCCTCACCCCCCGCCCCTCACCCCCTCACACCCCGCCCCTCACCCCCTCACACCCCGCCCCTCACCCCCTCACACCCCGCCCCTCACCCCTCACACCCGCCCTCACCCCTCACACCCCGCCCCTCACCCCCCGCCCACCCCTCACCCCCCCCCTCACACCCCGCCCCTCACCCCCTCACACCCCGCCCCTCATTGACCAACACGATAGCCTCCACCACAACCTCTCTAGAGTTCCCTTTGTCCTGTCTATGTATATGCCTGCCTGTGTGTCTGTGTTTGTATATATCTGTCTCGTCTTTTTATGTTTGTCAGGTGTGTGTGTGTGTGTGTGTGTGTGTGTGTGATTTTTTTTGTCACTTACAGCGGCTAGTTTATTGTGCACCCCATACTCATCCTGTGAACGGTAGTGGATAAGGATTACAGAGTAGCGTTCACAAAGGGTCAGTATAACTAACCCCCGTGGTCAGGATATTATGGCATTGAATGTTACAGAGTATTTCAAATATATTCTTTGTTTAGTTCTGTACATAAATGTGTGTGTGTGTGTGTGTGTGTGTGTGTGTGTTTGTTTAAATGTATGTGTTTCTCTCTTGTCTATCTTGGCTGTGTCTGTCTGTCTGTCTGTCTGTCTGTCTCTGTCTGTCTGTCTGTCTGTCTGTGTCATGATCAATTACTGGACGTTGGACAGTTCTGCTTTAAATCAAGGAAGTGACTTAAGGGGAGGGGGTAGGCCCAGAGGTCAGAGTTCACTATGATCCACACCTAGCAGGTTGACCTACTTTAAGGGGTCATATCAGGGGTTTAAGGGGTAATATTACGGTTTAAATGGACATATCAGGGGTTTAAGGGGTTATCTCAGAGGTTTAAGGTTTCATATCAGGGGTTTAAGGGGTCATATCGGGTTTAAGGGGTCATATCAAGGGTTTAAGGGGGTCATGTCAGGGGTTTTAGGTATCATATCAGGGGTTTCAGGGATCATATTAAGGGTTTAAGGGGGTCATATATATATATATATATATATATATATATATATATATATATATATATATATATATATATATATATATATATATATATTTATTTGTGTTTGTATAGGGAAAATCTAGGGTTTTTTCTTCTCACATTTGACTGCAGGGATCCACCATGGTACTGAATGAGGTTTAAATCTCTCTCTCTCTCTCTTTCTCTCTCTCTCTCTCCACCTTTCATCCATTCTCAATTCTACCTTCGTACCCTTCCTCAACTCCCTCCACCAATCACACTCCCATCCCTCCTCTTCCACTTTCCCTCCCCTGTCCGTCTGTTCCAATTCCCATCTCGTCACACACCCCTTCCCTTTACCCTCTCGTTACCCCCTCCCTCTTTCCTCCACTATCCGTCTCTCCATCTCCCTCAAACAATAGGGAGACGGAGGAGTATTCATACCACCCGTCGTCTGACATCATATGATAGGGTTACATAGGACTACGCGGGGCTACATGAAGCCGAAAGTGCGTCCCCATCCATCCACACAGACACAAAAATTTATATTAGGTTAGGTTAAGTTAGGTTAGCTTAGGTTAAGTTAGGTTAGGTTAATAGTTAGGTGAAATAAGCTAGGGGTTAATCTTCAGGTGATCGAGAATGACACAAGAGACTGAGCAGTAAGTGAGGGCTGTTAAGCTCACACATAAAAAAGATTGAATGGAATTTCCGATTGCCATTCTGTTTTGAAGGAGGCAAGCGGTGTCCCCCCTCCTTCTCCCCTACCCCTTTCTTCTCCCCAACCCCATCCCCGACCCTATCCCCCCCTCCCCATCCTCCTCCTCCTCTTTCTGCCCCATCCCCAACCCTATCCCCCCTCCCCATCCTCCTCCTCCTCCTCTTTCTGCCCCATCCCCAACCCTATCCCCCCTCCACATGCACCTCCCTCTGGTGGTGGGTGTGTTATAGGAGGGACCATGCACAGGAGGGCTTGGGTGTGTTGTAGGAGGAAGAGGAGGAGCAGAAGGTCGTCTGTGTTAACGGAGGGTCTTGGAGGAGGGCGTGGAAGGTGGATGTTACACTTGTCTTGTCAAGGTGAGGTACCCGACCACACCTGCCTTGTGGTAACCAGGTGATACTTTGTAGGAATCAGGCGGGTGTTTGTCTGTGTTTGTCTGTGTTATTCTGTTTGTTTTTATGATGTGAGTGTATGTGTTTTGTGTGTTTCTTTTTGTGTCTGTGTGTATAGTGTGTTTGCACGTGCTGTACTTAGATATGTGTGTGTGTGTGTTTTGCCCCAGTACAGTGCTGCCAGACCCTCCAGGGACGTGGGTGGTCGAGGTTATAAAGGCTTCCGACACGTACACGTCCTGGAGGATTTGTTCCCCATTATGGCTTCACTGTCGCGCGTGCGCGCGCTCTGTGTGTGTGTGTGTGTGTGTGTGTGTGTGTAATAATAATAATAATAATAATAATAAACGGTTTATTGAAAAAGTTTGCAGCCTGAAGGCTGAAAATATACATTGGACATCAATGACTTATTACATACATTGGTGGTTTCAAAAGCCTTCATTAGAGAAAGGTGAAGGAACATACATGTGTGTGTGTGTGTGTCTGTGTGTGTGTGTGTTATAATGATAATTGGTTTATTGAGAGAACATGGCAGCTATAAGGCTGAAACTACACATTAAACAGAGATGATAAAAGTTACATATTAGGGAGCAGGTAAAAGTATTCAGTACAAAAAGTGAAGTAACTTGGAGTGAACATACAGATTAACTGCACCTATGGACGTGGTCTCGGTGGTAGCAGGCCAGCCGGTCTAGTCAACTGTGTGGGGAGGTGATAGTGGTGCCTTCCTGCGGTACACACCTACTGTAGGTGCAGTCCTGGTCTCACACAGGTCACAATCTACATTTGTTTACACTCCCATCACATGGTGCTGGTAGCTCACAGGGTGTAGGACAGGGTTCTTGTTTCTCAGATGATTTTATTGGGAATTATCATTTATCACCTGGTGCAATGTATATATATATATATATATATATATATATATATATATATATATATATATATATATATATATATATATATATATATATATATATATATGTGTGTGTGTGTGTGTGTGAGGATTCGTCAGGTCTAGAATACTCAAATCAGATGTGATTGGGTCGGGTCGGGTCAGGTCAGGTCACATCGGAATCAACTCGGGTCGAGTGTCCGTTATAAGAACCTGGAGAGTCTGACGAGGGTGTGTGTAGTATTAAAGTCTTTAAGGATACCTAACCTAACCTAACCTAACCTAACCTACACAGAAACAGGTATCTCAACTAAAACAAGTATACGTTCATTTAACCCTCTCTGTCTGCCTGTCTCCTCGGTGTCTATGTTTATGTGTTTTGTGTCTGTGTGTTTGATTGTTTTTAACGGTTTGTATCTCCGT
Source organism: Homarus gammarus (assembly GCA_958450375.1). Classification (NCBI taxonomy): domain Eukaryota; kingdom Metazoa; phylum Arthropoda; class Malacostraca; order Decapoda; family Nephropidae; genus Homarus; species Homarus gammarus. Next base: position 167,809 of record CAUDMG010001248.1, on the reverse strand, counting down.
CTGCTTTATTCTTTGTTTTATGTAGTGGTGTAGGTGTTAGTGGGGGCGGGCGTGGGATAGATATAAAAATGCTCCAATCCTCTTTTTAATTTTTTTAAGATTAATGCATCTACGTATTCTGGTGAGGGTGGGTGGGTGCTGTATAGGCGACGGCTGCCATTGAATTTAATACACGGGAGTCTGAGTGATGAGGTGAGTACATATTGCCACGAGTAGGCCTACCTCACTCTACAGAATGTTGCCACGAGTACCTCACTCTACAGAATGTTGCCATGGGTGCCTCACTCTATGGAATGTTGCCACGAGTACCTCACTCTACAGAATGTTGCCATGGGTGCCTCACACTACAGAATGTTGACGCATCTTGTTTCTAAAAAAGATTCAGCCTGTAACTGAAGGTGTGAGTGTGTGAGGGCGGGGTAAGTAGGTAGGTAGGAGGGGCGTGACAGTCGAGGCTGAGGGGCGCCGGGCACCAATGGCCTCCCCCTCTGGCCCGGCAGGACAACTTTAAACCAGTCGCTCCCTTCTCTCTCTCTCTCTCTCTCTCTCTCTCTCTCTCTCTCTCTCTCTCTCTCTCTCTCTCTCTCTCAGTACCGTCTGCTCCAGTTATTGGTACTCGCTATAGCGAATATCTTTATATGTCGTAGCCTTGCGATAAGCGATGACTGGAGGGCAGTGATGAACCTGCCCACACACACACGGGTTTGTTGTACCGTGGGTCAAGGTAGGTGTGTGTGTGTGTGTGTGGAATGGGCTTAGGGTCAGTGTAGGACAAATGCTCCCCGGACAAAACCACTCCTTGGACAAAATCCCCCAAGGACGAAAGCCCCCTTGGACAAAAACACCCTATAACTAAAGCACCCTTGGACAAGAGCTCCCTTGGACAAATTCCTCCGGAAAAAAGTCCCCCCGGATGAAAGTCACCAAGGACGAAAGCTCTCCTTGGACAAAATCCCCTAGGACGAAAGCCTCCTTGAACAAGAACCCCCTGTGACAAAAGCCCTCAAGGACAAAGCCTCCTTGAACAAGAACCCCCCGTGACAAAAGCCCTCAAGGACAAAGCCTCCTTGAACAAGAACCCCCCGTGACAAAAGCCCTCAAGGACAAGCCCTTGAACAGAACCCCGGACAAAGCCTCCTTGAACAAGAACCCCCTGTGACAAAAGCCCTCAAGGACAAAGCCTCCTTGAACAAGAACCCCCCGTGACAAAAGCCCTCAAGGACAAAGCCTCCTTGAACAAGAACCCCCCGTGACAAAAGCCCTCAAGGACAAAGCCTCCTTGAACAAGAACCCCCTGTGACAAAAGCCCTCAAGGACAAAGCCTCCTTGAACAAGAACCCCCTGTGACAAAAGCCCTCAAGGACAAAGCTTCCTTGGACAAATAAAAATAATTTTTATATCATTTTTTTTAACCTGTATTACTCGTACTTACAGTTTGTGAACACCTCCCTCACATGGAAAATAATACATTTAACACATCTTTATGAAGGCATAATAAATATTATAAAGCAGCACATTGTAACACATTTAGGCAAAGTCAGTATTATAAAGGTGAGGTATGAGGTAGACCACAAGACACAGTGAGGTCACCTGTTGGAGGTTTACTGTCCTCAGATAGACAGAAGTCTTTAACTAGAGTGAATCAACATAGACGAAGATCTTAATATTTTTTTAAAAGATTATTTCCCAACATACAGGAACAGTATACAGTATGCCAACCAAACAATTTAAAGTATGTGAACAACGTATAGAGTGAGGAGATATATATGAGGGCCCTTTACAGTGACAATGATGATGCCATAGCCTATACATGACCTTATATATAGTAATCTTATATCATCGCTATTATTTGTACCTGTATAGAAGTCTTGAGAAACATTAATATAGGGGCGTTTGTCCATCTTGGCACTTTAACTGAGAGGGTTATGTCCGGGGTGAGGATGGGGGTTGAAGATGGGCGTTCTTACGTAAGGTGGACACCCCCTTGGTTGCCACAGTTCACGTCTGTGTTTATAATCGTGCAAGTTGTCACGTGGGCGGCAGATATTGATTCAGCGGGCGGCAGCAGCGGCTCTACGCGGTGTTAAAGTGGACCTGCTGCTGCCTGCCAGTGTGTGTTGGTCCTGCCGTGGCTTTGAGGAGACTGTCTGCCACATCCTCGTTTGTCTGCCTACCATGTCTGTTTACCTACCTGCCTACCTACCTACTTCTCTGCCACATCCTCGCTTGTCTGCCTGCCTACCTACCTCTGCCATGTGCCTGCCTGCCTGCCTACCTCTCTGCCATTGTGTCTGCCTCGTCGTGTATGCCTTAACTCTCTCCTTTTCCTGTTGTTTTTCTGTTTATTTTTTTGTCTCTTAATTCTTGACTCACCGCCACTTTCTTTACCTCTCTCTTTTCCACTTTCTCTTTTCTCTCAATATATTTTCTTTTTCTGTATCTCACTTTCTTTCATAAGCTGGAGAGGAAGGCGGTTATAGACCTTATAATCTTCCGTCCGTCTGTCTGTTTGCTTTAGGTTAGATTAGGTTAAATTTGGTTAATGTAGGTTAGTTTAAGTTAGGTTAAATTGAATTGGGTTTGGTTAGGTTAGGTTAAGTTTGGTTAGGTTAGGTTAGGTTAGGTTAATTGATTTGGTAAGATTGTCAGGCTACGCATCCTAAAATTTCCCTCAAGAGACGTCACATATGCTCACAAACACTATATGTGCTCGCAGACATCACATGTGCTCACAGACATCACATGTGCTCACAGACACCACATGTGCTCACAGACACCACATGTGCTCGCAGACACCACATGTGCTCACAGACACCACATGTGCTCACAGACACCACATGTGCTCGCAGACACCACATGTGCTCACAGACATCACATGTGCTCACAGACATCACATGTGCTTGCAGACACCACATGTGCTCACAGACATCACATGTGCTCACAGACACCACATGTGCTCGCAGACACCACATGTGCTCACAGACACCACATGTGCTCACAGACATCACATGTGCTCACAGACACCACATGTGCTCGCAGGCACCACATTTGCTCACACTCCACATGTGCTAATAAACATCACATGTGCTTGCAGACATCGCATGTGCTCGCACACACCACATGAACTCACAGACACCACATGTGTTCGCTCACACCACATGTGCTTACACACACACACACCACCTGTGCCCGCACACACCATATGTGCTCGTAAAGGCCTCATGAGGTAGGTGGCGCCACATTTCCTCGGTGAAATTGCTGTCAGAAAAAACATTAAAAACATCACAGGTGTTGAAGCATCGGCCGCAGGTGTTTGTGACAGGTGTGAGGTCACATGTTTACCTCCTCTGTACTCGTGTGTGTGTGTGTGTGTGTGTGTGTGTGTGTGTGTGTTACTCTTAAAGGTGGTGGGTGTTAGGTAGTCAGTATGGGGGGGAGGGGGACATGACCAAGTGCAGGTAATGTAGTAAACAACAACAAACATGACATGTTAATTTCTGTGTGATTATTAACATTTGTTAATATCTCTCTCTCTCTCTCTCTCTCTCTCTCTCTCTCTCTCTCTCTCTCTCTCTCTCTCTCTCTCTCTGACTAACTTTAAGGCTGTAACACTCCCTCATAATGTTACTTTAAGGCTGTAACACTCCCTTATAATGCTACTTTAAGGCTGTAATACTTCCTCATAATGTTACTTTAAGGCTGTAACACTCCCTCGTAATGTTACTTTAAGGCTGTAACACTCCACCATAATGTTACTTTAAGGCTGCAACACTCCCTCATAATGTTACTTTAAGGCTGCAACACTCCCTCATAATGTTACTTTAAGGCTGTAACACTCCCTCATAATGTTACTTATGTTTGTTACTTTTATATAGTTCACTCACAACCTCCTCCTCCTCCTCCTCCTCCTCGCTTCTCCAACAGCTCGGGAAGCACTGTCGGTGCATCCTGTAAGCAGACACACCCTCCTCTCGTTCTTCCTCCTCCTCCTCCTCTTCCTCCTCTGTGTGGTGGAGGATCTCGCCTCTCCCAACATTGATTCTTTAAAATTGGCCTCCTCCCCCTTCCCCCTACCTCTTCCCCCTCCCTCCTCCTTCTTTCCCCCTCCCTCCTCCTTCCTCCTCCTTCTTTCCCCCCTCCCTCCTTTCCTCTTCCCCCTTATTCTTACCCTCCCTCCTCCCACCCTTCTTTCCCCCCTTCTTCCTCTTCCCCCTCTTCTCTCCTCGCCAAGATCTTGTCCACATTCTTCTGTTTTGTCTATATAAAGTTAGAAATTATGAATAAGTGAGAAAGTGAGTGAGTGAGTGAGAGAAGGAGGGAGGGTGAGAGAAAGTATATGAGCGAGTGAACGAGGGAGTAAGAAAGTGAGTGAACGAGGGAGTAAGAAAGTGAGTGAGTGAGTGAGTGAGTCCGACAAGACTGTATGGATGAACTGTGGGAATGTTTAAGTGGTGTATCTATGTTTGTGTGTGTGTGTGTGTGTGTTTGTGTGTGTGTGTGTTTGTGTGTGTTTGTCTGTCTGTGGCTGTATGTGTTGAACGCACGGGTACAGCTTTAAGACTTGAGCGGCCACCGTCACCGCCACCGCCACAGTCGTCTCCTTCAGCGCTGCCTTCCTTCAGGGTACTCGCCACCGTATTAGTCAGACGTATCCCTAGACCGTCCCCACAGCCGTGTAGGAAGGCACCTCTGACGTGCTTTGTTTGAGGGAGCAGGCTGGCTTCAAGTCCACCATGACCACATTGTCACTATTTTTTACCCTAGACCAGCTGTTTGATGTCCCGTGTTTGTGTAGACCAGCTGTTTGTTGTCCCGTGTTTGTGTAGACCAGCTGTTTGATGTCCTGTTTTGTGAACTGGGACAGGAGGATGTGGCTACACTAAAGGATGGGTTAACTGTTAACTGTATGTAACAAGAGTGCTTTACACATATTGACTGTGATGTTGTCATGTGCAGTCATTAATGAACGTACCTTTACACTTCCTGATGACCAATTCTTCACCTACTGCTGCTACTATGTACGCCTTAAACACAAATTTCATGTTAGGTTAGGTTAGGGTTTGGTTAAATTACAGTAGATTAGGTTGGGTTAGGTTAGTTTGGGTTAGGTGAGGTTAGGGTTTGGTTAAGTTACAGTAGATTAGGTTGGGTTAGGTTAGGAGGTTTTGTTTATGTTTCCTCCTCTTACCTCCTCTATCTTCCTCCTCCCATTTCTTCCTCCTCTTACCTTTTCCCTCCTCTTCCTCTCTCTACCTCCTCTCTCTTCATCCTTCTGTTTATGTACTTCTCTTCTTTGTCTTTTTATCTCTCCTTCTCCTCCCCCCCCCCCCCTCGTCCTCCTCCTCCTCCTCCTAGGTCCTGGAAGACGCGTGTTCCCGGTAACTTGTGTGTGTGTGTGTTCGTTCCTGGGGGTAGTTAGTGTACATACAAGATGTGGGTCAAAGAGGGAGGCATTAGGGGCGGTGTTATTGTGGCGGTGTGTGAGGTTGTCCACCTTATGAGCCTGGAAGGTTGTCAGGGGCTTCCCCCGACTCACCCTCCTTGTGTGTGTGTGTGTGTGTGTGTGTGTGGGTAGAGACCGTGTTCATTTGTGTGTGTGTATGTATGTAAGGTTGTCTGTGTAAGTAGAGACCGTGTATATGTATGTATGTATGTAGTGTGTGTTTGTGTATGTAGAGACCGTGTGTGTGTGTGTGTGTGTGTGTGTGTGTGTGTGTGTGTGTGTGTGTGTGTGTGTGTGTGTGTGTGTGTGTGTCTCGCGCTCCCCAGGCTAGACTAGGTCCAGCCAGACCGATCGATCAGCTGTGAGCTGGGACAGACCAGAGAGTAGGGGTCCTCTCTCTCTCTCTCTCTCTCTCTCTCTCTCTCTCTCTCTCTCTCTCTCTCTCTCTCTCTCTCTGTAACCGTGGTTGAATGGTAAAACCTTTTTTTGTCTATCTATCTATCTATCTATCTGTCTGTAGGCCGTGGCTGAGTGGTTTGAGCCAGGGTGGTGGGAAGAATGTTCTGATTGGAAAGTGAGTGTGTGTGAGAGTGAATGAGTGGGTGAGTGAGAGTGTGTGAGAATGTGTGAGAGGGTGAGTGAGTGAGTTAGTGTGAGAGTGAGTGACTGGATGAGTGAAAGGGTGTGAGTGAGTAAGAGATGGTGAATGAGTTGGAGAGTGAGTGAGTGAGTGAGTGAGAGTGAGTGTGTGAGTGAGTAATAGATGGTGAATGAGTTGGTGAGTGAGTAAGAGATTGTGAGAGTGAGTGAGTGAGTGAGTGAGAGTGCGAGAGTGAGTGAGAGTGCGAAATGCGTCTCGTGTGGCAGCATTATGTCCGTATTAAGGTACAAGCACTGCTTGCTAACTCTCGCTTTCAGCTGCCGCCGCTGGCTAGCCATCGTGGCGAAAAGGGAAGAAACTTGCATAAGTCTTCCCCTGCCAATACACAGCCTCTTCACCATCAAGACGTCTCCTGTGCCTCATCGTGGCAACACACGGTAACTGGGTGCCTCGTGGACCCAGGCTAGATCAGCAAGGGATCTCGGCGTAGCACTGAGCCCCAGAGGGACGGCGCATAGGCCCGCTGCCTTCCGGATTAACCTTGGCAGGTATAAGGCTACGGGAGTAAACCCCAAACGAAAAACCTGCGGTGGAGCCCAGCATCAGGCAGACATGCTTACAGAGCTCCAACAAGATCCCAACGGCAGTATAGGCGGAAGAGGTGACCACCATGGGAACCCAACGACTTCACTGGCGGACGAAGGCAATTCCTGATGGACAGGCACCTCAGGCGAAACCAAGCAAATTGGACTATCGACAATTCATTGCAACTCCCCCTCTCCCAGTCATTGCAACACTTGCACCACTGGATCAGGAAAAGGGGGAGCCATGATGTTTGCTTGCAGCCTGTGCTCCTGCCTCACCACATAAATCAACTCACATGCAGCCATCATCCAGCTCATCATACCTCTCACCATCATCAAAACCCCTATACCCCCATAAGTCATATGGCGATAGACGAATGGCGACGGGGACAGGCAGAGATGACTGCCGGGAGTCTCTAGTCACAACTCTGCACATGGCCGGCACAGATAAGATGGTCGTTTATGCACTGGGATCTAGGCAGCAGTGCAATCCGGTCCTGTCTGTGCGACTGAGCAGCCCTTTCGAGGAGCCACTCTGCACACCCCACATGGGGAGGGGGCTAGAAAAGGTGCCCTAAACATAGCCTGCCTAAAAAAAAAACCTGACTGGGCAACCGCACCCAGTAAGGTCATCCGTATGTGGTCGCAAACACAGTCAAAATCACAGATTCAAACAAAAACAAACTTTACAACCTCTTATGGTCGCTACATGGAATGTCAGGACTCTTCTGGATACTGGCACAGAAGAGCGTCCTGAAAGAAGAACCGCACTTGTGACAAAAGAGCTGGCTAGGTATAACATCGACATAGCAGCCATTAGTTGGTCCCGGCTTCCAGACGAGGGCCGACTCACAGAACGGGTGTCTAGCTGTACCTTCCAAGAGGAGGGTAAGACTGCTGTGGAGAGAAACTGCATTTATGAAGTTGGTTTTGCCATCTGACAACGCATCCTACACAGGCTAACTGAAAAGCCTATTGGGATTAACGAGCACCTCATGACGCTTCGAGTCCCACTGAATCACCCACATCATGCCTTTTTCATTCGTGCATGCACCCCAACACTGGATTCAGAGGAAGACATCAAGGAGGCCTTTTACCCCGACCTCGACAGAGTGCTAGCCTCTATCCCCAGAGAAGACAAGGTTCTGCTCCTTGGCGACTTCAATGCCAGAGTTGGCTGAGATGCTAACATTTGGTAGGGAACCATAGGAAGAAATGGACGAGGCAAGTGTAATCCCACCGGCCTACTCCTCCTCAGCAAGTGTGCTGCACACAACCTCAATATCACCAATACCTTGTTTAGGCAGGCCGACAAGTTCAAGGGTTCGTGGCAACACCCACGATCCAAACATTGGCATCTCATTGACTACATCATTGTCAGAGAAAGAGATCGCCGAGATGTCCTCATCACCCATGCCATGCATGGCTCAGACCACTGTGACACTGATCATCGGCTCGTCAGAGCCAAGCTCTCACTTAATGTCACCACAAAACGGCGAAGGCAGCAAACCTCCAGAAGAGGTTTTAAGTTAAGCGTCTGGAGGATCCAGTAGTAGCACATGCTTTCAGAAAGCAGCTCCAACATGGGCTGATAAACAATCCAACATCAAACAATGCAAATCCCAGTGCCGAATGGGTTATTCTCGATACTTTTATGACAAAAACCTGCAGAGAGACCCTCGGCCAGATCAAAAGAATACACCAGGACTGGTTTGATGAAAATGACCCAGCAATCAATATACTCATGGATGATAAATGTGCTGCTTTAACTGGCTGGCAGAACAACCCCCAGTCTCGGACCAAGTCTGATACCTTCCGCAAGAAGAAAGCGGCGGCCCAGTGGGAACTTGGCAATCTAAAGAACGACTGGTTTAAAAATAAAGCATGTGAAACACAAAAATTTGCAGATCAGCACAAGATGCACGAATTTTTAAATTCCAATAAGACGTTTTATGGGCCAATCACTCGTGGCGCACCCCCCCGTCCGCTCATCCAATGATAACTCCATAATTAAAGACGATGAAGGCCTCCTTCAGTGCTGGAAAGAGCACTACCATTCACTGCTCAACCGAAACACTGATGTGGATGTCCAGACTACCTCAGCTATCCCCCATCCCTGGTTGAGGTAGCTACTGCCATCAAACAGATGAAAAATAACAAAGCCTCGGGGTCTGATGGAATCCCAGGACCTCTGTTTACCAACCGTCTCCACTCTCTCCTGGAAAATATATGGGAAAAGGAGGAAATCCCCCAAGCTCTTAAAAACGCCTCCATCGTCAATATTTATAAGAACAAGGGAGACCCGTCAGACTGTTGCAACTACCGCGGGATCTCGCTGCTGTCCGTAGCTGGCAAGATTATCGCCCAAGTCCTCCTAAACAGACTTTTTCCTCAGGTGGAAAACTTCCTCCCAGAATCTCAATGTGGCTTTAGACCATCACCTGGCACCACTGACATGATCTTTGCTGCCCGCCAGTTACAGGAAAAGTGCAGAGAACGGCTTCTTGACCTGTACATGGCTTTTATCGACCTAACCAAGACCTTCGACTCGGTCAACAGGGAAGCCCTCTGGTGGACTCAGCCGTTTTGGCTGCCCACCAAAATTCATCGCCTTTGTAAGGCAACTCCATTATGGCAAGAACGGCAGTGTCGAGCACAATGGCACCCAGTCTGAGTTTTTCCCCATCCAAACGGGAGTTAAACAAGGGGGTGTACTGGCACCAACTCTCTTTTCCATTTTCTTGGCTGCCTTCCTCACTCGTGCCAGTGCCAATTTAGTCGGTGGGGTGGACATCGGGTACAGGATGAAAGATCTTTTCAACGTAAGACGACTCCAGGCAGGAACAAAGGTGTCAGCAGCTTCCATTACTGAACTTCAGTATGCAAACGATCTCACCCTTGTTGCTCACACTGAACGCGACCTACACGAGATCCTGAACACCTACGCAGATGTGTACACACTTCGGCCTTGAGGTGAATGTATGTAAGACTCAGATTCTCTTTCAACCTGCCCCTGATTCAGACACACCTCCACCATCCATCCAGCTTAACGGTACTACCTTCTCTAATGTTACCCACTCTCAGTATCTCGGCTTCCACCTGTCCACCACCGCGGACATTGATGAAGAGATTCAGCATCGGATTAGTTGTGCATCTCAAAACTTTGGCAGACTCCGAAACCGTGTCTTCAGCTGTAGGGAGCTGAAATTATCTACAAAAATGCACATATATCGAGCAGTGGTCCTTCCCACCCTGCTATTTGGCAGTGAGACAGGGTCACATACAGAAGGCACTTCAAGGCACATGAAACTTTCACCAACGTAGTCTACGTTCCATCCTGCGAGTTCGCTGGGAAGAAAAGAGAACAAATGCTAGTATTCTTACTGACACCAACTGTAGGAGCATCGAGGCTACAATTATCCATGAACAACTACTGTACGTTGGACTGGCCATGTTACCCGCATGGACGACAGTAAACTGCCAAAGCAGCTACTTTACAGTTACCTAACGATTAGTATACGTAACGCCGACGGACAACTGAAAATGTAGATGGATAGTCTTAAGACAAACCTGAAAAAGTGCCAAATAGACCCCCTCACCTATAGGTCGATTACTCCACATCGTAACGCTTGGAGGAGCACCACACGAGAAGGTGTCAATACTTTCGAGTTAGCCCGACTGCAAACCGAGGCAGACAAGCGCCAACGCCGGAAAGACTCTGCCACCGCCCCTCCCGCACTAGATGTAGGCCTCCACATGTGCAACTCATGTGAACGACTCTGCTGGTCTCGTATCGGCCTCTTTAGTTACCTTAAAACTCACCAATGATGGTGACATTCCTAATAACTCATCATTATATCATAGCTGGATGATCGTCATATTCGATTCCGAGTGACAGCAAAGTAGTAGTAGTACTAGTAGTGTGTGTGTGTGTATTCCCATTGGACGCTGCCATGACGCTAACGACCTCTTAACTACCATGACCTCTACGACCTACATTACCATGATTGCTATGACCTCTTAACTACCATGACACCATCGACCTCCTACACTACCATGACACCAACGACCTCTTAACTACCATGGCCCCTACGACCTCTTAACTACCATGACCCCTACGACTCCTACACTACCTAGGCTTGTGGTTGGTGTTTAGGGCGGCGGTGGGTAGTGGTGGCAGGGGTAGTGGCGGCAGGGTGTATTGATGGCAGGGGGTAGTGATGGCAGGGGGTAGTGGTGGCAGGGGGTAGTGATGGCAGGGGGTAGTGGTGGCAGGGGGTAGTGGCGGCAGGGTGTAGTGATGGCAGGGGGTAGTGATGGCGGTGGTAGTGGTGTCAGGGGGTAGTGGTGGCAGGGGGTAGTGGTGGCAGGGGGTAGTGGTGGCAGGGGGTAGTGGTGGCAGGGGGTAGTGATGGCAGGGGGTAGTGATGGCAGGGGGTAGTGATGGCAGGGGGTAGTGGTGGCGGTGGGTAGTGGCGGCTGTGTGTAGTGGTGGCAGGGGGTAGTCGTGGTAGTGGTGGCTGTGGGTAGTGATGGCAGGGGGTAGTGGTGGCAGGGGGTAGTGATGGCAGGGGGTAGTGATGGCAGGGGGTAGTGGTGGCTGGAGGTAGTGGTGGCAGTGGGTAGTGGTGGCAGGGGGTAGTGGTGGCAGGGGGTAGTGGTGGCAGGGGGTAGTGGTGGCTGGAGGTAGTGGTGACAGGAGGTAGTGGTGGCTGGAGGTAGTGGTGGCAGGAGGTAGTGGTGGCAGGAGGTAGTGGTGACAGGAGGTAGTGGTGACAGGAGGTAGTGGTGGCAGGAGGTAGTGGTGATAGGAGATAGTGGTGGCAGGAGGGAAAGAGTGAAAGTATCGACCCCTTAAAAATTATATTCAAAGGTAACGTTGGTTTTGACCGGTAATACTGGCGTTACTTAGCAACCGATTCATTAGGGTAGCAACAAGATAACAGGACCCGGTGTAGTACTTCACCTTCCCTCTACCCTTATCCATTCCCCTTCCCCTGTAGCTCCTCCTCTTCTTCTCATCTAGCTCCTCCCCCTCCTCTGTAGCTCCACCTCCTGTCATCTAGCTCCCCCCCCCCTCTCCTGTAGCTCCACCTCTTCTCATCTAGCTCCTCTCCCTCTCATCTAGCTCCTCCCCCTCTCATCTAGCTCCTCCCCCTCCCCTGTAGCCCCTCTTCTTCTTCTCATCTAGCTCCTCCCCCTCCCCTGTAGCTCCTCCTCTTCCTCTCATCTAGCTCCTCCCCCTCCCCTGTAGCTCCACCTCTTCTCATCTAGCTCCTCCCCCTCCCCTGTAGCTCCACCTTTTCTCATCTAGCTCCTCCCTCTGTCATCTAGCTCCACCTCTTCTCATCTAGCTCCTCCCCTTCCCATCTAGCCTCTCCCCTCCATTATCCGTCCCCCTCCCCTATAGCTCTTCCCTTTCCCCTCTAGCCTCCCCCTACCCTTATCCACCCCCTTCCCTTGTAGCTCCTCTCCTCATCTAGCTCCTCCCCTTACCATCTAGCTCCTCCCCTCCCACGTAACTTGTCACTCCTTCCTTGCTCCTCAACTTCCTATATAGCTCCTCCCCATCGCCCCTAACTCCTCCCCTTCCACATGACTACTCCTCCTTGCCCCTAACTCCCTCCCCTCTTTCTCATATAATTCTCCCTCTCTTCCCCCTCCCCCTCCCCATCCCCCTCTGGACCCAGTAGTTCTATCTGTAACCTTGTGTAGTGAACTTACCTGAGGTTCTATCTCAGTGATACCCTCACCTGTCAACACGGGGGTACACAGCACTTATTGGACGCGATATGGTGACAACAAGCTACATTTCATTACAGATATACTTACACTCTACTTGATTACTTCTTTTATTACTTACTAGTTATTTCAATGATAACTTGCAACGTACTTACAAGGGTTATTTGACTGCATACTTCATTGTTTACTTAAAACTTACTTATATGGTACTTAACTACTTACAGCTTTTATATTTGGGTTTTAGTATCTTTGAATTCGGATCAACTGAAGATTAGCACCCCACTCTATCGCTACCTGGGGAGGTTAGGTTAGGTTGGGATGGGTTGGGATTTTTTAACTAAATCATCTGGTAATCGGTGTTCCTGTAGCACTATTGTTTGTAGTTTTTTCTTGTACTACTGTAGTGTACTAAACGGTGACCATTATAGTACTTTTCTATGGTAGAGAGGGAGGACACGCCTACTAGGGATATCCGTATATTACGTTACGGACACGCCTCTATCGTGTCCTAACATTAGTCCACTAGTACCTACCACCCTCCTCCCCTTTCTCCCAGCAACATCTCTCGCTATCTTGTCGCTTCTTGCACAGGGTCTGTCACCATGTCGGCTCTGTCTATCTCTCAAGGGAGTGTCTGTGTCTGTCGATTAGCCGTGTGCTCTCTCTCTCTCTCTCTCTCTCTCTCTCTCTCTCTCTCTCTCTCTCTCTCTCTCTCTCTCTCTCAGGCTAAGAGTTGGTATTGTTGTGAGGAGAAACACTAAGAGACCCCACAGTCGTCCCAGCTGGGTCACTTTGTTTGCATGTTTGCGCGTGTCGCTCTTCGCTCCCCGGGTCCCTGAGGAAGGCCCGTAATGGAGGCCTATTTGTTCCCGTCGCGGTATACTGTATCTCAACACATTTACATACATCCGTCGACTCCTATATTTATATCTACCCACACGTGTATGTATATCTACCTAACCTAACCTGGTTTAACTTAACCTAACCTCACCTGTACACGTCATCAAGTCGACCTTTCTTGCTTGTTGTGTTCATGATAGATCTGTACCAGGTGACCAGAGCTTCTTCAAACTTGTTTCACGGGGACGCAGGTGCCAGGGCGAGGTATTGAGAGCGTTAGAAGAAGTAGTGTGTGCTCGAGTTAAGGAAATCATGTTAGGGGCGGTGTGTGTATGTACTAAAATAATAATGATAATTAATGGTTTATTGAAAGAGCATGGCAGTCGGAAGGCTGAAAATATACAGTTGCATAATTGGTGAATGGGTCTCTTGATTTACAAATAATATACAAGTAACATAAGTGATACAAATATGATATATAATAACTAGGTGGGGAGAAGCTCAAACTACAGGGTATTTCAACATAGTGACAGCACAAAAAGCTTGATTGACTAGGAGTGAATACACTGGTTAATTACAAGTTATTAATAATTTTTACAATAATTGGGACTGGGCCGTTCTTATAGCGATCAATTCGTGCTCGTATGGGCTGGATGCGGTTGTGGTATCGAACAGCAATTCTCGGACGAGGGATCTCGGGTGGTAGTAGGAGCCGGTGTCGAGGATGGTGCTGGAGCTTCTCACAAAATTTGCAGATGAGGTCGTGGTGATGGTCAGAGAGAGCCGAGAGGGTCAGTGTGTTAAGCTCTTCTTGATGTGTGTGTGTGTGTGTGTGTGTGTGTGTGTGTGCTTAAGTAAGTTATAGTTGTGTAGAGTTTGTTGATTCTTGGTTCCTCTCTCTCTCTCTCTCTCTCTCTCTCTCTCTCATTCATATATGTAACCCTCCCCCCCCACCCTCCCATACACAGCAACACCGTGGGAGACTATTCAGCTTACACAGACCCACTACACCTTTCCTTTGTAGCCTTGACTTCAATATCTTGCATTTAGGAGCGTTGAATTCCACTTGTGTTACGTTGAATTCCACCTTTTTAGCTTTGACTTTTTTAAGATTGAGTTGATTTTTATTTTGCTTGTTTAAATTTGGATTCCTCGTATTTAAAATAAAAATTGTGTGTCACTTCTCAAATATGCATACAGCAGGTGGTAATTATACAACAGGTGGTAATGATACAACAGATGATTATGGTACAACAGGTGGTAATGATATAACAGGTGGTTATGATATAACAGGTGGTTATGATATAACATGTGGTTATAATACAACAGGTGGTATTGGTACAACAGGTGGTAACGATATAACAGGTGGTTATGGTACAACAGGTGGTTATGGTACAACAGGTGGTTATGGTACAACAGGTGGTAATGATGCAACAGGTGGTAATGATACAACAGGTGGTTATGATACAACAGGTGGTTATGGTACAACAGGTGGTAATGATACAACAGGTGGTTATGATACAACAGGTGGTTATGATACAGCAGGTGGTTATGGTACAACAGGTGGTTATGATGCAACAGATGGTTATGGTACAACAGGTGGTAATGTTACAACAGGTGGTAATGATACAACAGGTGATTATGGTACAACAGGTGGTAATGATACAACAGGTAGTTATGACACAACAGGTGGTTATGATACAACAGGTGGTTATGGTAAAACAGGTGGTTATGGTACAACAGGTGGCAATGATACAACAGGTAGTTATGACACAACAGGTGGTTATGATACAACAGGTGGTTATGATACAACAGGTGGTTATGGTACTACAGGTGTTTATGACTCAACAGGTGGTTATGATACAACAGGTGGTTATGGTACAACAGGTAGTTATAACACAACAGGTGGTTATGATACATGTGCATCAGGTGGTTTTAAGAACATAAGGATAGAGGAAACTGAAGCGGGCTTATTAGCCCTTACTGGCCCCTATCGCTCATATGTCCATCCGACCTGTGTTGAAGCTATCCAGCGTGTTTGAGTTAATGGCGATGTTTGGTAACTTGTTCCACTCATCCACTACTCTATTTCCAAACCAATGTTTACCTATCTCGACCCTAAATCTAAATTTGTTTAAGTTAAAACCATTGGTACGAGTTCGCTCCTGGTTGGATAGTTTGAGTACCTTTGTTATATCACCTTTGTTCAGCCCTGACTTCCATTTATACACCTCGATCATATCGCCCCTCACTCTACGTCTCTCGGGGGAGTGCAGATAAGATGCTTTAACTTGTCTCTGTACTCAAGGTTCCTAATGCCTGGGATTAGTCTTGTCATTCTCCTCTGAATTCTTTATAGGGATTCTATATCCATTCTGTAACACGGTGACCAGAACTGAACTGCGTAATCCAAGTGAGGTCTCACGAGCGCACAATATAGTTTTAAGATGACCTCGCTAGTCTTGTTACTAACACTCCTTTGTATAAACCCAAGTACTCTTTTAGCCTTGTTTCGAGCAAATACACATTGTTGACTTGGTTTAAGATTCCTACTCTTCATGTACATGTACAACAGGTGGTTATGATACATGTGACAATTCACAAGTGGTCTGAACGTTGCAAACGATGACTGTAGCCAGCACGTTGACTTCGAACCAACACAATTAAGGGTCAGCCCCTCCCTACCCAGCCAATTACACCAAGGCCCCTGGGTCAAAGAGAGGCACCAAGTCGGCTCCGTCGTCCCTAGATATTTGCTTCTAACCCGATGACCGAGGTACCAGCAATCCACCAGATGATGTCGTCGGGCTGGCGGCCTGGCTGGAACAATAAATACAGGATCCCAGCTGGGGACATCTCTGCATCCGGCATAACCAAGTTAACGAAAGGGCATGCCGGCAGCGACACTACGTCATTCACTACGTCGAGAGCATCACAGGAATGAACTGGCAGGGGGTGCATTGTTGTCGCCATCCTGGACAGGCTTTGCTGCTTTCTGACTGCTTACTGACCGCCATGGTCGTATGGTCTCCCTCTAGTGTGTGAGTGACAGAGGTATGACTCAAGTGGTGAAGTCTGGTGACATGGACTTCACACCCACTAGCAGGATTTTGCTAGACCTGCAAATACTGGGTTTACATCTGGCTGGAAGTGAGATCAGTATGAGACATCGCGGGGTCATTAGGCCGGAGGCGGTGTACACACCCTTTAGATTACAGTTACCCATAATCTTTGGGTATCTCAGGTAAATCCCAATCTCGACCATAATCGTATATTGTGAGACAATGTGGCATCCAACAAGGGGGAAGCTAATTCTTCCTTAATCTAAATGTCTAGAAGTGAATATCATTTATTTTAACATTAGCACATCTCTAAATGCCTTCATGATATTATGCAACACAGTGGCTGTCTCGTTAATCCGAAAGTGACCCATGCAGGACAGCGAGAGAGTTATAGGTGGCTATGTCATGGAGCAGGTGTCATTAACTTTCAAATAGATACTACAGGTGTAATAGCAGTGGACAGGTCAATAGGGAAGGTCTACAGAAATCCATTTCTATATGTCAACTACACTAAGCTCTAATAACTAAATACAAACAGAAAACCAGGGGAGGGCCGGGTGAGGAGGTCGGGGTGTGCGGTAAGGGGAGGAGATTTTTTTATTTTGCCACTTACAGCGGATAGTTTATTGTGCACCCCACACTCACCCTGTCAGCGGTAGCGCAAAAGGATTACAGAGTAGTATTTACAAAAGGTCAGGATATTATGGCATTTAATGTTACAGAGCATTTCTAATAAATTCTTTGTTTAGTTCTGCGTGAGTACAGGCGTGTGAGGCAGTATGTCTGGCCGCACACTTTGTTATTCACATTTGCGTGAGAGGTATTCAAGCACATTGTGTGTTTGGTTCTATACATGGGAGCTGATATAGCTACCAAATGCATAAAAAGTGGATACAATCTCAATTTGTCGGCTATCTTGCCATTAGAGATAAAGTGTTGTGCCATTTCACACACAGTGTGCTTGGACCTGTCGCTAAAAGGTTCTGTCTTCACACAGTCAAGGACGTAGTGTTCGAGTGTGTGGCCATATGTCTGGCCACATATCTGACCACACTCTTTACATTTAGTCTTGTTCACATCTGCTTGAGGACCATACTGCCAGAGGTACTTATATCCTAATCTTAGTCTAACCGCTCTAGCGGTTACAGCATGTTGTAATCTAGTGATCTTGTTACTTGCGCCATGTACACGTTTCACTTGATACATCTCATCACGGTAAACTATAGATCGACTAGTGCCTGTTTGCACTTGTCTGCTTGCATCAAATTCATCAATAAGTTCCTTCCTAATTACAGTTTTGAGAGTTCTTTTTGACAGACTCAGATTGTATTCAACAGTGACTTTGTTAGACGCGAGTTTGGCGAGGGCATCAACTCTGTCATGTTCTTTGAGGCCTATGTGAGAGGGGATCCACAACAGTTTGATCTTGACACCCCGGTCAACAAGGCACGCATATTTGTGTCTGGCTTCAGAGACAAACGCGTGACAACTTGAGTTGAGGGTGTCAAGGATAGAGAATCTCTGATGATGAGATTGTCACTGACAGTGGTTTCAGTAAATTTAATAGCTGTGAGTATGGCAGCTAATTCAGTTTGTAGAGTGGATGCCCAGTTGTTAATTCTAACTCCTTTTTCAATTGTATTACCGTCAGGCTGAGTCACAACGATAGCACTTCCAGCCCTCCCACAGGCGGTGTTAAGAGGTCCATCAGTGTAGATGGTCGGTGAGATATTATCATCAGTCTGTAGAGTGTGTACAGTATGTGTTCAAGAGCTCTCACTTTGGCAATGTGTTGGAAATAAACACTTTGTATATTCAATCTTTTAGGGACATGTGGGTAGAAGAGGCCGGACGGACAAGCGAGTAAGTGTGAGGGACGAGGGTAGGTGTGAGGGTGAGGGAGCGGTTGGGGAAGCAAGGAGGGTTAGGGTGAGGGGTTGGCGCAGCGGGGTTGGGGTGAGGGGTGGCGGGATGAGGGGTGGCGCGGCTGAGAGCTGGGTACTTGAGGTTGCCCCAAGAGGTGAGGTGTGGTGAGGTGGGGCGGGTTGAGGGTTGCCCCGTCCTGCCCCGTCCCCGTTACCCCATCGTTAAGGCGGCGGCACACTGGGTACTTTCCTCCAAACAGGTTGCCCGTTTTGCTGGCCGTTGGTCTAACGGCCCAACAAGCAACAGGATTTAGGCTGTTGCGAGAAATGGACAACGGTTTGGCGGGGATCTTTTCTGGCTGGATTAGTGCTAAAATGAGCTACATATAATTTCAAGTAAAAATTTAAATAAATCATGAAACAATAATAATTTATGATATAACACATAAACGGTGACATTTTTCTATTTATTCGTGACTTTAAAACTTCGTTACCATTATAAATCATTATTCAGGGCCACTTTTAAACAAATTTCACGACACCCCATTGTCTTTAGCTTTTGCAGACGCCTCACTTGCTTCAGCAATTGAAGAACTATAGCACAACCCTGCAAGACCTCAGCTGTAGTAACGGAATCCATGGTGAACCTCGTCTAGACGTTTTGTTGTTGTTTTCGTTGCGTTGGACAGACGCGCCAACAAAACAGCCCTGTGTGACGTAAAATGTCTCTTTGTTTTGCTGGCCGGGCCGTGTTTGCCAAACATGTTTGGGAGAAAGTGCCCAGTGCTCCGCCGCCTTTAGTCGCTTAACTTATTTCATCTAAAAGTATCTTCACCTAACAGTATGATCAAAACATCAAAACATCAACTTGAAGATTATTTCAGTTAACTCAACAAAAGAAAAATGCCACTTTCTAACACCTATTATTTATCAAATACAAAATCAGTGTACGTTAAAACTACTTTTGATAGGCGAAGTCGAGCGGTTAAGGCCCGTCGGACGATGTTTTATGAAACAGCCACCACTTGCCACCATTTGTAATTAAATGGGTATTATTTCCTTTATTTTATTTCTTCTTTACTCTTTCTTTATTCTCTAATTCTCTTTTCTTATTCTTACTCTTTCATTCGTTAGGTGAAGGAGGGGAGAGAGGGAGAAGGGGTAAGTCTGTGGTTGAGGGAGGTGGGGGTTTGCCTGTGGTCACTCCCCCAACCAGAGGGTCGGCCTGGGAACCGATGGGAGAGGAGACTGAGGGAAAGGATGACAACTGTGGAATAAGCATAGTATGTAATAACTTAGACACTAGAGGAAATATGTGATAGTTATGTTATTACGCATGGGGTTACTGTATCACTGTATACCACAAAGACACTTATGAGGAATACTCTACTCCATACACAGAGGAAGGGAATTGAAAACTATTCTTAACGGTTCTTTGTTTATTAGACGTTATTCAGGATGGACAGTTACACTTTTAAAACAATGACTTATTCTCCTAGCTAGTTAAACGGGGTCACATGAATTGCGAAACATTTCGGGGAACGGATAAAACCTAATTGCCGAACCACACACACACACACACACACACACACACACGTCTACCCCTAAACACCTCCAAAAACAGACTCTGCGTTTGAAAATCGAGCGCACTTGTTGCTGGCTTCGAAACTCTAGTCTCCAGCCAATCAACCCAGTTATGGCTAAGACAGGGCACGGCTTTTTGGTGGGAATACATATATATATTTTCTCTAAAGCATGACACAATTTACTTTAAAATCAAGGCGCTGTTACTTGTGCAACAGGTGGTTATGATACAACAGGTGGTTATGGTATAACAGGTGGTTATGGTATAACAGGTGGTAATGATACAACAGGTGGTAATGATACAACAGATGGTTATGATACATGCTGAACCTGTCGTTACGGTACAACAGGTGGTAATGATACAACAGGTGGTTATGGTACAACAGGTGATTATAATGCATACTGAACAGGTGGTTATGGTACAACAGGTGGTTATGATACAACAGATGGTTATGATACAGCAGGTGCTTATGATACAACAGGTTGCTATGGTACAACAGGTGGTTTTGATACAACAGGTGGTTATGGTACAACAGGTGGCTATGATAGAACAGGTGGTTTTGATACAGCAGGTGGTTATGGTACAACAGTTGGTTATAATACAACAGGTGGTTATAGTACAACAGATAGTAATAATACAACAGGTGGTTATGGTACAGCAATTGGTTATGGTACAGCAATTGGTTATGGTACAGCAATTGGTTATGATACAACAGGTGGCTGTGGTACAACAGGTGGCTGTGGTACAACAGGTGGCTGTGATAGAACAGGCGGTTATGATACAACAGGTGGTTATGGTACAACAGGTGGTAATGATACAACAGATGGTTATGATACATGCTGAACCTGTCGTTACGGTACAACAGGTGGTTATGATACAACAGGTCGGTAATGATACAACAGGTGGTTTTGATACAACAGGTGGCTGTGGTACAACAGGTGGCTATGATAGAACAGGTGGTTATGGTACAACAGGTGGTTATGGTACAACAGGTGGTTATGGTACAACAGGTGGTTATGGTACAACAGGTGGTTATGGTACAACAGGTGGTTTTTATACAACGGGTGGTTATGATACAACAGATGGTTATGATACAACAGGTGGTTGATACAACGGGTGGTTTTGATACAACAGATGGTTATGGTACAACAGGTGGTTATGATACAACAGGTGGTTATGGTCAACAGGTGGTTTTTATACATCGGGTGGTTATGGTACAACAGGTGGTTATCATACAGCAGGTGGTTATCATACAACATGTGGTTTTTATACAACGGGTGGTTATGATACAACAGGTGGTTATGATACAACAGGTGGTTTTGATACAACAGGTGGTTATGGTACAACAGGTGGTTATGGTACAACAGGTGGTTTTTATACAACGGGTGGTCATGGTACAACATGTGGTTATGATACAACAGGTGTTTATGATACAACAGGTGGTTATGATACAACAGGTGTTTATGATACAACAGGTGGTTATGATACAACTGGTGGTTATGATACAACTGGTGGTTATGATACAACAGGTGGTTATGGTACAACAGGTGGTTGTGATACAACAGGTGGCTATGGTACAACAGGCGGTTTTTATACAACGGGTGGTTATGGCACAACAGGTGGTTATGATACAACAGGTGGTTATGATACAACAGGTGGTTATGGTACAACAGGTGATTTTTATACAACGGGTGGTTATGGCACAACAGGTGGTTATGATACAACAGGTGGTTATGATACAACAGGTGGTTATGATACAACAGGTGGTTATGGTACAACAGGTGGTAATGATACAACAGGTAGTAATGATACAACAGGTGGTTATGGTACAACAGGTGGTTATGATACCACAGGTGGTTATGGTACGACATGTGGTAATGATACAACAGGTGGTAATGATACAACAGGTGGTAATGATACAACAGGTAGTTATGGTACACCAGGTGTTTTTGGTACAACAGGTGGTTATGGTACAACAGGTGGTTATGATATAACAGGTAGTAATGATGCAACAGGTGGTTATGGTACAACAGGTGGTTATGATACCTCAGGTGGTTATGGTACGACAAGTGGTAATGATACAACAGGTGGTAATGATACAACAGGTGGTAATGATACAACAGGTGGTAATGATACAACAGGTGGTTATGGTACAACAGGTGATGATGATACAACAGGTGGTTATGATACAACAGGTGGCTATGGTACAACAGGTGTTTTTGATACAACAGGTGGTTATGGTACAACAGGTGGTTATGATACAACAGGTGGTTATGATACAACAGGTGGTTTTGGTACAGCAGGTGGTTATGGTACAACAGGTGGTTATGATACAACAGGTGGTAATGATACAGCAGGTGGCTATGACACAACAGGTGGTAATGATACAACATGTGGTTATGATACAGCAGGTGTTAATGATAAATCAGGTGGTTATGATACAGCAGGTGGTTAGGATACAGCAGGTGGTTAGGATACAGCAGGTGTTTATGATACAGCAGGTGGTTACGTCACTTCAGGTGCTACTTAAACACGTGCTGCAGGTGGTGATGGTTCTTGTGCAATAGATGGTTGATGCAACAGATTTTTGAAAATACATTTGTGCTGGCAGTGCATGTGCAACAGGTGATGATGTATGCAACAGGTGGTAATACTGATGCCTGTGCAACAGTTAGTAATGTATGTGCTTGAAATGTTGATATGTGCAATATGTGGTGATAGTGATGCATATGTATGTGCAACAGATGATGGTGTAATTCACTGTATATGCAACAGGTGGTGGTGTAGCATGTGCAACAGGTGGTTATAATGGTGCATGTGCAACAGATAGTTATAATGGTCCGTGTGCAACAGGTGGTTATAATGGTGCATGTGCAACAGGTGGTTATAATGGTGCATGTGCAACAGGTGGTTATAATGGTGCATGAGCAGCAGGTGGTTATAATGGTACATATGCAACAGGTGGTTATAATGGTGCATGTGCAGCAGGTGGTTATAATGGTGCATATGCAGCAGGTGGTTATAATGGTGCATGTGCAGCAGGTGGTTATAATGGTGCATGTGCAGCAGGTGGTTATAATGGTGCATGTGCAACAGGTGGTTGTAATGGTGCATGTGCAGCAGGTGGTTATAATGGTGCATGTGCAGCAGGTGGTTATAATGGTGCATGTGCATGTACAGCAAGTGGTGATACATGTACAATAAGTGGTGATACATGCAGTCCCCTTCACTAGTGCATTTACAAGAGCTCGTCAGATTTTGTGCAGTGTGGCAGCGTTGTTTTTGTTTACATTTGACAGAAGAAAACTCGTAATAATAAACATCGTATGGAATCAAATTAAAACAATATTAAAACAAATATATTAAAGATAATGATTTGTGGAATGTTTATATGACGAGCCTCTGTAAACGCACTCGTGAAGGGGACTATACAACAGGTGGTGGTGATACATGTACATTGTACAGTAACTCAAAAAAGTATCTGTCCACACACTGTGTGAAACATTATGAGACCACGGATGATAGATATTGGGATATGTATTTACTTTGGTTTATAGTTTAACATAAGTAATGCAATGTGTATATTTATTTCGGCGGAATTAATATGATGTTCGGTTCCAAATGCAATAGGATCAGGAGGCCACAGAGCCACGCATACCAACCCTCCCGAGACATGACGAGTTGTATGTAGCATTTTGAAGTCATCGAACCCATCCTGGCAGATACTTCTTTGAGGCACTGAACATTATGTGGTATTACATATACAATTGAGGATATGTGTCCCTACTCCCCTTGTGGTAACCCGTGTCTCCAAACGGCACCGTCGCAGTAGTAGTATCACTATTTATGAATGACTGGGTATTGGTGATGTAACGAGGGACGTGATTGGTGGATAGGTTTGCTATAGGTCATATAGGTTGGCCGTTTGGTGACACAGGTTACCACAGGGGGTGTAGGAACGCATTTCCACAACTACAACTGGTGGTGATAGTGTGAGGGAAGGTGTGAGAGCAAGATAACCCAATACGTGATAAATATCACTTAAGATAACCTACTTAACATAGCCTAATGACACCTGTTGTTTGTGATACTAATTGCCTTCTTCTTCTTCCGCAGGTAAGCCTGATGATGACCAGTACCAGGTGAGAGAGAGAGAGAGAAAGAGCGAGAAGGCGAGATAAAGAGAGAGAGGTGTGTGTCGTTTCTCTTATTTTATACAGATTTATTGATATAAAACCCGGATTTAATAGACCAGAGAGAGAGAGAGAGAGAGAGAGAGAGAGAGAGAGAGAGAGAGAGAGAGAGAGAGAGTACCCTACTGGTGAAGATGATTGACCATGACCTATTGCTTCAGGGTCACGTGGGTCGCTATTACCTCGGTCTCTTGTGAAAGATTTTGTGGCCACAGATCTTAAACCGCAAGTCTCCAGTGTTGCCAACAACTTTCTCCTCACTAGTCTCCCACGACCACTTGTATAGACAAACATTTTGGCTACACTGTTTTTTTGTAAACCACATAAACAGATGGAAACAAAATTTGCGTAACTAACTCAATATACGCTATTCTTGACTCACATCCCAATGTTTTTGTTTTATATTTCCTTGTTGAACGAGTTTTCCCATTTAGTGTGTGACTTCATTACGCGCTGCCAGACGTACGAGCACTCCTTCCCTCTCTCCATCCCGCGCTAACGCAGCTTTGGACATCAGTGTTGAAAATCATTATAATTGGTTATTTATAAAGAGGATAATGGCCAACAATGAGTGCAGTGACTGGAGAGCTAATTACTCATCATATTTGAAGGAACTTATCGTAAAGGAATGAGTGAAGGTGGTGTGAAAGTATAATGAATGAAGCAGGTGTGAAAGAAGTATAAATAAATAGACGAAGTTTGAAAGAAGATATGAAAGCAGGGGGTATGAAAGAAGCAGAAATGAATGAATTAGGAGTGAAAGAAGCAGAAATGAAAGCAGGAGGTGTAAAAGAAGCAGAAATGAAAGCAGGAGATATGAAAGAAGCAGAAATGATTGAACGTGTGAAAGAAGCAGAAATGAATGAAGTAGGTGTGAAAAAAGCAGAAAATAAAGCAAGGGGTGTGAAAGAAGCAGAAATGAAAGAAGGAGGTATGAAAGAAGCAGAAATGAAAGCGGGAGATATGAAGGTAGAAATAAATTATTGGTGTGAAAGAAGAATAAATGAAAGCAGGAGGAGTGAAAGAAGCAGAAATGAAAGCAGTAGGCGTGAAAGTAGAAATGCAAGCAGGAGATATGAAAGTAGAAATAAATGAAGGGGGTGAAAGAAGCAGAAATGAAAGCAGGAAGTATGAAAGAAGTAGAAATTAATGCAGGAGACATGAAAGTAGAAATAAATTATAGGTGTGAAAGAAGCAGAAATGAAAGCAGGAGATATGAAAGAAAATGAAGGGGAAGGAAAATATATTGTCGCCTCACGTATTATTTTGCCTTTCAACAAAATAAATATATATTCAACCACCTGCCCCCTCCTCCCCCTCCCCCCTCTCCTCTTCCTCACCTTCTCCTCCTCCTCTCTTCCCTCTCCAACTCTTCCTCATCTACCAGCTTGCCTCCTCCCCCTCCAACCCCTCCATAACCTTTCTCCTCCTCCTCCTGCTACCCCTCCTCTCTTTCCCCCTTCTCCTCCTCCTTCTCTCCTCCCCCTCCAACCCCTCCATAACCTTTCTCCTCCTCCTCCTACCCTCCTCTCTTTCCTCCTTCTCCTCCTCCTCCCTCTGTATAAATATAAGAATCCAGAAAAGAAATAAAACATCAACGATAATAAAATAAGATGGACAATAAGTCAATATACAATAAAATATACAAACAAAATAATAAAATAATAAAATAATAAAATACAACACAAATTGTGAATAAATTTCGAAACTTTTTTTTTTCATTCATACGATTTATATTCCCGCCCCCAAAAAAGTGGTCCTAAGCCCCCCCCTCCCCCCCCCCCCCTTCTTCCCAAGGCTTAAGGATTAGTTTGGTTGGCTGGGATTGGCGACTCATGGGTTAGATTGGGATTGTGGGGGGGGGGGGGGGGGGCTTATCCTACCCCGGGTCAAGCTACCATTCAGCTGCCAGATCTTCACCTTTGATAATATTCATGGTGCGTGAAAATAAAACATGGGGGTAAGAATGTGGGGGGGGGGAGGAGTTATGGGGGTAATAACAGTTAAATTAGATCATGAGGGCAATACTACTACTACTACTACTACTACTACTACTAATAATAATAATAATAATAATAATAATAATAATAATACACTGTAGGGGATGGCTGGTACTGTGTGCTGTCACTAACATTGTTGGCCCAGCTGATGTACTGGAGGCACGTCTAGCAAGGTAAAGTGGTACGGAAGACTGGGAAGGTCAGGAAGGTCGATAACCTCTGTTGGAGGTTAAGTCTATAGCTCTTATTGACACTTGAGGGTTAGCAATGTCTGCCTCCACTGTTGTCACTTTCTCCGTTGCTGGCGTTTAGATATGAGAAAAATATTTATTTTTTCTATTTTTTTCATTCTAGATTTTAATGGGAACTAAAAACCATCTCTTCGATATAAGAATTTTTGTTTTTATTCAATAAATATGTAAATCAAGATGTTGTTTGAAAAATAGTTAAAACGGGAATGTTATTATTATTTATCAAGTGAGCGTAGCGGTGTGTGGCAACTCAACTCCTTTAGTGGGGTGATGACGCAACACCCCGCCGATGACGTCACGCGCCCAGACAGTCATCTCCCCCTCCCCTTCCTCCCCGTCCGGAGCTACTACCTTGGGCGAGGTAACCGGGTGGGAGGAGACGGGGGAGGGATATAGGTTAGGTAGAAAGAAAGAGACAGGTAGACAAACAGAAATAGAGAACTAATAGGAGGGAGATTATATATATATATATATATATATATATATATATATATATATATATATATATATATATATATATGCTGATAACCACAAGAAAACACGAAGTTCCTAGCGCTTTCGTGTAATTCACATCTTCAGGGATGAGTTCAGTCTGTACTCACCCCTGAAGATGTAAATTATTCGAAAGGGCTTGGGAACTTCGTGTTTTCTTGTGGTTATCAGCAAATACTTGGATCACTCATTAATTTAAAGACAAACTTTTGTTTAGCTTTAATGTAGACTAAATGTTGGTGGTTAGCTGTTGGTGACCCACCTGTTAACTTAGCTGTTGGTGACCCACCTGTTAACCTAGCTGTTGGTGACCCACCTGTTAACCTAGCTGTTGGTGACCCACCTGTTAACCTAGTTGTTGGTGACCCACCTGTTAACCTAGCTGTTGGTGACCCACCTGTTAACCTAGCTGTTGGTGACCCACCTGTTAGATCAACGGGTATGTAAAAACAGATAGGACAACAGTGTGAGTAAAGAATGTGAGGTGAGCACATACTTGGCACTACCCACCCCAGTGTCACCCTCTTACCCTGCCCAGTGCCGCTCTCCCACCCAGTGCCACCCCTACCCAGTGTCACCCTCGTACTCAGTGTCACCCTCTTACCCTGCCCAGTGCCGCTCTCCCACCCAGTGCCACCCCTACCCAGTGTCACCCTCGTACTCAGTGTCACTCTCTTACCCTGCCCAGTGCCGCTCTCCCACCCAGTGCCACCCCTACCCAGTGTCACCCTCTTACCCTGCCCAGTGCCGCTCTCCCACCCAGTGCCACCCCTACCCAGTGTCACCCTCGTACTCAGTGTCACTCTCTTACCCTGCCCAGTGCCGCTCTCCCACCCAGTGCCACCCCTACCCAGTGTCACCCTCTTACCCTGCCCAGTGCCGCTCTCCCACCCAGTGCCACCCCTACCCAGTGTCACCCTCTTACCCTGCCCAGTGCCACTCTCCCACCCAGTGCCACCCCTACCCAGTGTCACCCTCGTACTCAGTGCCAGGTGGCATAAGTCAGAGGTAAGAGTGCCAGGAGGCGCATCAGGTGTCGGAGTGTTATCACATGTTATCAATAAGTAGAGGGGCAGATACCATCACCACCAGGGATGATCTCCCACACAAGACTGATGTATTTACACACACGGGATGACATTTATAACTGTGGTGTGTCATTGTGGGGTGTTGAGAGCGATACTTGTGATGATAATAATAACAAATATGATAATAATAATATATATAGTAATAATAAATATAATTTATAATAATAATAGTAATAATAATAATTATTGTATCAGGGTATAGAGAAAGTTATAGAATTTAGGGCCAGCGACCACCCACAAGTGTTCAGTTTTATGTCAATAGTCACTGAACACGTGAAGTTAATTTTCGCTTGAGTATTTTGTTGCTTGAGAACACACACACACACACACACACACACACACAGAGTATCATAGCAACCTTTATGCCTGGAACGACACACAAGTCTGTGGTCGTGGTAGCAACAAACTCCACCCTGTGTCTGCCTCTATGGCTTCCCAGAGGGTCAAATTTTCTTTTATGTAACTTTTAAGTGAATAGAGTGTGTGTGTGTGTGTGTGTGCCCTACTCGTGGTGGTGATGGAAACGTTACCACACAATCGTCTTAAAGTCGGGGTTTAGTTAGGTTAGGATAGATTACGTACGTTTTAGTTAAATTTGGTTATTTTTTGTCTGAATTTGCTTTAAAAGCGTAGTTACCATCGTCAAGTTAGTGAAGAATGCGTTAATATACAAAGCAGTTCTCTCAAGTGTGACTGTTGTATACCTGAGTTATACCAGCCAGGTGTTATGACGGTGTTTGTGTTTACAGACGTATCTTGCCGCTGTCACACGCTGCTGAATAGCACGACCTCGTTATAGCGTTAACCGAGTCTTTGTATTGTCTGGATAACATATTTAACGATCCGAGACAGCTGAGGAGTATGACCCACGACTACATTAACACTATATGTTGGTAAAACAAGGAGGGACTTAGTAGGTGTTTGACATGTGTTGTGTTTATGTCCAAACTCTCACAAATTGCTGCATTCCCGCGTTGCCGGCCGCCTGCCCAACTTCTCGTACTGCACATGTGACTATTGTACAGGTAGACAGTGTAATTTCCATAGACAGAGCAGGTAATTAGTGTATTATGTAGACAGTCCAGGAAGACAGTGTACTTATGTAGACAGTGCAGAGGTGCTAGCGGTCTACAAAGATATCTTTAGTGTAACCTAACCTAACCTAACCTAACTTAACTTAACCTAACGCTATAGTAACACCCAGTTCAGGTATATAGTGTACATATAAAGTACTGTATACAAACAATATACACAGACAGTGCACAAACAATACACACAGACAGTGCACAAACAATACACACAGACAGTACATACATACAGACGATAACATGATAGCAGTTGATATATCACGTCCACTGGGGGTCCCTTAGTGTTGGAGCTTGTACTAGTAAGCTAAAAATATCTTCTTAAATCCTCAGTCAGTTGAATCATCACTTGGTTGGTATAGTCTCTGTCTGACTCACATTTCTCACAGTGCGAGGGCGGTGGCGTGTACAACCTCCACCATTGTGTTGTTGTGCGGGGAGGGAGGAGGGGTTGTGACGTCATCAGTCGGAAGGCGGCGAGCGTTAGTAACAACGGAGTGAGAGAAACAATTTGTGGGTTTTTTTTTTACTAAAGAAAGAATGGTAGTTACTTGTGGTATAGTTTACATAGAAAACGGTATGTAGATCATTGGACTCATTTCCCACCTTATTTTAACCCCTTGAGTACGAGGTCAATCCCTGGAGTATGAGACCGACCCCTTGAGTACATGAGAATGAGTAGTGAGGGAGGGACGAGATGTTGGTGACCTGTAGGAGGAGGAGGATTTGAGTCCATTTATTATGGTAGAGTATCTTAAGCTATTGAGTACGATGACTCAGCTACTTGAGTGTGCTGACTTAACTACCTATCACACACACACACACACCACTATATTCAGGTAGATAATTGTCTCGTGTGTGTGTGTGTGTGTGTGAGTGTGTGTGTGTGTGAGTGAGTGAGTGAGTGAGTGAGTGACTGGAGGATCTGCCTCAGGAGGGAGGAAAGAGCTATGGAGGGAGTTTTAGCGGGAGGAGGACACAGTGTAGAGCGTGAGGAGGGAGGGAGGGAGGGAAGGAGGGAGGGTTCGGTCCAGTGGTCAGTTGAAGGCCTCTTTGCCACTGTTAAGGACCAATCAGACAGCGTCATTTACGTAAGGTTTTGGAATGTTCTCTATCCTGAAATTAAGGGAGAGATGGGGGGGGGAGATAAGAGGGGGGGAGATAAGAGGGGAGGGAAGGAGGTAAGAGGGGGGAGGAGGGAGAGTATGTTCATCCCTAGTTATCCATCAATTGCAGAATGTTGCACCCTTCTGTGGTCTTGCTACCCGGGCTTGGCCGTTGTTGCTCTCTATTGCATCCTATTTCTGGCCGCCTCCGTTGGATTTATGGATCAACAGAGCCACGGGTTCACGGGTCAATAGAGTCACGGGTTCACGAGTCCATAAAGCCACGGGTCCAGAAAGCCAGGGGTTCACTGGTCCACAGAGCCACGGGTTCACGGGTCCACAGAGCCACGGGTTCACAGAGTAACAGGTCCACAGAGCCACG
The DNA here is from genome assembly GCA_958450375.1 of Homarus gammarus. Taxonomy (NCBI): domain Eukaryota; kingdom Metazoa; phylum Arthropoda; class Malacostraca; order Decapoda; family Nephropidae; genus Homarus; species Homarus gammarus. The sequence continues at coordinate 137,490 of CAUDMG010001248.1, read as the reverse complement.
GGTTCACAGAGCTACGGGTTCACAGAGTAACAGGTCCACAGAGCCACGGGTTCACGGGTACACAGAGCTGCGGGTTCACAGAGCCAGGGGTCCACAGAGCCACGAATCCTCAAAGCCACGAATCCACAGAGCCACGGGTCCAAAAAGCCACGGGTCCACAGAGTCATGGGTGGGTTCCTACATTACAAGCTTCACTGTGCACTGCATCGTCAACTGCATTCACACTGGGCGGCATTCTTTACTTGGCCACGTAGGCTATTGTCGGTCGATCGGTTGGCAAGGTCGGCAAGCGGTCGGTCGGTCTGTCGGTTGGTTGGTTAGTCGTGGGAATTTTTCGGTCGGTGAGGACAAGGACGGTGGGATTAGGTCTGGCAAGGGGGGGGGGGTGGGTGCAGACGCCCCTATTCTCTGTTTGGTGTTTCTCGGGTGAATCAAAAACTCCCTTGTTACATACATCACTGGCTGGTGTGTGTGTGTGTGTGTGTGTGTGTGTGTGGAGGTGGCAGATGGTATACAATTGTACAAAACCGTCACGGGATGGATGATCGTCCGACACACACACACACACTACTACTACTACTACTACTACTACTACTACTACTACTACTACTACTACTACTTTGCTGTCACTCGGAATCGGGTATGACGATCATCCAGCTATGAGACGAAGATATGAGTTATTAAGGATGTCACCTTCATTGGTGAGTTTTAAGGTGACTAATGAGGCCGATACGGGACCGGTAGGTTCGTTCACAGATGTTGCAGGTGTGGATGGCTCCATCCATTGCAGGAGGGGCGGCGGCAGTCTTTCCGGCGTTGGCGCTTATCTGCCTTAGTTTGCAGTCGGGCTAATTCGAAAGTATTGATACCTTCCCGTGTGGTGCTCCTACAAGCGTTACGGTGTGGAGTGATCGTCTCCTAGGTGAGGGGGCCGATTTGGCACATTTTCAGGTTTGTCTTCAGATTATCCTTATACCTTTTCTGTTGCCCACCAGCGTTACGTTTACTATTCGTTAAATGACTGTAACGTAGCTGCTTTGGCAGTCTACTGTCGCCCATGCGGGTAACATGGCCAGTCCAACGTAGTTGTTCATGGATAATGATAGCCTCGATGCTCCTACAGTTGGTGTCAGCGGGAATACTGGCATTTGTTCTCTTGTCTTCCCAGCGAACTCGGAGGATGGAACGTAGACTACGTTGGTGAAAGATTTAAATTGCCTTGAGGTGCCCCCTGTATGTGACCCATGTCTCGCTGCCATATAGCAGGGTGGGGAGGACCACTGCTCGATATACGTGTAACTTTGTAGATAATTTTAGCTCCCACCAGCTGAAGACACAGGTACTGAATATGCCAAGGGCTTGAGATGCACATCTGATCCAATGCTGAATTTCTTCATCGATGTCTGTGGTGGTGTACAGGTGGGAGCTGAGACACAGAAAGTGGGTAACATTAGAGAGGGTAGTACCATTAAGGTGGATGGATGGTGGAGGTGTGTCTGAACCAGGTTCAGGTTGAAAGAGAATCTGAGTCTTACGTACATTCACCTCAAGGCCGAAGTGTGCATACTCATCTGCATAGATGTTCAAGATCTCGTGTAGGTCGCGTTCAGTGTGATCAACAAGGGTGAGATCGTTTGCATACTGAAGTTCAGTAATGGAAGCTTCTGACACCTTTGTTCCTGCCTGGAGTCGTCTTACGTTGAAAAGATCTTTCATTCGGTACTCGATGTCCACCCCACCGACTAAATTGGCACTAACACGAGTAAGGAAGGCAGCCAAGAAAATGGAAAAGAGAGTTGGTACCAGTTCACATCCTTGTTTAAGTCCCGTTTGGATGGGGAAGAACTCAAACTGGGTGCCATTGTACAGGACACTGCCGTTCCTGCCATCGTGGAGTTGGCTCTCAATGGCGATGAATTTTGGTGGGCAGCCAAAACGGCTGGGGGTCCACCAGAGGGCCTCCCTGTTGACCGAGTCGAAGGCTTTAGTTAGGCCGATGAAGGCCATGTACAGGTCACGACGCTGTTCTCTGCACTTTTCCTGTATCTGACGGGCAGCAAAGATTATGTCAGTGGTGCCACGTGATGGTCTAAAGCCACATTGAGATTCTGGGAGGAAGTTTTCCAACTCAGGTAGAAGTCTGTTTAGGAGGTCTCGGACGATAATCTTGCCAGTTACGGGCAGTAGCGAGATCCCTCGGTAGTTGCCATAGTCTGACCGGTCTCCCTTGTCTTATAAATATTGACGATGGAGGCGTCTTTAAGAGCTTGGGGGATTTCCTCCTTTTCCCATATATTCTCGAGGAGAGAATGGAGACGGCTATTAAGCAGAGGTCCTCCTGCTTTATACACCTCAGCTGGGATTCCATCAGGCCCTGAGGCTTTGTTATTTTTCATCTATTTGATGGCAGTAGCTACCTCATCCAGGGATGGAGGATAGCTGAGGTGGGTCAGCTCTGGGTGCTGGGGAAGCTGCTGTGTAGTCAGGACATCCACATCGGTGTTTTGGTTGAGCAGCGAATGGTAGGGTTCTTTCCAGCTCTGATGGATGCCTTCTTTGTCTTTAATTAGGGAGTTACCATCGGATGAGAGGAGGGAGCTGTGCCAGGAGTGTTTGGCCCATAAAATGTTTTAGTAAACTTAAAAGAATTGCACATATTGTGTTGATCTGCAATTTTTTGTGTTTCACATGCTTTATCTTTAAACTAGTCGTTCTTTAGTTTGCGAAGTTCACGCTACACTGCCGCTTTCTTCCTGCGGAAGGTAACAGCTTTGGTCCGAGACTGCGGGCTGTTCTGCCAGTCAGTTAAAGCAGCTCGTTTATCATTAACGAGCACATTGATTTCTGGGTCATTTTCATCAAACCAGTCCTGACATATTCTTTCGATCTGGCCGAGGATCTCTCTGCAGATTTTTATCATGACAGTGTCGAGAATACTCCATTCGGCACTGGGATCTGGGTTGTTTGTTGTCGGGTTGTTTATCAGCCCATTTTGGAGTTGCTCTCTGAAAGCATGTGCTACCGCTGGATCCTCCAGACGCTTAGTGTTAAAACCTCTTCTGGATGCTTGTCGCCTTCGCCATTTTGGGGCGACGTGAAGTGAGAGCTTGGCTCTGACGAGTCGATTTTCAGTGTCGCAGTGGTCTGAGCCATGCATTGCTCGGGTGATGAGGACATCTCGGCGATCTCTTTCTCTGACAACGATGTAGTCAGTGAGATGCCAGTTTTTAGATCGTGGGTGTTGTCATGAACTCTTGAACTTGTCGGCCGAGCTAAACAAGGTATTGGTGGTGATGAGGCTGTGTGCAGCACACTTGCTGAGGAGGAGTAGCCGATTGGGATCACACTTGCCTAGTCCATTTTTCCCTGATTCCCTGCCAAATGTCAGCATCTCTGCCAACTCTGGCATTGAAGTCATCGAGGAGCCCAACCCTATCTTCTCTGGGGATAGAGGTTAACACTCTGTCAAGGTCGTCGCAAAAGGCCTCCTTGATGTCATCCTCTGCATCCAGTGTTGGGGCGTATGCACTGATAAAAAAGGCATGACATGAGTAATTCAGTGGGACTCTGAGCGTCATGAGGCATTCGTTGATCCCTACAGGCATTTCAGTTAGCCTGTGTAGGATGCGTTGTCAGATGGCAAAACCAACTCCATAAATGCAGTTTCTCTCCACAGCAGTCTTACCCTTCCCGAGGAAGGTACAGCTAGACACCCGTTCTGTGAGTCGGCCCTCGTCTGGAAGCGGGACTCACTAATGGCTGCTATGTCGATGTTAAACCTAGCCAGCACTTTTGCCACAAGGGCGGTTCTTCTTTCAGGACGTGCATTTGTGCCAGCATCCAGAAGGGTCCTGACATTCCATGCAGCGACCATAAGAGGTTGTGTAGTTTGTTTTTGTTTTGATCTGTGATTATAATTGTGTTTTCGACCGCATAAGGATGACCTTACTGGGTTCAGTTGCCCAGTCAGGTTGGTTCTTTAGGTAGGCTATGTTTAGGGCACCTTTTCTAGTCCCCTCCCCAGACTGGCTCCTCTAAAAGCTCTGTCGCACAGACAGGACCGGATTGCACTGCTGCCTAGATCCTAGTTCATAAACGACCATCTTATCTGTGCTGCCCATGTGTAGAGTTGTGACTAGAGACTCCCAGCAGTTATCTCTGCCTGTCCCCGTCGCTACTCGTCCGTCGCCATAGAACTTTTGGGGTATAAGGGTTTGATGATGATGAGCTGGATGATGGCTGCACGTGAGTTGATTTATGTGGCAAGGCAGCAGCGCAGGCTGCACCCACACATGTTGGCTCTCCTCTTTCCTGATCCAGTGGTGCAAGTGTTGCAACGACTGGGTAGAGGGAGAGCTGCAATGGACTGCCGATAGCCTAGTTTGTTGGGTTTCGCCTTAGTAGCCTGTCCATCAGGCATTGCCTTCGTCCGCCGGTGTTGTCGTTGGGTTCCCATGGTGGTCACCTCTTCCGCCTATACTGCCGTTGGGATCTTGTTGGAGCTCTGTAAGCATGTCTGCCTGATGCTGGGCTCCACCGCAGGTTTTTCGTTTGGGGTTTACTCCCGTAGCCTTTTACCTACCAAGGTTAATCCGGAAGGCAGCGGGCCTATGCGCCGTCCCTCTGAGGCTCAGTGCTACGCCGAGATCCCTTGCTGATCTAGCCTGGGCTCACGAGGCACCCAGTTACCGTGTGTTGCCACGAGGAGGCACAACTGGAATCTTGATGGTGAAGAGGCTGTGTACTGCCGTCCTGGCAGGGGAGGCTAATGCAAGTTGCTTTCCTGTTCGCCACGAGGACTAGCCAGAGGCAGTAGCTAAAAGCAGGAGTAAGCAAGCAGTGCTTGCACCTTAACACAAACATAATGTTGTCACATTAGACTCATTGCACCACCCTGTGTGTGTACACACACACACACACATCACCCCCTACACACACACACACACATCACCCCCCACACACACACATCACCCACACATACACATCACCCCCCCCCACACACACACACACATACCAACCCCCCCCACACACACACATCACCCCCCATCCCCCACACACACTTCCCCTTATAGTTGACGTGTCTAATAGGAGAAACACGACAGCGGGGCGCACATACCCCGGGTAGTGTAGCAACCTGGGAGGGGGGTGTTGAGGACATCAGGGGGAGGGAGGGCTGAAGGGGACTGGGGGGCTGTCACGGTGATACCCAGAAAATGCCCCCAAAGTACCCTTTGCCCTCTAGTCCAGCCATAGTTTTTGCTTGCCCCTTGCCCCTATATTCTCAACGGACCAATCCTATGTCTCTTTCCTCCTCCAGCTCTTCCTTCGTTCATTCCTCCTGGATGCCTAAGTAGGAGTTGGGGAAGAAGGGAGGAAGATAGAAGGAAGAGACGGGGGGAGGGAGGGAAGGAAGAGACGGGGGGGGAGGGAGGGAAGAAGGGAAGGAGGGCACTGGTCTTGGTTGTGTAGCTCGTCTTTGTAACTGTGTGTGTTACTGCCAAGCCTATCAGTACCGGGACTATCATAGCTAGAGAGAGGCGGAGGAAGGCTGGAGGGGAGGGGAAGGAAGAGAAGAGTGGAGGAAAGGAGGGAGGCGGGAGGAGAGGGTAGGGGAGGGAAGGGAGGAGTGGAGGAAAGGAGGGAGGCGGGAGGAGAGGAGAGGGGAATGAAGGGAGTCGAGGAAGGAAGAAAGGGAGGATGGAGGGTATGGATGTAGTATTAAGGGTGTGCTAGTGTACAGTGTGCAGGGTGTGATAGTGTGCAGGGTGTGCTAGTGTACAGGGTGTGGTAGTGTGTAGGGTGTTCATCTGAGCACCTCGTATAAAGGGGTACAGTTTAGGAAGTGAATGCGGTCGAGTGAAGTGTGGGGCCAATGTTGCCCTCCGTGTGTACCGAAGGCTTAGTATACCAGTGTACTGTATGGGACCAACCCTCACTATCACATGAACTCGTGACCAGCTATTGTGACCAAACTAATATGTAACAGTAATGTTGTCGTGTTGTTCAGCCATTAATGAATTTAACTATGCATTTCTTTAAACTCACACACTACTTCTCTCTATGATTTGAACACCTGTTGTAGACCTAACCTTAATGACCACTTTCAAGGTTAATATATTTTTCGACCCAAAAGACATGGAGGGTAGATAAAGGATGGGGGGTTAAGTGAGGGACAACAGGGTGGTTGAGGCACAGAGGGGCGGGAGGAAGCGTCACACACAGTCTATGCAAGTTTCCTACAGTTCATTATATTTCTTAGTGCCTGTCTCTATAGAATTCTTTTAGTTCATGTATGTTTCTGACAGTCCATGTAAGTTTCTAACACTCCATGTAAGTTTCTAGCAGTCTATGTAGGTTTCTAGCGGTATATGTAATATGTTAGTACTGGTTGGGACCCTGGTAGACACTGGTCGGGGAAGAGGAGGAAGAGGAGCATGTATGGGCCTACAGAGGTGAATAGGAAGGGCCTGGCTCGCCTCTATTATGGGGACATCCTTGACATCGAGGAAGCTTTCACTAGATGTTCGCGCTATTCAACAAGTTCACCTTTTTTTCTCATCCTCCGTCCGGGTTTATACATTATTTTCACATATTCACGGGAGCATCTGGGTGTACAAGGGAGGAGCCCGAGCTCTTGTGTGGCGGCACAACTGGCCTGCATATCTGTAGGCGGGCGGGGAGGCTCTCACTGCAGCTTGGCCTGGTGAGGGAACGGGGTGATTGGTGAAGAAGGTGGCCGATTGGTGAGGGAGGGTGCCGATTGGTGAGGGAGGGAGGGGGGGGAGGAGCATATGGGCGTGGTTGTTCTGGTACAACAAACGAGGCGTGTAATAGTTGTGGTAGAGCAACAGCGGTGTGTGATAGCTGTGGTAGGTCAGGGAGGGTGGTTGCTGTCTGGTAGGGATCAACAGGGGACCTTAAGTACATCCTTGTCACCAGCTTAACTCTGGCATGTGTAGGACGGGGGGGGGGGGGGCAGCGGTACTGTCACACTGTGGGAACTCTTGAGGTACTCACTAGTCTCCGGTCACTCACTGCGCTATTGATGGAGTAACGGTGACTAATCAGTTATGGGCCCCACTCCTAATAGACTCCAGTCATAATGGGCCCCAAACCTAATGCTACATAGTCCTAATAGATCCCGTTTACTAACAGACCTTAGTTCGAAAGGGTCCGAGTTCTAGTAGGTCCCAGTTTTAATAGGCCCTAGTCTTAATGGGCCCCAGTCCTAGTCGACTCCATTTCAAATAGATCCCGAATCTAATGGGTCCCAGACCTAATAGACCCCTGTTCTAATAGACTCCAGCCCTAATGAATCGTAGTTCTAATAGGCCCCAGTCCTAATGGGCCTTTATCCCAATACACCCCAAATCTAATGGACCCTAGATCTAATAGTCTCCTGTCCTAATAGGCCCCAGTCCTAAAAAGTCTTAATAGATCCCAAACCTAATGGGCCCTAGACTTAATGAACCCCAGACTTAATGGACCCCGATCCTAATTAGCCTCATTCGTAATAGTTAAGGTTCAATTGTGTTGTGTCGACTACGTCCCAGACATATGACTCAACTCGCTTATCACTTGGGTTCACTCACCACACACGTCTGAGGGAAGCACAGACAGACAGACAGACTTAAACCACTGCTTGCAACAGACGGGGGGAGGGGAGGGAGGGAGGGAGGGAGGGAGGGGAAATATGAACACGAGGGAGGAGAAGGGGGAAAGGGGGAGGGAGGGGAGAATATTACGCGATAGATATTCTTGCAAATTGGCAGCCACGCGTGACGTAATGGCCCGCACGATGACTTAGTACAGTAAGGCGATATAAGAACCCCGTGACTGTATATTCATTCCTAGACTTGACAAAGAATTTACGGCAGCTGCTACTTGCAACACTGTGTGTGTGTGTGTGCTAGCTCGGCTAACGAGTGGCGGGAGGGATGGTGACCACTTAGGCTATTATGTTGATGCCTATAAGAGTGGCTGGGGTTGTGTGGAGCGGGCCAGAGGCTGACCGACCACAGGCGGAGTACATTTGGTCATGCCGGAAGCTGCTAGACCACCACACACACTACTCAGGACCACTGGACACTTCCCAGCTGGGCCTCGGACCATAGGACTCACTTCAGGAGAATCTTGGTCCACTAGACGCGGCTGGGTTGAGTCCTGGACTGGTAGTGTTTGTAGAAGTCCTTCTGACGGCGACCATGTGACTGCTGCTGCTCTAGAGGCCAGCCAAGTTGAACACTTACTTGGTGCTAAGGATACAAGGTGTGTGTGTGTGTGTGTGTGTGTGTGTGTGTGTGTGTGTGTGTGTCGTGGTGAACACTCCCGGGAACTTAAGTGAATCTAGAAATACAAAAATCTGGGAGGGAAAAATCTGCGCGGTGCCCCAGTGAGTTGTGGTAAACGTGAGGGGGTCTGGAAAAAACACATGCTGAATATAATTCCTCACATTACGATCAATATCTCAGTGTTGTGTTGTGTTGTGTTGTGTCTCGTCGATAACTGTGACACGAGGAAAATACAATTGATAAAATACAGTGAAAAAATACATATGTAATACTCGTAAAACAATGAACTGAAGGAAGAAAGTAATCGAAAGTTATTGATGATGATTATAATGTGAGTGATGGCGGCGACAAATATAAACGGAGGAAAAATGAGAAGAAAAGTGTTGGTAAGGAACTTGTGTGTTACGTTGTGTTGTGTTGTTGTGTTGTGATGGCGAGGAGGGTGCCCCCCCCCCCCCCCCCCCCCTTCTGGGCACGTTTTCTCTGCTTTTCAAAGGGAATAAATTGATAAATAAAAATGAATATGAAAAGGAATTGATGATGATGGAATATATTTTAGATAATTAATGAAGGTAATGGAGGAGCTGTGACTGTTGTTTTTGTGGTAGTTTTTACCCAAGAGTTATTTATGTTTTATTTGTTATGTTTAATATAATGAGTAGAGTCTCGCTTGTACCCAGAAGTTAACCTAACACAACTTAATCTAACTTAACCTAACTTAATTTAACCTCGCGTGACTTAACCTAACCTGCCTTAACCTAACCTAGCCTAGACGAACCCAACCTAACTTAGCCTAACTTAGTCTAACCTGCCCATTACCTAAATTAACCAAACCTCTCTCTCTCTCTCTCTCTCTCTCTCTCTCTCTCTCTCTCTCTCTCTCTCTCTCTCGTTCGTCAAAAATTACTCATTAGTGAAATTTTCTATTCAAAACTTGGTACCCAACCCAGCCATGCACATACTGTACCCAACCCAGCCATGCATATACTGTACCCAACCATGCACATACTGTACCCAACCCAGCCATGCACATACTGTACCCAACGCAGCCATGCACATACAGTACCCAACCATGCACATACTGTACCCAACCCAGCCATGCACATACTGTACCCAACCATGTGCATACTGTACCCAACCATGTGCATACTGTACCCAACCATGTGCATACTGTACCCAACCATGCACATACTGTACCCAACCATGCACATGCTGTAAACAAAATGCGCATGGTTCAGGTGTCGGGTGTATAGCATATGCGTTCATTCCTGGGTGCTTTAGTGCCTTGTAAAATTATGTCGTTTATGCGTTAATACGTGCGTCGGCGACTCTATAAATGTTCTGGCTGTCTTACTTTTAATTGCTTGTGTGCACCAGATTTCATAATAAATCCTATTTATTCAGTTAATCAGATTTTAATGGAATCAGATTTATGAATTAGATCAGATTTTTTGGGGTAACATGTTAAGGTTACTAATCAGTGTTTTTAACGTATTTAAATTATGTAATCGGATAATTTGGTAAATCCGATTTTCAGTTTATGCCACATTTATTACGCATATTTAACCAGATTTCTCCCTAAAAATTAAATCGGTTTATTCAGTTTATTTTCTCTACAATTCTATTTGGCCGATAAATCAACTTTGGTCAGATTATTTCTTTCAACAAATTTGTCCTTTCAAATCTGATTTTTTAATTAGACTAGATTCTCCTAACAAAACTTTGGTGATAAATCGAATTTTTGTCATTTTTATTCTCAACAGATTTTCCTCACAAATCTGATTTAATATTTTTTAAGTCATTTAGGTTTTCTAAATAATGCACATCACATTTGTCGACTAAATCAGATTCTCTAAACAATTCGCACTCTGTGATAAATTGAATCGAGATTATATTTTTTTCTTCTCTGCCTTCACTAAACCGGTCAAGCAACATTTACCGCCGCTAGACTCCTGACCGACGCCTTCCTCTTTTTTCTTCTTTACCCCGACCAGACACTCAACCCTTTGACATTCTTACCTGCTTGACATTTTTACCTGTAATTATATCAGCCTTGTGTATATACATATGACTTTTGTACGTTGAGGTTTAGTCTATAATATCTCAACTGTGTAGTGGTGTATTGTTTCCAGAACATCGTCTCTGTTGGTGTTGTTATCGTTGGATCTCTCTCTCTCTCTCTCTCTCTCTCTCTCTCTCTCTCTCTCTCTCTCTCTCTCTCTCTCTCTCTCTCATCCGTTGTTGATGTGTGACGTCACTGTGATGGTAACAATGTAAACAAAGTGACGCAGGTGAGGGGGAGCTTGTAGCATTTTATCCTCACCTCAACCCCTCCTCTGAACCCTCTCTGAACCCCTTTGGACCCCCTCTGAACCCTCTCTGAACCCCTTTGGACCCCCTCTGAACCTCTCTGAACCCCTTTGGACCCCCTCTGAACCCTCTCTGAACCCCTTTGGACCCCCTCTGAACCTCTCTGAACCCCATTTTATCCTCTGAACCACCTTTCTGAACCCCTCTCTGAACCCCCTCTCTGGACCCTCTCTGAAGCCCCTCTGAACCCCCTCTGAACCCCCTCTCTGAACCCCCTCTCTGACCCCCTCTCTGAACCCCCTCTGAACCCCCTCTGAACCCTCTCTGAACCCCCTCTGAACCCCCTCTCTGACCCCCTCTCTGAAGCCCCTCTTTGACCCCCTCTCTGAACCCTCTCTGACCCCCCTCTCTGAACCCCCTCTGAACCCCCTCTCTGAAGCCCCTCTTTGACCCCCTCTCTGAACCCCCTCTGACCCCCCTCTCTGACCCCCCTCTGACCCCCTCTCTGGACCCTCTCTGAAGCCCCTCTGAACCCCCTCTCTGAACCCCCTCTCTGACCCCCTCTCTGAACCCCCTCTGAACCCCCTCTGAACCCTCTCTGAACCCCCTCTGAACCCCCTCTCTGACCCCCTCTCTGAAGCCCCTCTTTGACCCCCTCTGTGACCCCTCTCTGACCCCCCTCTCTGAACCCTCTCTGACCCCCTCTCTGACCCCTCTCTGACCCCCTCTCTGACCCCCCCTCTGACCCCCTCTCTGAACCCTCTCTGACCCCTCTCTGACCCCCTCTCTGAACCCCTCTCTGAACTAGCTCGGTATTTCCTGTCCCACATATAAAAATAACTCATTATGTCTGTTGTGTTGTTGTAGTGAATGTGTGTACGTGCCACTGTGTGTGTGTGTGTGTGTGTGTGTGTGAGGGTATATACATGCCTCTGTGTGTGTTTTGTGTGTGTGTGTGTGTGTGTGGTTGGTCTGGGTCACTCTTGTCTGGTTTTCTGTCTGTCTGGCTGGCTGACTGATCAATGTCTGGCTGGCTGAGTGATCAATGTCTGGCTGGCTGACTGATCAATGTCTGGCTGGCTGAGTGATCAATGTCTGGCTGGCTGACTGATCAATGTCTGGTTGGCTGACTGATCATTGTCTGTCTGTCTGGCTGGCTGGCTGACTGGCTGGGCCACATATTATAGATCCACTCTGGCCCTCACAATCGGTCCAGTGACGTCACCCACCCATGACCAAATCTCGCCAATCAGCGCCTGCAACGTGGACCTGTGACGTCACGGAGCCATGAGCTTTCTCGACCCATCAGCGCCCGGGGAGTCTCTAGACTGGTGACGTCACTAGCCAAACACAACTAACTCGCCCAATCAGCACTCGTCCCTCATGACCTTGCTGTAACGGACTGTATAATCGACAAGGTGTATGTTAACGCGGATTTATGTTAATATTATTCTTCGCAGGAGTTATTTTTAACATTAAGAACCTATAATAGGGAGATGGGAGCGTAGGAGACGATTGTTCTATTAATATCTTGGACTCTGTGAGCACCGGTCGTCATACAGACTCGCACACTTTCATTCATTTTAATATAAACAGCAGTGAGGGTGTAATACAGTGTGGTACAGTGTGGTACAGTGTGTGTCAGTGTGGTACAGTGTGTGTCAGTGTGTGTCAGTGTGGTACAGTGTGTGTCAGTGTGGTATAGTGTGTGTCAGTGTGGTACAGTGTGTGTCAGTGTGTGTCAGTGTGGTACAGTGTGTGTCAGTGTGGTACAGCGTGTGTCAGTGTGGTACAGTGTGTGTCAGTGTGGTACAGTGTGTGTCAGTGTGGTACAGTGTGTGTCAGTGTGGTACAGTGTGTGTCAGTGTGGTACAGTGTGTGTCAGTGTGGTACAGTGTGTGTCAGTGTGGTACAGTGGGGTACAGTGTGTGTCAGTGTGGTACAGTGTGGTATAGTGTGTGTCAGTGTGGTACAGTGTGTGTCAGTGTGGTACAGTGTGTGTCAGTGTGGTACAGTGTGGTACAGTGTGTGTCAGTGTGGTACAGTGTGTGTCAGTGTGGTACAGTGTGGTACAGTGTGTGTCAGTGTGGTACAGTGTGTGTCAGTGTGGTACAGTGTGTGTCAGTGTGTGTCAGTGTGGTACAGTGTGTGTCAGTGTGGTACAGTGTGGTATAGTGTGTGTCAGTGTGGTACAGTTTGTGTCAGTGTGGTACAGTGTGTGTCAGTGTGGTACAGTGTGTGTCAGTGTGGTACAGTGTGTGTCAGTGTGGTACAGTGTGTGTCAGTGTGGTACAGTGTGGTATAGTGTGTGTCAGTGTGGTACAGTTTGTGTCAGTGTGGTACAGTGTGTCAGTGTGGTACAGTGTGTGTCAGTGTGGTACAGTGTGGTATAGTGTGTGTCAGTGTGGTACAGTTTGTGTCAGTGTGGTACAGTGTGTGTCAGTGTGGTACAGTGTGTGTCAGTGTGGTACAGTGTGTGTCAGTGTGTGTCAGTGTGGTACAGTGTGTGTCAGTGTGGTACAGTGTGGTATAGTGTGTGTCAGTGTGGTACAGTTTGTGTCAGTGTGGTACAGTGTGTGTCAGTGTGGTACAGTGTGTGTCAGTGTGGTACAGCGTGTGTCAGTGTGGTACAGTGTGGTATAGTGTGTGTCAGTGTGGTACAGTTTGTGTCAGTGTGGTACAGTGTGTGTCAGTGTGGTACAGTGTGTGTCAGTGTGGTACAGTGTGGTATAGTGTGTCTCAGTGTAGTACAGTTTGTGTCAGTGTGGTACAGTGTGTGTCAGTGTGGTACAGTGTGTGTCACTGTGGTACAGTTTGAGTCAGTGTGGTACAGTGTGTGTCATTGTGGTACAGTGTGTGTCAGTGTGTGTCAGTGTGGTACAGTGTGTGTCAGTGTGGTACAGTGTGTGTCAGTGTGTGTCAGTGTAATACAGTGGTACAGTGTGTGTCAGTGTGGTACAGGGTGTCTCAGTGTGTGTCAGTGTAATACAGTGGTACAGTGTGGTACAGTATGTGTCAGTGTGGTACAGTGTGTGTCACTGTGGTACAGTTTGTGTGTCAGTGTGGTACAGTGTGTGTCAGTGTGGTACAGTGTGTGTCAGTGTGGTACAGCGTGTGTCAGTGTGGTACAGGGTGTCTCAGTGTGTGTCAGTGTAATACAGTGGTACAGTGTGTGTCAGTGTGGTACAGTGTGTGTCAGTGTGGTACAGTGTGTGTCACTGTGGTACAGCGTGTGTCAGTGTGGTACAGTGTGTGTCAGTGTGTGTCAGTGTGGTACAGTATGTGTCAGTGTGGTACAGCGTGTGTCAGTGTGGTACAGGGTGTCTCAGTGTGTGTTAGTGTAATACAGTGGTACAGTGTGTGTCAGTGTGGTACAGTGTGTGTCACTGTGGTACAGTTTGTGTGTCAGTGTGGTACAGTGTGTGTCAGTGTGGTACAGTGTGTGTCAGTGTGGTACAGGGTGTCTCAGTGTGTGTCAGTGTGGTACAGTATGTGTCAGTGTGGTACAGTGTGTGTCACTGTGGTACAGTTTGTGTGTCAGTGTGGTACAGTGTGTGTCAGTGTGGTACAGGGTGTCTCAGTGTGTGTCAGTGTGGTACAGGGTGTCTCAGTGTGTGTCAGTGTGGTACAGTGTGTGTCAGTGTGGTACAGTGTGTGTCAGTGTGGTACAACGTGGTACAGTGTGGTACAGTGTGGTCTCAGTGTTATACAGGGTGTGTCAGTGTAATACAGTGTCTGTTGTACAATGTGTCTCAGTGTGAGTCAATGTGGTACAGGGTGTCTCAGTGTGATACAGGAGAAAGTGAGAGAGTTTATAGAAAGTGAGACCGAAATGAGAGAAAGTATTAATGAAAGACAGACTACGATAAATAGAAAATGAGAGAGAGAGAGAGAGAGAGAGAGAGAGAGAGAGAGAGAGAGAGAGAGAGAGAGAGAGTGTCTGTTGGTAGGCTACGGTCTCTTTGTGTTCTTCAAATGCAGACTGTCTGAGATCACACCCCCCCCCTCCCTCCCTGCCATTTTGAGACAGACGTGTGTGTGTGTGTGTGTCGTCATCCAGAGGGGGGAAGGCCAGACTAAATGTCCCGTTCTCAATATTAGTGGCGTGACGTCATCGAGGCACCGCCGACACACACTGTTTGTTGTGCTGTGGAGTGTCGACCGTGACGTCACGCGCCCACCTGATCTGACGGCTGGGTTACCCTATCACTGGTTGTGGTAGGTAATTGATGTAGTTGAGGTAGGTTGCAGTTGTGGTATGTGATTGTTGTAGTTGTGATAGGTTACTTGTGGTTGTGGTAGGTGGTCGTTGGAGTTGTGGTAGAGAGGTAGGTGAATAACAGGAGGTAAAACACAAACAGGAAGACATAAATAGACAAGGAATAGACAGACAAACAAGGGTGTTAGAGTCAGACAAACAAATGATAGCGTCACAGACAGGTTGGGGTTAGAGACAGACAGCCAGACAACAGGGAGAGGGGGGTAGCGTCACAGACATCCAGACAGGGGGAGAGGGGGGGAGGGCAGATGAACGAGACAGCGCACTATTTCCTGTCCACGTGTAGTGTTGGTCGGCTCATACATAGACCAGCCCGCCTGTCTGGTATTACTACAGCTAGGATGAACAACGTCAGCCACCATCACGTCATAACACTACATGTCTGGTATTACTACACTAGGATGAACAACGCCTCCTCCATCACCTCACGCATTGTAAAGTGTTCTGCTAGTTATGACTCGTTCAGTACACAATATTTCATGTTATTAATTCACTAACCTGGCTTGACCTATCCTATACTAGCGTACTAACCTACCCTGACCTACTGTAACCTACAATGTATTAACGTAATCTAACATATACTAACTTAATATGACCTATCCTAACCTAACCTAACCTGATGACTAGCCACTGGATGTAGTAGCCATGCCTAATATACCCTAACCTAACCGAACATGACCCGACCTGACCTGACCTGACCTGACCTAACATGCTTTACGTGTCGTGATAATTCAAGATTGATTTTACTTTAAAATATATTATTATAAATATTATCTACTTAAGTAATAATAATAATAATAATAATAATAATAATAATAATAATAATAATAATAGCTATAGTCAGTCAGTGGGTCCAGCTCTCTTCTCTTGTTTATTCTGGGGAAAAACAGGTCAGGATGTCGGTCAGACTTTCACTTAACTACGATCCTCTGTTACTGAAGAGTCGGGAGGGGGAGGTCGTCTCGGGGTAGTGGAAGGTCGTCTGGGAGTTGATGGAAGGTCGTCTGGGGTAGTGGAAGGTCGTTTGGGGTAGTGGAAAGTCATCTGGGGTAGGGGAAGGTCGTCTGGGGTAGTGGAAGGTCGTCTGGGGTAGTGGAAGGTCGTCTGGGGTAGTGGAAGGTCGTCTGGAAGTTGATGGAAGCTCGTCTGGGGTAGTGGATGGTCGTCTGGGGTAGGGGAAGGTCGTCTGGGGTACTGGAAGATCGTCTGGAATACAAATGGGGTCGTCTGAAACACGAGGGTGTTGTATGGGACACAAAGGAGCCTTTTGAAACGCAAAGGGGTCGTCTGGGACACAAAGAGGGTCGTCTAGGACACAAAGGGGTCGTCTGAAAGATTAAGGGGACCATCTGGGATACTAAGGGGTCGTCTGGGACACAAAGAGGGTCGTCTAGGACACAAAGGGGTCGTTTGAAACATTAAGGGGATCGTCTGGGACACAAAGAGGGTCGTCTAGGACACAAAGGGATCGTCTGAAACATTAAGGGGATCGTCTGGGACAATAAGGGGTCGACTGGGACACAAAGGGGGTCGTATAGGACACAAATAGGGTCATTTGGGACACCTAAGGACTCGTTTGGGACACAAAGGGGGTCGTTTGGGACACAAATAGGGTCGTTTGGGATACCTAAGGACTCGTTTGGGACACAAAGGGGGTCGTTTGGGACACAAAGAAGGTCGTTTAGGACGCAAAGGGGTTCGTCATTTCGGAAAGAGAAGTAGGGTGGTCGTTTCAACACGAGATTTTGCCTGTGATTTGCATGTGGATGAAGGTGTTGGGCGATTACGAGGAGGAGGAGGAGGAGGACAACAGTCTGGAGATTCAAGGGATAGGACCTGTCTATCTGTCTGGCTGTCGATAAGAAAGGGTAAAGGGAAAGGTTAAAATGGGGGGAGGGGAAGGACGCGCGGCACGTTGGAGAAGAAAGGGGTTGACAGGGAGGAAAAAAAGGGGGAGGAGGAGGAGGGAGTGAGTCTGGTGTCTGGAGGTCTCTACGGAAGGGAAGGAAGGGGGGGCAGGGGTAGTGTGTGTGTGTGTGTGTGTGTGTGTGTGTGTGTGAAGGTCGTGGGGGTTACAGTGTACGACGTCTGGTTGGTTTAATACGACTGTCATCTTCCGGAGGACAAACGAGACGGGGTGTTGAAGGGTGGGTACAGCCGTGGTTATGTTTACTATATGTGCTGCTGTGAGGTGGTGGAGAGTTCACTATGCAGCCTCACGTCTACCTGTGGATGGTAGTGCTAAATCTAGCCCACCCTACCCTAACCTAACCTAACCTTCCCTACCCTACCCTACCCTAACCTACCCTACCCTACCCTAACCTACCCTAATTTACCCTAACCTAACTTTCCCTAACCTATCATACCGTAACACAAGTTAACTTTCAATAACCTAACTTAACTTAACGCCAAAGATAGCGTTAAGGTGGTAAACTAGGGGTGTTAATCTTCAGGTGAAATAAACTGGGGGTGCTAATCTTCAGGTTGAGAGCTGACTGACACTGGGGTTGAGAGCTGACTGACACTGGGGTTGAGAGCTGACAGATGCTGGGGTTAGTAGTTGACTGACACTGGGATTTGTATCTGACTGACACTGGGGTTAGTAGCTGACAGATGCTGGGGTTAGTAGCTGACAGATGTTGGGGTTAGTAGCTGACTGACACTGGGATTAGTATCTGACTGACACTGGGGTTAGTAGCTGACAGATGCTGGGGTTAGTAGCTGACAGATGTTGGGGTTGAGAGCTGACTGATACTGGGGTTGAGAGCTGACAGATGCTGGGGTTAGTAGCTGACTGACACTGGGATTAGTATCTGACTGACACTGGGGTTAGTAGCTGACAGATGCTGGGGTTAGTAACTGACAGATGTTGGGGTTAGTAGCTGACTGACACTGGGATTAGTATCTGACTGACACTGGGGTTAGTAGCTGACAGACACCGGGATTAGTAGCTGACAGACACTGGGGTTGAGAGCTGACAGATGCTGGGGTTAGTAGTTGACTGACACTGGGGTTAGTAGCTGACAGACACTGGGCTTGAGAGCTGACAGATGCTGGGGTTAGTAGTTGACTGACACTGGGGTTAATAACTGACAGACACTGATGTTGGTAGCTGACAGACACTGGGATTAAGAGCTGACAGATGCTGGGGTTAGTAGCTGACAGATGCTGGGGTTAGTAGCTGACAGACACTGGGGTTAGTAACTGACAGATACTGGAATTGAGAGCTGACAGATGCTGGGGTTAGTAGCTGACAGACACTGGGATTGAGAGCTGACAGATGCTGGGGTTAGTAACTGACAGATACTGGGTTAGAAGCTGACAGACACTGGGGTTGAGAGCTGACAGGTCCTGACGCATGGATAAGTCAGAGGCAGCGGGCTGGGTCGTGGGAGTTCCAGGAAATGCTCGGCCTTCCTGGAACCTGTGTGTGTGTGTGTGTGTGTGTAAAACGTTATTACAAATATTCCTTAAAACATAAAATAAAATCACCTTAAAATGCTTTACTTTAAATTTAGGGCCTTTAAGGTACACATAAATACCCATCTGCCTTTACAATTTATCTTAATGGTCTAAAGGTTTAGGGAATTATGATCTTTAGGCAGTAAGGGGTCGTAACATACAGTAACTAAGGGGTCGTAACATACAGTAACTAAGGGGTCGTAACATACAGTAACTAAGGGGTCGTAATATACAGTAACTAAGGGGTCGTAACATACAGTAACTAAGGGGTCGTAATATACAGTAACTAAGGGGTCGTAACATGCAGTAACTAAGGGGTGGTAACATGCAGTAACTAAGGGGTCGTAATATACAGTAACTAAGGGGTCGTAACATACAGTAACTAAGGGGTCGTAATATACAGTAACTAAGGGGTCGTAATATACAGTAACTAAGGGGTCGTAACATACAGTAACTAAAGGGTCGTAATATACAGTAACTAAGGGGTCGTAATATACAGTAACTAAGGGCTCGTAATATACAGTAACTAAGGGGTCGTAATATACAGTAACTAAGGGGTCGTAACATACAGTAACTAAGGGGTCGTAATATACAGTAACTAAGGGGTCGTAACATACAGTAACTAAGGGGTCGTAACATCCAGTAACTAAGGGGTCGCTGGTAAACATGGTAACATTCTAATCTGAACAGTATTTACCAACACCTTGTAATACAGATGATACTAAATGTTATATAATAATTCCTTGAGATAAATGTACAGTATATATCAGGTGCCACTAAGAGGGTTCAGGCTCTCTATTTGGCTCAGTCATGTGTTTGTTTGTGGCTAAATAAACTGTATCAATATCAAACATACAGGAATTAAAAGAGTCCATACATAGAGGGGGGTCCTAACATAGAGGGGGGGGGGTCCATACATAGAGCGAGTCCTAACATAGAGTGGGTCCTGACATAGAAGAGTCCTAACATAGCGGGTTCTAACATAGAGGGGGTCCTAACACGGTAAGGACTTCAGGACAAGGGGACATGGTGAGGTTGTACAAATCGATGTGTGGGTGTTGAGTAATTTGAGAGACCTGACTGGGTGTGTGTGTATTTCCGGGATGTGGTCAACACGGAGACTTAAGGCTTGAGGGTGGGCTGGGGTGTGTGAGGGTGAGCTAGAATGGGCTGGGGTGGGCTGGTTGATGTAGAGAGTGAAGTCGAGGGTCTGGGCTGGGTAAGACTAGGGTAGGAGAGGGAAAGGGTTGGGGATGGATAAGGCCGTGCTGTGCTTGGCTGGATTGGGGTGTTCTGGGGTAGGCTAAACTAAGGCGGGTTGGGGCTGAACTGAACTGGGCTGAACTGGGCTGGGCTGGGGCTGAACTGAGCTGGGGCTGAACTGGGCTGGGGTGGGAGTCATACAGCAGGTGACGTCTGGCGGCTGAGCAAGATGATGCAACCAGACGACTGTTACGTAAATGTTTTCCTGCAGACGAGGGACCTTCCCCCTCCTCCTCCTCCATCCTCCCCCTCCCGCCCGCACTCCAGCTCGACCCTGCCGCTGCGCATTTCCTCCCCCCCCCCCCCCAACATACACACTCCCGCCCTCCTCCGTCGCTGCGCACTTCCCTCTCCCCTTTCCCCCCCCCCTCACCTCCTCCTCCCCCCCCCTTCAGTCTGTGCATTTCTTCCCCCTCCCCCTCCACCCTCCTACAGTTGATGCGCATATCCTACCCCACCTCTACTTCCTCGTCCATCACCACCACCAACACCACCACTATCACCAATATCACCACTACCACTATTCCGACCACCTCTTCTATAACTAACCACCACCAACCACTTCCACCACCTGTCACCCCCACCCTGCCTCACCTATGCACTGTGTGTGTGTGTTTGCAGTATGTGAGGAATAGTGAAAGTTCTCCTTGGTGAAGTTTTTAGTAAATTAACCGAGAAAATACTTCTTTCTTGTACATATAACGTGTAGAGAAGGTCAAGGAATGGTGGTAGTTGTTGCAGGCCATTGGATAGTTGTGGTGGTGAGTGTTATAGGTAGTAATAGTGGTGGTTCTTGTTTATCACTGAATGGTGGTGGTGGTTGTAGTAGGTTATTGATTGGTGGTAGTACTAGTGATGGTTGTTGTTGGTGTAGGTTATTGATTGGTGGTAGTAATGGTGGTGGTTGTGGTTGTTGTTGTAGGTCACTGAATGGTGGTAGTAGTGGTGGTGATTGTAACAGTAGGTCATTGATTAGCAGCAGTAGTAGTAGTGGTGGTGGTGGTCATAATTGTGGTTGATGTAACATATGAGGCCGAGTGATTGTGGTAGAAATGAAGGTTGGTGCAACAAATGAGGTTAAGTGATGGTGGTAGTGGTGGTTGGTGTGTTGGAAGGAGGTTAATCGTGGTAGCTAGTACTCAGTAGTTGTGACGAGTGTTCATAATGCTGGTACTCACGATTCTCTATGGATTGGGTTAAGTTAGGTCTGGTCTGGTCAGGTCAGGTCAGGTCAGGTCGGGTCGGGTCGGGTCGGGTTAAAATCTGATCAAACCAGAAGATACGTCAAAATAGGTCACTCTTAGGGAACCAACAGACCAGTGAACCAACAGACAAGTAAACCAACAGACCAGTGAACCAACAGACCAGTAAACCAACAGACCAGTAAACCAACCGACCAGTGAATCAACAGACCAGTAAACCAACAGACCAGTGGACCAACAGACCAGTGGACCAACAGACCAGTGTATCAACAGACCAGTGAACCAACAGACCATTGAACCAACAGTCCAGTGAACCAACAGACCAGTAAACCAACAGACCAGTAAACCAACAGACCAGTGAACCAACAGACCATTGAACCAACAGACCAGTGTATCAACAGACCAGTGAACCAACCGACCAGTGTATCAACAGACCATTGAACCAACAGACCATTGAACCAACAGACCAGTGAACCAACAGACCAGTGAACCAACAGACCATTGAACCAACAGACCATTGAACCAACAGACCAGTGGACCAGTAGAACAGTGGACCAGTAGAACAGTGGACCAACAGACCAGTGGACCAGTAGAACAGTGAACCAGTAGAACAGTGGACCAGATTATAAGTTATCGTTGTGGTATTTGGGTCCGAACCGTTTACGAGTGTGTCTTGTTGAAGGTTATTGGAGGTTGGTTTGTGTATGCTTATCTGTCTGTCTGTCTGTCTGTCATTACTGTCTGTTTCTCTCTTGTATTAATCCTTTACTCTCCCTGTTCTTATCTGTTTGTCTTTCTGTCTTATTCCTGTCCACTGTCTCCTTTCTAGATGTATATTTTATGTCATCTTTTTACACACACACACACACACACACACACACACACGTACGTTCTAGACACGGTGTGAGGTCAAGGGTTTTGTAACATATTTTGTCTGGGAGTCTAAATGGTCCTGCCCCCACCCACTACCCACCCTCACCCCCTGCTCCTACCCACCCTCACCCCCTACCCACCCTCACCCCCTGCCCCTACCCATCTTCACCCCCTGCCCCTACCCATCTTCACCCCCTGCCACTACCCATCTTCACCCCCTGCCCCTACCCATCTTCACCCCCTGCCCCTACCCACCCTCACCCCCTGCCCCTACCCACCCTCACCCCCTGCCCCTACCCACCCTCACCCTCTGCCCCTACCCACCCTCACCCCCTGCCCCTACCCACCCTCACCCTCTGCCCCTACCCACCCTCACCCCCTGCCCCTACCAACCCTCACCCCCCGCCCCTACCCACCCTCACCTCCTACACACCTATCCCCTCCTTGGTACCTTAAAGAGGATGGGGGAGGAGGGAGGGGGATGATGGGGAGTGGCAGGGAGGAGAAGTCCGTCTAGACATACCGCGTTCAGCCCCTCCTCCCCTTACTTCCCTCTCCTTCCTCCCCGCCCCTCCCTCTCCCTCCTCCGCGCCCTTCCTCATTTCCCCCCCTCTCTTCCCTCCTCCTATCCTCATTTGCCCCCTCCATTCATTCTTACCCCTCCTATCCTCTTATCCCTACTCCCCTAGGTCCCTTCCTCTCTCTCCCCTCCCCTTCTCTCTCTCCCTCCCCCTATTTCCCCTCCCCTTCTCTCCCGTCTCCCTCTAATTTTCCCCTCCTCCCACTCACTCCCCCTTTTTACTCTCCCCCACCTCCCCCCCCCTCCCCCAGGTACGACAGCTCACCTGAGGCGCGGGTCCTTGACAGATGTGCTGAATTGTGTCTGGGAATTTATGCTGAGGTAGACGAGGTGTTGTGATGGAGGGTGGAGGGTTGTGACGGGGTGTTGTGACGGTGGTGGAGGGTTGTGACGGGGTATTGTGATGAAGGGTGGAGGGTTGTGACGGTGTTTTAGATGTTGTGACGGTGGTGGGTGGTGTAGGGTTGTGACGGGGTGTTGTAAAGGCTGTGACGGGGTGTTGTGACGGTGGTGGAGGGTTGTAACGGGGTGTTGTAGAGGTTGTGACGGTGTGTTTTGACGATGATGGAGGGTGAAGGTTTGTGACGGGGTGTTGTAGAGGTTGTGACGGAGGTGGAGGGTTGTGACGGGGTGTCGTAGAGGTTGTTACGGTGTTATAGGGGTTGTGACGGTGGTGGAGGGTTGTGACAGAGTGATGTGGGTGCTATAACTGTGAAGGAAGGTGTCGTGAAGAATAGGTCACCCAGGAGAATTTATAAACTGGGGAGGTCAGAGGTCAGGGTTGAAGGATAGGTCACCCAGGAAGACCTAAAACTCGTCTCCATGTAAGAGAGTGCCCAATAAACTAGCCCCTCGAGGGCAATCTTAAAAAAAAAAATTAATCCATAGGCCGCAGATTCTATTTAACTAATTCATGATGGCAGCGTCCGGCCAGGAGTCAAACATCTTAGGCCTACTACACGTTCATCTGGCTCCGGCGACTGTCTATTAGGGGGCGGCACCACTGTCTGTGAGGGGCGGCACCACTGTCTGTAAGGGGTGGGCAGCACTGTCTGTGAGGGGCGGCACCACTGTCTGTGAGGGGCGGCACCACTGTCTGTGAGGGGCGGCACCACTGTCTGTGAGGGGCGGCAGCACTGTCTGTAAGGGACGTCACCACAGTCTGTGAGGGGCGGCACCACTGTCTGTTAGGGGTGGGCAGCACTGTCTGTGAGGGGCGGTACCACTGTCTGTGAGGGGTGGGCAGCACTGTCTGTGAGGGGCGGCACCACTGTCTGTGAGGGGCGGCACCACTGTCTGTGAGGGGCGGCACCACTGTCTGTAAGGGACGTCACCACTGTCTGTGAGGCGCGGCACCACTGTCTGTAAGGGGCGTCACCACTGTCTGTGAGGGGCGGCAGCACTGTCTGTGAGGGGCGGCAGCACTGTCTGTGAGGGGCGGCACCACTGTCTGTAAGGGGCGTCACCACTGTCTGTAAGGGGCGTCAGCACTGTCTGTGAGGGGCAGCACCACTGTCTGTGAGGGGCGGCACCACTGTCTGTGAGGGGCGGCAGCACTGTCTGTGAGGGGCGGCACCACTGTCTGTGAGGGGCGGCACCACTGTCTGTAAGGGGTAGGCAGCACTGTCTGTAAGGGGTAGGCAGCACTCTGTAAGGGGCGGCACCACTGTCTGTAAGGGGTAGGCAGCACTCTGTAAGGGGCGGCACCACTGTCTGTGAGGGGCGGCACCACTGTCTGTAAGGGGTGGGCAGCACTGTCTGTAAGGGGTAGGCAGCACTGTCTGTAAGGGGCGGCACCACTGTCTGTAAGGGGTAGGCAGCACTGTCTGTAAGGGGCGGCACCACTGTCTGTAAGGGGTAGGCAGCACTGTCTGTAAGGGGCGTCACCACTGTCTGTAAGGGGCGGCACCACTGTCTGTAAGGGGCGTCACCACTGTCTGTAAGGGGTAGGCACCACTGTCTGTAAGGGGCGGCACCACTGTCTGTAAGGGTTGGGCAGCACTGTCTGTAAGGGGCGGCACCACCGTCTGTAAGGGGTAGGCAGCACTGTCTGTAAGGGGCGGCACCACCGTCTGTAAGGGGTAGGCAGCACTGTCTGTAAGGGGCGGCACCACTGTCTGTAAGGGGTAGGCAGCACTTTCTGTAAGGGGTAGGCAGCACTGTCTGTAAAGGGTAGGCAGCACTGTCTGTAAGGGGCGCCACCACTGTCTGTAAGGGGCGGCACCACTGTTTGTAAGGGGCGTCACCACTGTCTGTAAGGGGCGGCACCACTGTTTGTAAGGGGCGTCACCACTGTCTGTAAGGGGCGGCACCACTGTCTGTATACCCTCCACCACCACAGACTCACACAGGAAGGTCCAGATTCTCAGATAGTCACAGAAGGACCCTAGAAATTCTCCAGGAGGACCACAGAAGTAAGTCCCCCCTCCGACACGAAGCCACCAGACCCCCTCCAACCTAACTCACCGCAGCCGGAAGTGTTCGTTGATGTATAATAATAATAGAAGTGAAAAAAAAAATGGACGGTATATAGCTTATCCTTCAGCGTTCATAATAAAAGAAAGAAAAAGAAAATACAAGTCACCTCCCTTTACTCACAGTACCTACCGCAGCATTGGCGTAAAAACCAGTTCTTCCTCATCTTGTTGCGGCTGCGGCTGCGTCTCCCCCTCACCGTTTAGGGGTTGGGGGGTGTCCAGGCTGGAGGAGTCTGGTCAGTCTGGTAAAACTCCCTGGAAGAAGAAGATTTTATACGTGTTTTTACGCTTGCGGAAACTGCGGAAGAAGATCTACGGGAAGATGGGCTACTTGCGGGACCTGCGGCACCGGCTGACCCGCATCAGGAAGGCAAGTGGCTCCTATATTACTTATCTGTGTACAGTACTTAACTCACCGAATGAGGAATTTGTGTCCCTCCAGATCCTTGACACTACACACCTGTCGTGACTTATTACACACCTGTCGTGACATATCACACACCTATCGTGACATATTACACACCTGTCATGACTTACTACACACCTAAACGTGGTTTCGTTATACACCTGCCGTGACTTACTATACACCTGTTGTGACTTATTACACACATGTGACTTATTACACACCTGTCATGACTTATTATTACACACCTGACACGGCACTCCACCGCCATCACTTTCCCAACTGTAAAAGCAGGGTATACCTTATGAACAGTTTGAGTGGCTGGTGCCTGCCCTGGACAACCATTGGGACAGAAAGACAAATGAATTATCAGCTCGCCCACCTCAAGATTGTTAGGTTAAGTTAGATTAGGTTAGGTTAAATTTAATTAGTCCATTCTATCTGCTGAAAATTGGCCTCAATGTATACGCTTAATGTGCCTCTACATATCTAAAGATCTATAGTTTGACGACCTGTCTGTCTGGCTGTGTTTATCTGGCTGTTGTGACCAAGAGATAAATGAAACGCTGACGTAGAGATGTTTGTGATGCTTGAGATTATTATGCCCGAGTACGTATCATGGTGTGTGTGTAGCTGCTTTAGGTTCAAGGTCACACACGTAGCCTGCAGAATCATGCTCGGCGTAGAATACTCCGGCTACACCAACGCTCTCTCCACCCTGGAAATGCCCTCCCTCAGTGATCTCCACCACCAAGCACTGGATAGGTTTGGCAGCCAACTAATGCACCACCCTCATCATCACTACCTCCTGCCACCGGCAGCCGCCCACCCACCTCGTGCAGTCTGCCACTACAACAAAATTCAGCCCATAAGAGCCCGCACCGATAGATATAAGAACAGCACCATCCCATCTGTTGTTAAAATAATAAACAACTCCTGATTTATGTACTGTACAGCCCTGTAAATGTATTCAACGCATATCATTATGTCTAAATCAAATGTAAGTCTGTATATTTTCAGCCACCGGCTGCAACTCTATTAATAAACCGTTTGTTATTATTATTATTATATAGAAAAATAATAGGTGACAAAAATGAACATAAAATAAACATAATTATTATTTTTATTATTCAATGCTAGTTTACGGTCAAGGTGGAGGATATATATACTGTATATATATATATATATATATATATATATATATATATATATATATATATATATATGTGTGTGTGTGTGTGCTGTACTGTATATGTAATGTGTATACACTGCATATATTAGGCTAATTATGTTTTTTTTTCGGGGATTAGCCCACCCGGGCGCAGGTCACTGCCCACATCGGGGCCTGGGGGCTAAAATATAATAATAATAATAATAATAATTAATAAAAATAATTAATAAAAATTTTAATAAGAAATAAAATAATATTAATAATGATAATCACCATAAAAAATATCAATAGTGAGAAACAATATACTGTATGTATGTTGTGTTGTCAAAGTAAGAGAAACAATTGAGACCCTGCAATTGTGTGTAAATGAGGCAGAAAGTCAGATCAGCAACCTGGGACTTGGTCATAATTTTTGTGATGCCATATGGCAGCAGGGTCTACCATTAGACAACATGTGTTTGTGAACATACAGTACATGTGTGTGTGTGTGTGTGTGTGTATGTTTGTGAACATACATGTGTGTGTGTGTATGTTTGTGAACATATGTGGGTGTGTATGTTTGTGAACATACATGTGTGTGTGTATGTTGTGAACATACATGTGGGTGTGTATGTGTTTGTGAACATATATGTGGGTGTGTATGTTTGTGAACATACATGTGGGTGTGCTTAGTTATAAACGTGTACGTGGGTGTGTGAGAGTGAGGGCGACGTACACACCCAACGGAGGGTCAAGTCTCACTGACACAGTCGCCGGCTACAGCTGACCTTTTCCCTAGTCATGCCGCCGTCACAGGTGCCAGTTGGTAAATATTCCTCCTATTTAATCCACCCAAAGTAACAAACCAACATAGCTGGTAATTGTACAATACGCTTTATTAAGTATGTGTAGCCCTTAATGCTAACATATCGTTGTTAGTTATGATAGAATTAAAGATGATATAAATGAGGAAAGAAAATGGGGCGTGGTAAGGAGGGGTTACTGAAATAAGCGACCTTGACTGTTGTTTTACCTAGAGGGGGGCCTTAACCCTTCAGGAGCAGCCATGTTTTATACTGACTAACGAGGATTTTATTCAGTTAAGAGACACCCCTGCCACTGAATGGCTGGTGGTGGTGATAATATTGGCGGACTGATATTAGTAGTAGGAATGGTGGTAGTGGTGGTGGTGGTGGTGGTGGTTATATCTAGGGTTTAAGGAGTCATCTACCTCACCTCCCCTTCTCCCCCCCCCTCCTCTTCCTCCTCTCCCCTCTTCCTTCCCTCCTCTTCCTCAACTCCCATTCATTTCCTCCCCTACCCTCCTCTTCCTCCCCTCCCTTTCTTCCCCTTCTCCCCTCATCTTCCTACCCTCCCGTTCTCTTCCTCCCCTTGTCTTCCTTCCCTCTCCTCCCCTTTTTTTCCTCCCCTCCCCTCTTCTCCTTTTACCCCCTCCTCTTCCTTTCCTCCCACTCTTTTCCTCCCCTCCCCTCCTCTTCCCCCCCTTGCTTCCCCTTCTCCCCTCCTCCTTCTACCCCCTCCCTTTCCCTCCCCTCCATTTCCTCCCCTTCTCCCCCCTCTTCCTACTCACCCCTCCCCTTCCTCCCCTCTCCTACCCTTCCTTCCATTTTCTCCCCTTCTCCCCTCCTTTTCCAACCCTACCGTTCTCTTCATCCCCTCCCCTCCCTCTCCTTCCCTCCTCTTCTTCCCCTCCCCTCTCTCCTTCCTATCTTCCTCACCTTCCTTCTCCCCTCCTTACGTTGTTTCCCTTTTTCATTTCTCCACTTACCTCCCTCCCTCCCTCCTTCCATCCCT
Organism: Homarus gammarus; assembly: GCA_958450375.1. Classification (NCBI taxonomy): domain Eukaryota; kingdom Metazoa; phylum Arthropoda; class Malacostraca; order Decapoda; family Nephropidae; genus Homarus; species Homarus gammarus. The sequence continues at coordinate 109,385 of CAUDMG010001248.1, read as the reverse complement.
CCCGCCCTTACCCCCCTCCCTTACCCCCCCTGTCTGTTCTCTTTCCGTCCTTGCCCCCCCTCAGTACCCCCCTCCAGCTGTTACAAAGCCAGCTGTACCCCCCCTACTTTCTCCCCCTCCTCCTTCATCCCCCATTCGCCCCCCGTGGAACATCCTTCTGTGTGTGTGTGTGTGTGTGTGTGTGTGTGCGCGCGTGACTGTCTGTCTGTCTGGCTTCCGTCGAGTAACACACCTCAGTGCGTCAGGAGGTAACGGGACCAGCGGCGCGTAGTCTTCTTTGTTGCTCCCAGTCACTTCCTCCCTCAGGCACCCAACACCCGACCCTTCGCCCTCACTCCTCAGCACCCTAGCCCTTAGTCTCCAGTCCCGGCCCTTAGCCTTCAGCCCCCAGTCCTATACCCCTACTCTCGTGTACAACACACACACACCTGTCTGGTACAACACACACACACTGTATCGTACAACACACCTGTCTGGTACAACACACACACACACACACTGTATCGTACAACACGCCTGTCTGGTACAACACACACACACACACACACTGTATTGTACAACACACCTGTCTGGTACAACACACACACACACTGTATTGTACAACACACCTGTCTGATACAACACACACACACACACTGTATTGTACAACACACCTGTCTGGTACAACACACCTGTCTGGTACAACACACACACACACACTGTATTGTACAACACCCCTGTCTGGTACAACACACCTGTCTGGTACAACACACACTGTATTGTACAACACACCTGTCTGGTACAACACACACACACTGTATTGTACAACACACCTGTCTGGTACAACACACACACACACACACTGTATTGTACAACACCCCTGTCTTGTACAACACACCTGTCTGGTACAACACACACACACTGTATTGTACAACACACCTGTCTGGTACAACACACACACACACACACTGTATTGTACAACACACCTGTCTGGTACAACACACGTGTCTTGTACAACACACCTGTCTGGTACGACACACCTGTCTGGTGCAATACACACACACTGTCCTCACGACTGTTCTTGAGCCAGCCAGCCAGCCACTCTATACACACCTTACCAAAAAACATCATTTAGAGCTCAGCCATATTACAGCCATATACTGTACGAGTACGTACATCACCTTACCCAGAGCGTTTATGTCTGGCCTACTATTACCACCACCACGACTACCACTATTACCACCACGACTACCCCTATTACCACCACCACCACTGCTATCACTATTACCACCACCACTACTACCACTTTTACCACCACCAATACTACCATTATTACCACCTCCACTACTACCCTGCTATTACCACCACTACTACAACTACTATTACCACTACCACCACTACCACTATTGTCATCACTACTACTTCTATTATTAGTAGTAGTAGTACTATTACCACTACTACCACTATTACCACCACTACCACTACCCAACACAATTACCACCACTGCTGCTGCTACCACCATTACAACCACTACTACTGTTGCCCTACTCAGGGTTTTGAGTTCAGCCTATCACTTCTATCACCACTACCATCATTACAACTACTACCACCATCTCTAGCACAACCATCATTACTCCCACAACCACTACAACAACAACCACCACCACCACCACCACCATCATCATTTATACCGCTGCCAGACGAGTGCCCCCCCCCCCCCCCCCTGTACCTGAGTGGGCGAAGGACGTCTGCATGTGGAGGCAGGCGCAGCTGGGGAATGGGTCAGGGGTCTCGCCTCCTCCAAGCAGACGGAGGCTCGCAGGAATTGAAGGCAAGCACCATCACTCATTGCAGTAAACTGTAATTGCATATTCCCCTCGTTAATTTTTGTATCTTTCGTGGTCTGTGTCACTTTCCAGTCAAATTATTTTTTCCCGTGCAAATGATTGTAATGTTTACCCATTCCATAGGTCATCTTTGTTTATCTTCGTCATAAACCAAAATTCCGTAAGGGATAACTCGTGTAAATATGTCCCCCTGAGGACCAGTTGTCAGTCGACGTAATGTCTAGTGGGACATTGTTTTATTTTTATGAGTCATTAGGTATTTCCCGGTAGCAGGTGAGGAAATACTGGTGGTGGTGGAGGCGGGGGATCACACCGCCCTAACTAACGGTCGCCCCGGGCTGCTCTACCATTACTGGACGCTATTTTTAGCTTACCAAGAAGTGCTCATCTTTTTTTTTCCCTTCCTTGTAAATTGTTAACTTGTAAAGGTATGTTCCGCCCGCTATTATATTTATTTTTTTGTGTGTAATTCATCCTTTGTGTCTATACGGAAGTGACAATAATTTGGTGAGATGTGTACCGATTTCTTCTTGAGTTTTATTATTATTATTATTATTATTATTATTATTATTATTATTATTATTATTATTGTTGTTATTGTTATTAGTCCATAACTTTAGGGAGAATTATTAACATTTGAAACATTCGACAGTAGTGATGAAGGGGTTCGAGATATGAAGTTTGGGTGGGTGGAACAATTAATTATGGGTGGAGGGCTAGTGTGGGTGGGTGGAGGCAGTGGAGGAGGAGGAGGCGGGAAGGGAAGGAAGGTGGCGGCGGGTGTTTCTCGGGCCAAGTTATTTTCAGTGCGTCGTTGGCTTTTTTTAGCGGGGGTAGGTAGGTTGGTAGGTAAGTAGGTAGGTCGGTTGGTAGGTAGGGTAGGTAGGTAGGGTAGGTAGCGCCCCGTCTGGTGTCTAGTGTGGCTGGCTAGACGTCCTGGCCTGGCTGCCTGACTCCCCTCCTCCTCGGCACTCCTCTTACCCACATATATCTTCCTAGAATCGCTCTTCATCCTCCTCTTTCTCCTCCTCTTCCCCTTTCTTCTCTTCCTCCTCTTCCTCGTCGACATTCATCTTGATTTTAAAGTTAGCCAAGGTCCCACATAGAAAAGAAGGAAATGAAATTATAAAATAATAATAATAGTAATAATTCGTCGTGATTTTGAAACATCGTACCAAGGCAGTGAGGACGACGGCGAGGTGTTGTGCATGATGTTGCTGCCGAGATCAGTGTTGTCGACGCCGGCTGTGTAACCTACATACTAAAATACCACACATGAACATTGATTCACCCTATTTTTTTTTTCTATTTTAGAGTCCGAATTTTAATGTAGTGATGAAAGAAAATTAGTGGCTGGGTAATTTGTATTAAGATCAAGTGAAGAAGGTAGAGGTGAGGGACCCCCCCATCCATGCCTCTACTCCTCCTACCCTTGAGTCCCCGTCCTCCCTCATGTGGCAACACTGACGGAGGTCGATGTTCACGGGAGAGACTCAAATGAATTCCTCCGAACCAAGAGAGCCTATCCTTCCTTCCTTCCTTCCTTCCTTCCTTCCTTCTGGCACACCCACACCCACGCCCCTGCTTCTCTTCCTCCACGACCCACCTCAACCTACCACTATCGTGGCTGGTGACGCAACGGGAGGGGGCGTAAGGAGGTGTAAGGAAAAAAAATAATGTTTTGTAAGAGTTGTACAAGTGTGTATAGCGGGTTGGTGAGGGTGGACGGGCCTGGGTGATGGTTGGTTGGTGGTGGTGGTGGTTTAGTGGCGCAACCATACCAGGAACACCGTGCCGTCGTCACCTTCACTTCTTGGTAGTGTCATGCATTCACTCACTCACTCATCAACCTTCCCGAGACGCCGCCCTACCTATTATTTTTCTATCCCTCGTGTAGTCAGGTGGAGACACATTCCACTGGATAATTAAAGGAATGTCACTAAAGCCCAAGAATTCGTAAAGATTCACTTTATCTCTTCCTTGTCTTAGTTTATTGGAGACGTTATTGATGTATTTCTTAGTTATTTTATTGACAGAATCCTTATTGATGTGTTTCTGCATATTTTATTGACGGGATTTTTATTGATGTTTGTTTTAATACAGACTGTAAACAAGATGGTGGAGGCAGACGGGAGTAAATGTAGAAAGTTTGACTGTCAGTGTTGGGAGACTAGACGCACCACACGACCTTGTCAACACAGCTGGTTCATGGTAGTTAATGGCGCTGAGGTATTTGTCACATTACACGAGATAAACCTACGAGACTAACCTAACTAAACCGGTGAGACTAACCTAACTAAACCGGTGAGACTAACCTAACTAAACCGGCGAGACTAACCTAACTAAACCGGTGAGACTAACCTAACTAAACCGGTGAGACTAACCTAACTAAACCGGTGAGACTAACCTAACTAAACCGGTGAGACTAACCTAACTAAACCGGTGAGACTAACCTAACTAAACCGACGAGACTAACCTAACTAAACCGGTGAGACTAACCTAACTAAACCGGTGAGACTAACCTAACTAAACCGGTGAGACTAACCTAACTAAACCGGTGAGACTAACCTAACTAAACCGACGAGACTAACCTAACTAAACCAACCTCAAAGTGATGGTTCTCTTAAACCCCGAGTCCTTACGGGTTGGGACAATGTTGTTACTTAACCTCGGCACACAGAGAGACAATGTTGCCGGCAGTGTACTCGACCACCTTTCACTTCCCCGACTGTACTCAGCTGTGTCGACTCAGGGTGCCCCGGACTCTAGACAGCAACCCTCAGGACAGGAGACGGATCATGTGAAGATTAGCCTCCCCCTTAGTTTGTCTCACCTAAGATTAACCACCCTAGCGCCATCTGATAAATGCTTACCAAACCTAACCTATCTAACTTAACCTAACCTATCTCTAACTTAACCTAACCTAACCTAACCCAACCTTACATTAACCTAGCCATACCAAACCTAACTGTAACTTAACCTAACCTAAGCTAACAGCAACTTAAACTCAATGTAACTTAACCTAACCTTAACTAACCTAACCTAACCTAACCCCTATCCCAAGTAACGTTAAGGTGTTTAATAATCAGTTGAAATAAGCTGGGGGACTATTCTTCACGTGATTTATCCAAGGTAACGAGCACTTGTAAATAAGAGCCAACATTGCGATATTAACTAATGAGTGTTTCAACCTTATCGTTATTGATGTTTCCATATTGTAACATTAATGGCGTCGTTGTCTGAAATACCTTAGTGGTGATGTTCAGTATTAGTGGTGATGTTCAGTATTAGTGGTGTTCAGTATTAGTGGTGATGTTCAGTATTAGTGGTGATGTTCAGTATTGGTGGTGATGTTCAGTATTAGTGGTGATGTTCAGTATTAGTGGTGATGTTCAGTATTAGTGATGATGTTCAGTATTGGTGGTGATGTTCAGTATTGGTGGTGATGTTCAGTATTAGTGGTGATGTTCAGTATTAGTGGTGATGTTCAGTATTAGTGGTGATGTTCAGTATTAGTGGTGATGTTCAGTATTAGTGATGATCAGTATTAGTGGTGATGTTCAGTATTAGTGGTGATGTTCAGTATTAGTGATGTTCAGTATTAGTGGTGATGTTCAGTATTAGTGGTGGTGTTCAGTATTAATGGTGGTGTTCAGTATTAGTAGCAGTGCTCAGTATTAGTGATGACGTCAAATAAACACTGAGTAACTCTCCCTGTATAATATGATTAGTTTAAGTGGACTCTATTCCTAACAAGCTCCTATCACTTGGTAAAGTGAGTTAGGGCCCAGTAGGAATCAGGTCTATTAGGACTAGGGGTCTGTTATGACTAGGGGTCTGTTAGGACTAGGGGTCTGTTAGGACTAGGGGTCTGTCAGGACTAGGGGTCTGTCAGGACTAGGGGTCTGCTAGTACTAGGGGTCTGTTAGGACTAGGGGTCTGCTAGTACTAGGGGTCTTTTAGGACTGGGGGTCTCTTAGGACTAGGGGTCTGTTAGTACTAGGGGTCTGTTAGAACTAAGTGTCTGTTAGAACTAGGGGTCTGTTAGGACTAGGGGTCTGTTAGGACTAGGGGTCTCTTAGGACTAAGGGTCTGTTAGGACCAGGGGTCTGTTGGGACTGGGGGTCTATTGCATCAGAACTAGGGGTCTATTAGGACTAGACCACGTTCCAGGGGAGGATCGAGGAATATCAACTGTGGGGAGACGGGAATAATTTGTTGAAATCTGATCAATCTCATGGGCATCTTGAGGCCATGTATTCTTAATGTTCGGAGATATTCTGAAGTCAATAGTAATTACTCTTTTTTTACGCTACAAAAATGCCCGAGTACAATACTGCATTAAATAAAATAGTATTGGAACCTTCTGACACCTGCAACCCTTACAAGCCGAACTTCATGGGTGAACATGACCTAGTGAGTACAGAGACCAACGCACACTGGTTAGGTCAGGTCAGGTGAGGTCAGATGAAACGTGACCTTTTTACGTCGTGATTGGGGTGTGGGAGGGAAGAGGGTTGAAACTGAGGAAGGTTAGAGAAAGTAGAAACGGAAGAGGGACTATAATTTGGTGGGATAGAAGAGAGGAAGAAGAGGGGGTGGGGGTGAGAGAGGAAAGGTGTGAAGGTCAAATGAAAGGAAAAGGGATTAGGGAATAATGAAAGAAAAGGTAGAGTCAAGGAAACACAGATCTCTCTCTCTCTCTCTCTCTCTCTCTCTCTCTCTCTCTCTCTCTCTCTCTCTCTCTCTCTCTCTCAATTTCACACTTTAGACGTCACAAAGCGTTATTATCACAGGACACTTGACATCATTTACTTGAGGGTTGTGAAGGGAAAAGATGTTGTGATTATTTCAAGGCTCTCTCACACACTTATACACACACACACACACACTTATACACACACACACACTTATACAAACACACACACACACCACACACCCACACCATACACCCCCCCCCTTATACACACTTACACGCACTTTTCACACACCCTAGTTTTCTACGTTAATTTTTCTGGAACAAACCAGTTTCTTTACTTATGTTTAAGACAATGATGTAAATTTGTTTGTTACAGGTTTATAAAAACAAAAAACAAAAACAAAATGTTTGTTTAATTAGTGTTTTAAGTCATTAATGAAGTTATCTGTGTTTTAATCCGGTTTAAAGGAACAATGTTGTGTGTCTTAGAACAAACGGTCTGTTATATATATATATATATATATATATATATATATTATGGGTAAACACTGTAAGGAACATAAGAATGGAGGAAACTGCAGCGGGCATATTGGCCCATACTGGGCAGTCCCGTTTACACCCAACCCCTATTGCTCATATAAGCATCCAACTACTCTGTTTCCAAACCAGTGTTTACCTATTTCGCGCCTAAATCTAAATTTGTCTAATTTAAAACCATTGTTACGAGTTCACTCCTGGTTGGATAGTTTGAGTACCTTTGTAATGTCCCCTTTGTTTAGCCCTGACTTCCATTTATACACCTCTATCAGGTCGCCCCTCGCTCTACGTCTCTCGAGGGAGTGCAAATTAAGATGCTTTAACCTGTCTCTATACTCAAGGTTCCTAATGCCCGGGATTAGTCTTGTCATTCTCCTCTGAATTCTTCCCAAGGATTCAATATCCATTCTGTAATACGGTGACCAGAACTGAACTGCGTAATCCAGGTGAGGTCTCACAAGCGCAAGATGTAATCTTAAGATGACCTCGCTAGTCTTGTAACTAACACTCCTTTGTATGAACCCAAGTACTTTATTAGCCTTGTTACGAGCAAAAACACATTGTTTACTTGGCTTAAGGTTCCTACTTATCATTACTCCTAAATCTCTCTCGTAGTCGGATTTCTCTATGGCATCGTTGTTCATCTGGTATCTGGTTTCCCTGATACCAGATGAACAACGATGTATGTGTGTGTGTAATATTAATAATAATTAACGGTTTATTGAAAAAGTTCTGCAGCCCGAAGGCTGAAAATATACATTGGACATAAATGACTTATTACATACATTGGTGGTTTAACAAAAGCTTTCATTAGAGAAAGGTAAAGGATCATACAGTGAACATACAGATTAATGTTTACAGTGGAGGTCACGTAGATCTTGTACGCTGAGGTGTTGAACAGCAGACACGTTGTGTAGTAACTCCGTCACAGATGGTGTTATGAGGGGCCTGACGTGGTGTAGTAATTCCCTCACAGGTGGTGTTATGAGGGGCATCACGTGGTGTAGTAATTCCCTCACAGATGGTGTTATGAGGAACCTCACATGATGCTGTAGCAACTCATTCACTACGTCGTGTCGTAGCATCATGGGGACACCACATGGGCTGGTGTCACCTCACTCACTCAAGTGAGTGAGGTGTGGTCCCAGGCCTCCCTATCGTGGACAGATTAACACACAGCTGGTATTGTTGAGTCTCAGGGGCAGTTATCACTGGGTACCTGGGACCTCACTGTGTGAAGGTTAGCTTGGGTACGACTCAGCTGTTACTGTCGAATTGTTTTTCACTGACTTAAGCACTGTTCACCACTATTCAACACTGGTTCCATTCCTTTCCTAAATGAAATAGTAACTTCTGGCGAGAACTTACTGATGTTCCGGTGGGGAGGAGGGATTCAGGGGAGGGAGCTGGTATAGGCCAACATAACAGTTGACCTGGCTGCTCCCAGAGGAGCGCCAGGTACGTCTTGACCCTTCGGTGGTCAAGGATGATATGTGTGTGTGTGTGTGTGTGTGAAGTTAAGAGACATCTTAAGTGACAGGTGTTAAGTAAAGTAGCAGGTGTTAAGTGACAGGTGTTGGAGGTGTGAGTGTTGTGCCCTTACGTAAAATGTGGTTGGCTGTAATCTTGAAATCGCACCCAGCAAATCTATTTTTTGACCAGAGAAGTGAGGTGTGTTGGAGTCTGGTGTGGTGTGTAGCTTCGCCGCACCTACCGTACCTCTCCTCACTTCACGTACCTCACCTCACCTATCGTACCTCACGTTACCTCATCTCACCTCACCTCACCTACCAAGCCTCATAGACCTCACATCAGCTGACCTACAGTCACCTCACCAGAATGTATGGGGAACCTTTTTAGTAATTTGCAACGTCCTCAACAGTGACTCAATCGATTCTTAAAACATTTTTCTCAAGTCTCCTCCCCCCTTCTCCCCCCTCCCTTTCCTCTCCCCTCTCCCCGCGCCGTGAGATAACAGGGTGTTGGTTTGAGGTGTTATCGTCTGGAGAGATGGAGATAACAGTAACATACATCTCTCTCTCTCTCTCTCTCTCTCTCTCTCGATGAAACGACATTTGTGATAACTCTTGTGTTTACCTGGCCATAAAGGTGATCTTGTTAACCCCGCCCCACCCCATGAGATCGAGGAGCAACTTTTTTTTATTATTGTTTCTGCTGGCTCTAAAACTTGAATGAATATCACCACCACTACCACACACATCCACCACCACCGCACCCACATCCACCTCAACTACCACTACTACCACCACCCCACACACATCCACCGCACCCACATCCACCTCAGCCGCCACCACCACCACCTACATCCACCACCACCACCACCCCACACACATCCACCTCACACACATCCACCTCAACCACTACCACCACCACTACCCCCCCCCCCTCACACACACACAAACACAAGTCCCCACACTAGTCTCGATGTGCGATGGGTCGTGGTGGGGGAGGGGTCGTGATGGAGGATGGGTCGTGGTGGGGGAGGGGTCGTGATGGAGGATGGGTCGTAATGGAGGATGGGTCGTGGTGGGGGAGGGGTCGTGATGGAGGATGGGTCGTGATGGAGGATGGGTCGTGGTGGGGGAGGGGTCGTGATGGAGGATGGTTCGTGGTGGGGGAGGAGGGTGTAGCAATTATACTTATTTATACTCTAATTATATCAATATTTTATTCCTTTTTTTTGGTAATTCTCTTTCTTATTTCTTTTTCTACTCATTTTCCTTACTTTAATCAACCATTTCTTTCTTTCTTCAATTCGTATTCTTACAGTTTTATCATTTCTTTTCGTCTTTATTCGTTTGTTCTTTCTTTACATTTACACGGGGTGAGTAAGGAGGTGGGGAAGAATGCGGGTGAGGGGAAGAGGAAGAGAGAGAGAGAGAGAGAGAGAGAGAGAGAGAGAGAGAGAGAGAGAGAGAGTGTTAGCTCCCCGTCCATGTGGTCAGCCGCCACATTGGGGGTCGGTTGGGAGACAGGAGACAGGAGAAGAGAATATAAACTGGATGAATGGATTAACAGTCAATACCTCACTACATAAATTTATCATACAGGTATTTTAAGCGTCTGGTTCATATTCATTTACCTTCACTTGATTATAATAACTCAATGTGTATTTTCACTTATTTAGGTTAGGTTAGGTTACACAAATCTCATAAAACACATCATTATTTACTCTAAAAACATGACGTTATTACAATGGAGCAATCTGGACCGAGGTTGGGCTTATGGGGGGGGGGGGGGGGTAGAGAGGTCGTGTGAGAGAGGGAGGGTCGTGTGGGAGTGAGAGGAGTCGTATGGGAGTAGTCATGATAGGAGGGAGGGGTCGTGATGGAGGGTTCATGGGGGAGAGCGATCGTCTGGGAGGCGTAGTGATGGAGGGGGAGGTGGTCGTGTGGGAGGAGAGGAGTCGTCTAGGAAGGGGTCGTGATTGGAGGAAAGGTTTGTGATGGAGGGTTCATGGGGGAGAACGATCGTCTGGGAGGCGTAGTGATGGAGGGGGAGGTGGTCGTGTTCGAGAAAAGTCGTCTAAGAGGGGTCGTGTTCGAGAGGAGATGAGTCGTCTTAAAGGGGTCGTGATAGGGGGGAAAGGGGATGGGGGAGGGAGCGTATAAGGTAGGTAAGTGTAAGCCAACCTGGGCACATTATTACTGGCAAGGGCAGAGCCATACCTTGCCTTGTCATAGCACCGACTGCATCCATGACCACAGTTGTGACTTGGTCGAGTTACCTTGATGTACTTTCACTCTTATGTTCTCTTGTTTAGTGTTCTGTTCGGTGTTATCTTGTTCAGTGTTCTGTTCGATGTTCTCTTGTTCAGTGTTGTTCGACGTTCTTTTGTTCAGTGTTTTCTTTTGATCTGTTGTTCAGTGTTCTGTTCGATGTTCTCTTTTTCAGTGTTCTATTCGATGTTCTCTTGTTCAGTGTTCGTGTTCTGTTCTTCTACTTGTTTTCCTCTTTGTTTTTTATTTGTTTGTTTGCGTTATTGTTTCTTCTTGTTTCTTGTTGTTATTGTTGGTTATTTTTTTCTCTTTTACTATTTTTGTCCTATTTCTTCTCTAGTACTATTTTGTCCTATTATTTTCTTCTCTATTACCATTTTTCCCTAATATTTCACTACGTACTTATATAATTGTCTTGCCTGGTTGAGTCACTCGTCTGCCTCTGGCCACACGACAGGGTTACTGAGTCATCCTGAGTCACCTGTCTGTCTGGAGGGAGGGAAGGAAGGAAGGAAGGAAGGCAGGAAGGAAGGAAGGAAGGAAGGAAGGAAGGAAGGAAGGGAGAGGATGACATTAGGATGGATAGATAGAAGGAAGAAATGTAGGAGGGGAGGGAGGGTTTGTAAGAATTAAAGGGGAGGGATGGAAATATGAGGGAGAATGGAAGGAGGGGGTGTTGGGGAAGGATGGAGGGAAGGAAAGAGGGAGGGAGAAAGGGGGTGAGGATGTAGAGGGCATACTGTGGTTAACATCATGTCTGTTGTCCTTATTATATATAAAAGTTGTCCTTAAAGAAGTGTGTGTGTGTGTGTGTGTGGACTATATACGTATACGAGGATTAAACATGTGGGGCCGTGTATGCAAGGGAAGCGATGATGTTGCTGCGGAAAAGCACCCACAAGGGGGGGAGGGGAGTATGCATACAAAGGATGGGTGTATGTCTGTCTGGAACACACACACACACACACACACACATGGGCTAATGTGTATGGAGTATACAATTAGGGTGTATATAAAATCACTTAATATTGCATTCTGTATAAGCAGGTCCATACAAGTGTGTGTGTGTGTGTGTGTGTGTGTGTGTGAAAATCCCAGTCCTTAGTAAAATTTAGTAAATTATGTAAGAGGATAGCCTGATGCTAGTTTAAATGTATATCTTTAATACTTCATTCACGGCATTCACTATGGGGTGGGATGGGAGGGGTGACGATACACAGAATTAATATATATGTATTTATACTGGTGTTTATAGCGTGTATGACCTAGTCCATACAGTGAGGTGGTGAGTCGTAGCGTGAGATAGTGAATAGTGAGGGGGGGGGGCGAGGTGGAGAGCGGGGGCGGGGGAGGAGAGAGTGGGAGACGGGAGGGAGGGGGAAGGGGGCGGTTGTGGCAGGTGTCCGGGCAGTCTAGACATCGGAGCCCGCAGACAGAACCCGCCAGACAGCGGCGGCGGCTGAGGCACGAGTGGGGAGGGGGGACGGAGTGGGTGAGAGGGGTGGGGAGTAGACCACTCAATATTTACCATTGTGAGAGGAAGTGCACAATAATACGTCATACAAATAGACGCATTAGTGGTGTTTTTTACTTGTTTATTGTTGTTGTTGTTTGTTGAGGTATAATACAGTGTAGTGAGTGTGTTTGTTAGGAAGATAGCCGTGTGTGTTTGCTGTCTGTGTTTGTGTTTTAAAGATAGTGATGTGTGTGTTTGTGTTATAATGATAGTGGTGTGTTTGTGTTATAATGATAGTGGTGTGTTTGTGTTATAATGATAGTGGTGTGTGTGTTATAATGATAGTGGTGTGTGTGTTATAATGATAGTGGTGTGTTTGTGATATAATGATAGTGGTGTGTGTGTTATAATGATAGTGGTGTGTGTGAGTTATAATGATAGTGGTGTGTGAGTTATAATGATAGTGGTGTGTTTGTGTTATAATGATAGTGGTGTGTGTGTTATAATGATAGTGGTGTGTTTGTGTTATAATGATAGTGGTGTGTTTGTGTTATAATGATGGTGTGTTTGTGTTATAATGATAGTGGTGTGTTTGTGATATAATGATAGTGGTGTGTGTGAGTTATAATGATAGTGGTGTGCGTGTTATAATGATAGTGGTGTGTGTTATAATGATGGTGTGTTTGTGTTATAATGATAGTGGTGTGTTTGTGATATAATGATAGTGGTGTGTGTGTTATAATGATAGTGGTGTGTTTGTGTTATAATGATAGTGGTGTGCGTGTTATAATGATAGTGGTGTGTGTGTTATAATGATAGTGGTGTGTTTGTTATAATGATAGTGGTGTGTTTGTGTTATAATGATAGTGGTGTGTTTGTTATAATGATAGTGGTGTGTTTGTGTTATAATGATAGTGGTGTGTGTGTTATAATGATAGTGGTGTGTGTGTTATAATGATAGTGGTGTGTTTGTGATATAATGATAGTGGTGTGTGTGTTATAATGATAGTGGTGTGTGTGAGTTATAATGATAGTGGTGTGCGTGTTATAGTGATAGTGGTGTGTGTTATAATGATGGTGTGTTTGTGTTATAATGATAGTGGTGTGTTTGTGATATAATGATAGTGGTGTGTGTGAGTTATAATGATAGTGGTGTGCGTGTTACAATGATAGTGGTGTGTGTTATAATGATGGTGTGTTTGTGTTATAATGATAGTGGTGTGTTTGTGATATAATGATAGTGGTGTGTTTGTGATATAATGATAGTGGTGTGTGTGTTATAATGATAGTGGTGTGTTTGTGTTATAATGATAGTGGTGTGTTTGTTATAATGATAGTGGTGTGTTTGTGTTATAATGATAGTGGTGTGTGTGTTATAATGATAGTGGTGTGTTTGTGCTATAATGATAGTGGTGTGTGTGTTATAATGATATTGGTGTGGTTGTGTTATAATGATAGTGGTGTGTTTGTATTATAATGATAGTGGTGTGTGTTTGTTATAATGATAGTGGTGTGTTTGTGTTATAATGATAGTGGTGTGTGTGTTATAATGATAGTGGTATGTTTGTGTTATAATGATAGTGGTGTGTTTGTGTTATAATGATAGTGGTGTGTTTGTGTTATAATGATAGTGGTGTGTGTGTTATAATGATAGTGGTGTGTTTGTGTTATAATGATAGTGGTGTGTTTGTGTTATAATGATAGTGGTGTGTTTGTGTTATAATGATAGTGGTGTGTTTGTGTTATAATGATAGTGGTGTGTTTGTGTTATAATGATAGTGGTGTGTGTGTTATAATGATAGTGGTATGTTTGTGTTATAATGATAGTGGTGTGTGTGTTATAATGATAGTGGTGTGTTTGTGTTATAATGATAGTGGTGTGTTTGTGTTATAATGATAGTGGTGTGTGTGTTATAATGATAGTGGTGTGTTTGTGTTATAATGATAGTGGTGTGTGTGTTATAATGATATTGTGTTTTTTTTTTAAGAATTTTTGAAAATGTTAATAATTATTTTGTGGTGAAAGATATTAGAGGAGTTACAGACTTGTTGACTTTATAGTTATGAGTTACAGCCTTGTGATGAGAGAGAGTGTGGGAGGTGGGAAGGTGCGAGAGTGTTGGGGGAGGTGGGAAGGTGCGAGAGTGTGGGGGAGGTGGGAAGGTGCGAGAGTGTGGGGGGAGGTGGCAAGGTGCGAGAGTGTGGGGGAGGGTGGCAAGGTGCGAGAGTGTGGGGGAGGGTGGCAAGGTGCGGGAGTGTGGGGGAGGGTGGCAAGGTACGAGAGTGGGGGGGGGAGAGTGGCAAGGTGCGAGAGTGGGGGAGGTGGCAAGGTGCGAGAGTGTGGGGGAGGGTGGCAAGGTGCGGGAGTGTGGGGGAGGGTGGCAAGGTGCGAGAGTGGGGGGAGGGTGGCAAGGTGCGAGTGTGGGGGGAGGGTGGCAAGGTGCGAGAGTGTGGGGGAGGGTGGCAATGTGCGAGAGTGGGGCAAGGTGCAAGAGTGTGGGGGGAGGGTGGCAAGGTGCGAGAGTGTGGGGGGAGGGTGGCAAGGTGCGTGAGTGTCGGGGAAGGGTGGCAAGGTGCGAGAGTGTCGGGGAAGGGTGGCAAGGTGCAAGAGTGTGGGAGAAGGGTGGCAAGGTGCGAGAGTGTGGGGGGTGGGTGGCAAGGTGCGAGAGTGGGGGTGGCAATGTGCGTGAGTGGGGGGTAGCAAGGTGCGAGAGTGTTGGGGGAGGGTGGCAATGTGCGAGAGTGGGGGGAGGGTGGCAATGTGCGAGAGTGGGGGAGGTGGCAAGGTGCGAGTGTTGGGGAGGGTGGCAAGATGCGAGAGTGGGGGGAGGGTGGCAAGGTGCGAGAGTGGGGGGGGTGGGTGGCAAGGTGCGAGTGTGTGTGGGGGAGAGTGGCAAGGTGCGAGAGTGTGGGGGGTGGGTGGCAAGGTGCGAGTGTGTGTCGGGGAGGGTGGCAATGTGCGAGAGTGTGGGGGGAGGGTGGCAAGGTGCGAGTTTGTGTGGGGGAAGGGTGGCAATGTGCGAGAGTGTGGGAGACGGGTGGCAAGGTGAGAGTGTGTGGGGGGAGGGTGGCAAGGTGCGAGAGTGTGGTGGAAGGGTGGCAAGGGGTGAGAGTGCGGGGGAAGGGTGGCAAGGTGCGAGTGTGTGTGGGGGACGATGGCAAGGTGTGAGAGTATGGGAAGGGTGGCAAGGTGCGAGTGAGTGTGTGGGGAGCGTGCCAAGGTGCGAGTGTGTATTTGGGGAGGGGGTTATGAGTGTGTTTGTGTGTGTGTATAGGTGGATGAGTGTGTGGGGAGAGGAGTGGGGTGCGGGAAGGGTATGGTATCATGATATCAGTAAGGTGGGGGAAGGTGTGCCTACCACTGCCACAGTATCCAGTGGAAGGCCACACCGTAAATATGTCACACACACACACACACATCTGGTCTTTAACATGACTGGTGCGGTTTTGCGACTGCATGTCAGTAATGTTGAGAGGAGGAGCTGCTGCGTTAGTGCGTGCGTGCGTGCATTCGAGGGCTAGGCGGTGTCCGTGCGTGTGTGCGTGCGCGAGCTGGGAGTCGGATGCGAGAGAGGGGTTAGGGCGGGCGATGCGCACGAGGACCTGGACGAGTGTCACTACCCCCATGACCTAGCAGGGCCGCCTGCAGCAGGACAGACAAGAAAGCGGCCAGGAGGAGTGTGTGCAGACGGCGGCGGGAGCTCCTGGCACCCACGGCGGCTATGGCGGTGGCTGGGCCAATAAAAAATGGCGGTGAGCGTGTGTGGGTCCGCCGCCGCGCGGCCGCACCGCTGCCACTCAGTCAGTCGCGCCGCCGATCTCAGCAGGGCTATACGCGCTGCTCCGCCGTCTTGTCACCGCCACTGCCTCAACCTCCAGCCTGCCGCTTCCGTCTACCCGGGTGGTGGTAGGGCATAGTGGAGCCGGCGCAACGCCTCCATTCCCACCACCGCCGCTGTCTCCGTCTCTACCACCACCAACATTTCCACCACCAGTAACACCACTCTACCAACAGTGTATCACACAGTCCAAGAAGATCTGCCAGTGTGTCCCAGAGTGGCTGCCAAATAGCTCGCCACGGTGCCTCGACAACGCCTAGTATCCACCACCACCACCACCACCGCCGCCGTCACCGCCACCACTACCACCACCACTACTACCACCACCTTCACCTCCCTCAAAAGAACCACCGTCGCCTCCTATCCACCAGCAGTAGTTCCTTCACCAACACGGCGCTCCTCCAACACAGCCGCCAAGATGTGGAACAGCGTGACCGAGTGCTGTTTAAGGATCGCCAACCACTTCTCACGGAGGAAGAGTGTACGATGCTTCTGTTGTCTCGTACTGGAGTGTGTGTGCCTGCCTCAACCTTTGCATGCCTGCTTTCAACATGTTAACTAAATGGATTAAGTGAAAATAATAATAAATAAATAAATAAATAAATATATATATATATATATATATATATATATATATATATATATATATATATATATATATGATAAAAGAATAACGCCACCCAGTGTGTGTGGAGGCGGATGTGTCACACACACACGCAAAAGTTTCATCGAGTAGCGTGCACTATCTTTCGTCCTTGTGCACGCCAATCCAGCCCGTCCTGTGCACAGTGCTCGACACGTACATGGTGTGCACCAGTGAGGAGGTCTTGACTGGTTGGTACCTCGACTGCGCTGCGCATGTGAGTCGACGAGGGCGGGCTATTTGCAACCAGTAATATAGTGGCCTCGTGCATTCGCCAGCTGGCTCTTAACAACAACAAGGGCGTATGTGTCTAAAGTGCCTCCAAGGACGAAAATGCCGTTTCTGAGCTCGTAAAACTCGACTACTTGGGCCCATATCTGACCTGTGTCATTTTTAGTTTCCTATTGCCCAGGAATTAAGAGCCGCAATGATACTTTCTTCATTCTTAATTCTTTTCTTTGTAAAACATTTTGAGTCAAGATTTCTTCAAGTTCACTTTATTTAGTTTCGTTTTTATTAATATTTTGGTCGAGTCGGTGTGGTGAAGAAAAAAAAAGGAAGTGAAAATGAAAGTGTTTGAAGTGAATCGTGAGTGTGTGAGGTGGCCGAATTTTTTAGAAAGGGACGAACAGCAGGTAATGTGAATCTGTTTTAATTTGTCACAGTTTTTAAAGACCTGTCACATCACTGTAAACTTTTATCTGGTTGTTGGTGGATGTGGTGATGATGCTCTCAAGAATAATCTCAAGGTTGTTCAGTACTCCCACCACCACATACTGTCTCCTTCACCACATCCAGTTCGACCACACACACACACACAGTCAGTCAGTCAGTCAGTCAAACAACCACCACACCCACCACCACAACTAGTCCAACCACCACTACGACCACCACACCCACCCACCCACCACCACAACCAGTCCAACCACCACTACGACCACCACACCCACCCACCACAACCAGTCCAACCACCAACACATTCACCACAACTTCTTCAACCACTACCACACCCACCCACCACAACCAGTCCAACCACCATCACAACCAGTCCAACCACCATCACAACCAGTTCAACCATCACCACACCCACCACAACTAGTCCATCCTCCACCACACAAACCACAACTAGTTAGCCACCACACAACCAGCCCAACCATTGCTACAACGAGTTCATCTACCACCACACCCACCATAACCAGTTCAACAACCACCACAGCCAGTCCAACCACCACTACAACCACCACCACACCCAGTCAACTACCATCACATCCACCACAACCAGTCCAATCACCACCACAGCTACTACAAATTGTTCAACCACTACCACATCCACCACAACTAGTTCAACCACCATCACAACCAGTCCAACTACCACCACGACCAGTCGAACAACCACCACAACCTGATCAATCAACACTATGTTAGGCGGTGTCAGTATTTACCACCATTTTACCACAATGTCAACTGCCATCACTCCCACCATAGCAACCTCCACTACCACCCCAGTCTCTACCACCATCAATTCCGCTTCTTTGCCACCACTATTTCACCTAATTTGCCTGCCACCAATAGCCCTACTGTCTACTACTATTATTCCACACAACTGTCTGCCACCACTACCTCACACTATTGTCTGCCACCACTACCTCACACTATTATCTGCCATCACTACCTCACTATTGTCTGCCACCACTACCTCACACTATTATCTGCCATCACTACCTCACTATTGTCTGCCACCACTACCTCACTATTGTCTGCCACCACTACCTCACACTATTATCTGCCACCACTACCTCACTATTGTCTGCCACCACTACCTCACACTATTATCTGCCACCACTACCTCACACTATTATCTGCCACCACTACCTCACACTATTATCTGCCACCACTACCTCACTATTGTCGACCACCACAACTTCACACTATTGTCTGCCACCAATAACATTAAAGTTTGCCACTACTTTCTCAGACTATTGTCTGCCACCAGTGCCCACCACTACCCCATTGTATCTGACACCAATAAAACTATAGTTTGCCACCACCACCTCACCATTGTCTGCCACCAATTACACTATGGTCTGCCACCAATAACACTATGGTCTGCCACCAATAACACTATGGTCTGCCATCAATAACACTATGGTCTGCCATCAATAACACTATGGTCTGCCACCAATAACACTATGGTCTGCCATCAATAACACTATGGTCTGCCACCAATAACACTATGGTCTGCCACCAATAACACTATGGTCTGCCACCAATAACACTATGGTCTGCCATCAATAACACTATGGTCTGCCATCAATAACACTATGGTCTGCCACCAATAACACTTTGGTCTACCACCAATAACACTATTAGCTGCCACCAATAACACTATGGTCTGCCACCAATAACACTATGGTATGCAATCAATAACACTATGGTCTGCCACCAATAACACTATTAGCTGCCACCACTACCTCACTATTATCTGCCACCACAACCCTATGCACAGCGTAACCACCACTATCACCATTTTTACCAACATTACCACCATTATTACCAACATTACCACCACCCCCATCATTAATACCAACAGTATCGCCACCATTACCCCAACCATTGCCACTATCGCTATTGCCATCACCACTATTATTGCCACCTTCACCACCATTAGTACTAACATTTCTACGACTACCACTATCACCACCAGTGAGACCGATACAGCCACCACAGTACCACCAATAGTGTCACCACCCCCAGTACCACCCATAGAGCCACCCACAGTGCCACCACCACAGTTTCACCCATAGTGCCACCACCACCTGTACCACCCTTAGTGCCAACACCACCATCAGTGCCACCACAGTACCACCAATAGTGCCACCACCACCAGTACCATCCTTAGTGCTACCTCAACCAGTACCACCCATAGTGCCACCACCCCCAGTACCACCCATAGTGCCACCACTACAATTAGCACCACCATCAGTGCCACCACTACCAGTACTACTCATAGTGCCACCACAACCAGTACCACCCATAGTGCCACCACCACCACTCTTAGTGCCACCACAACCAGTACCACCCATAGTGCCACCACCACCTGTACCATCCATAGTGTCAACACCACCTGTACCACCCATAGTGCCACCACCAAAGTACCACACATAGTGCCACCACCACCAGTACCACCCATAGTGCCACCACTAAAGTACCATCCATAGTGCCACAACAACCAGTACCATCCATAGTGCCACCACCACTAGTACTACCCTTAGTGCCAACACCACCATCAGTGCCACCACAGTACCACCCATAGTGCCACCACCACCACCACCCATAGTGCCACCACCAGAGTACTAACCATAGTGCCACTACCACAGTACCAGCTATAGTGCCACCACCACAGTACCACCCATAGTACCACCACCACAGTTCCACCACCACAGTTCCACCCATAGTACCACCACCACCCCCCATAGTACCACTACCACCACAGTACCACCCATAGTGCCACCACCACCACCTATAGTGCCACCACCGCAGTACCACCCATAATGCCACCACCACAGTACCACCCATAGTACCACCTCCACAGTACCACCCATAGTGCCACCACCACAGTACCACCCTTAGTGCCACCACCACAGTACCACCCATAGTGCCACCACCACCAGTACCACCCATAGTGCCACCACCACCTGTAGTGCCACCACCACCTGTAGTGCCACCACCACCAGTACCACCCATAGTACCACTACCACCCATAGTGCCACCACCACCTGTAGTGCCACCACCACCAGTACCACCCATAGTGCCACCACCACCTGTAGTGCCACCACCACCAGTACCACCCATAGTACCACTACCACCCATAGTACCACTACCACCCATAGTGCCACCACCACATTACCACCCATAGTTTCACCACCACAGTACCACCCATAGTGCCACCACCACCAGTACCACCCATAGTGCCACCACCACCAGTTCTACCCATAGTTCCACCATAGTGCCACCACCACCACCCATAGTGGCACCACCACATTACCACCCATAGTTTCACCACCACAGTTCCACCCATAGTGCCACCACCACAGTACTACCTATAGTGCCACCACCACAGTACCACCCATAGTACCATCACTACAGTACCACCCATAGTGCCACCACCACAGTACCACCACCACCAGTACCACCCATAGTACCACCGCCACCTATAGTGCCACCACCACCTGTACCACCCATAGTGCCACCACCACCTGTACCACCCATAGTGCCACTACCACCAGTACCACTCATAGTGCCACCACCACCAATACCACCCATAGTGCCACCACCACCTATAGTGCCACCACCACCAATACCACCCATAGTACCACTACCACCCATAGTGCCACCACCACAGTACCACCTTTAGTGCCACCACCACAGTACCACCCATAGTGCCACCACAACAGTACCACCCATAGTGCCACCACCACAGTACCACTACCAGCACAGTACCACACATAGTACCACCACCACAGTACCACCCATAGTTCCACCACCACCTATAGTGCCACCACCACCAATACCGCCCATAGTACCACTACCACCCATAGTGCCACCACCACAGTACCACCACCACAGTACCACCCATAGTGCTACCACCACAGTACCACCCATAGTGGCACCACCACATTACCACCCATAGTGGCACCACCACATTACCACCCATAGTGCCACCACCACAGTACCACCCATAGTCCCACCACCATCAGTACCACCCATAGTACCACCACCACCACCAGTTCTACCCATAGTTCCACCCATAGTGCCACCACCACCACCTATAGTGCCACCAGCACAGTACCACCCATAGTTTCACCACCACAGTACCACCCATAGTGCCACCACCACCAGTACCACCCATAGTGCCACCACCACCAGTTCTACCCATAGTTCCACCCATAGTGCCACCACCACCACCTATAGTGCCACCACCACAGTACCACCCATAGTGGCACCACCACCAGTACCACCCATAGTACCACCACCACCAGTTCTACCCATAGTTCCACCCATAGTGCCACCACCACCACCCATAGTGGCACCACCACATTACCACCCATAGTTTCACCACCACAGTTCCACCCATAGTGCCACCACCACAGTACTACCTATAGTGCCACCACCACAGTACCACCCATAGTACCATCACTACAGTACCACCCATAGTGCCACCACCACAGTACCACCCATAGTGCCACCACCACCAGTACCACCCATAGTACCACCGCCACCTATAATGCCACCACCACCTGTACCACCCATAGTGCCACCACCACCTGTACCACCCATAGTGCCACCACCACAGTACCACCCATAGTGCCATTACCACCAGTACCACTCATAGTGCCACCAGCACAGTACCACCCCCCCAGTACCACCCATAGTGCCGCCACCACAGTACCACCCATAGTGCCACCACCACATTACCACCCATAGTTTCACCACCACAGTACCACCCATAGTGCCACCACCACCAGTACCACCCATAGTGCCACCACCACCAGTTCTACCCATAGTTCCACCATAGTGCCACCACCACCACCACCCATAGTGGCACCACCACATTACCACCCATAGTTTCACCACCACAGTTCCACCCATAGTGCCACCACCACAGTACTACCTATAGTGCCACCACCACAGTACCACCCATAGTACCATCACTACAGTACCACCCATAGTGCCACCACCACAGTACCACCACCACCAGTACCACCCATAGTACCACCGCCACCTATAGTGCCACCACCACCTGTACCACCCATAGTGCCACCACCACCTGTACCACCCATAGTGCCACCACCACAGTACCACCCATAGTGCCATTACCACCAGTACCACTCATAGTGCCACCACCACCAATACCACCCATAGTGCCACCACCACCTATAGTGCCACCACCACCAATACCACCCATAGTACCACTACCACCCATAGTGCCACCACCACAGTACCACCTTTAGTGCCACCACCACAGTACCACCCATAGTGCCACCACAACAGTACCACCCATAGTGCCACCACCACAGTACCACTACCAGCACAGTACCACACATAGTACCACCACCACAGTACCACCCATAGTTCCACCACCACCTATAGTGCCACCACCACCAATACCGCCCATAGTACCACTACCACCCATAGTGCCACCACCACAGTACCACCACCACAGTACCACCCCCACAGTACCACCCATAGT
The DNA here is from genome assembly GCA_958450375.1 of Homarus gammarus. Classification (NCBI taxonomy): domain Eukaryota; kingdom Metazoa; phylum Arthropoda; class Malacostraca; order Decapoda; family Nephropidae; genus Homarus; species Homarus gammarus. The sequence goes on along the minus strand of CAUDMG010001248.1, from coordinate 86,395 downwards.
GGCACCACCACATTACCACCCATAGTGGCACCACCACATTACCACCCATAGTGCCACCACCACAGTACCACCCATAGTGCCACCACCATCAGTACCACCCATAGTACCACCACCACCACCAGTTCTACCCATAGTTCCACCCATAGTGCCACCACCACCACCTATAGTGCCACCAGCACAGTACCACCCATAGTTTCACCACCACAGTACCACCCATAGTGCCACCACCACCAGTACCACCCATAGTGCCACCACCACCAGTTCTACCCATAGTTCCACCCATAGTGCCACCACCACCACCTATAGTGCCACCACCACAGTACCACCCATAGTGGCACCACCACCAGTACCACCCATAGTACCACCACCACCAGTTCTACCCATAGTTCCACCCATAGTGCCACCACCACCACCCATAGTGGCACCACCACATTACCACCCATAGTTTCACCACCACAGTTCCACCCATAGTGCCACCACCACAGTACTACCTATAGTGCCACCACCACAGTACCACCCATAGTACCATCACTACAGTACCACCCATAGTGCCACCACCACAGTACCACCCATAGTGCCACCACCACCAGTACCACCCATAGTACCACCGCCACCTATAATGCCACCACCACCTGTACCACCCATAGTGCCACCACCACCTGTACCACCCATAGTGCCACCACCACAGTACCACCCATAGTGCCATTACCACCAGTACCACTCATAGTGCCACCAGCACAGTACCACCCCCCCAGTACCACCCATAGTGCCGCCACCACAGTACCACCTATAGTGCCACCAGTACCACCCATTGTGCCACCACCACCCACCAGTGCCACAACCACAATACCACCCATAGTGCCACCACCACCCACCAGTGCCACCACCACAACCATAGTACCACCTATAGTGCCACCAGTACCACTCATTGTGCCACCACCATCCACCAGTGCCACCACCACAACCACAGTACCACCCATAGTGTCACCACCACCCAACAGTGCCACCACCACAGTACCACCCATTCTGCCACCACAACAATACCACACAGTGCGCCGACCAAATTACCACCCATAGTACCACCACCACCAGTGCCACCACCACAGTACCACCCACAGTGCCACCATCACCTGTACCACCCATAGTGCCACCACCAGTACCAACCCTTAGTGCCACCACCACAGTACCACCAATACTGCCACCACAACAGTACCACCCATATTGCCACCATCACCACCCATAGTGCCACCACCACCACCCATAGTGCCACTACCACATTTCCACCCAATGTGCCACCACAACATTTCCACCAAAAGTGCCACCACCACATTTCCACCAAATAGTGCCACCACCACATTTCTACCTATAGTGCCACCACCACATTACCACCCACAGTGCCATCATCATTACCCCCCATAGTGCCCCCACCATCACCATTACTACCCATAGTTCCTCCACAATCACCATTACTACCCATAATGCCACCACCATCACCACCAGTAACACCCAGTGCCACCACCACTAGCACAATACCAACCATAGTGCCACAACCATACCAGCACCGTACCAACCCTAATGCCACCACCACCAAGACCACCTATACTGCCGGCCACCACCACCACCCATAGTGCCAACACCACCACCACCTATAGTACCACCACCACAGTACCACCCATAAGTGCCACCACCACCAGTACCACTCATAGTACCACCACCACCACCAGTACCACCCATAGTACCATCACAACAGCACCACTCATAGTGCCACCACCACAGTACCACCCATATTGCCACCACCACCAGTACCACTCATAGTACCACCACCCCCACCAGTACCACCCATAGTACCATCACTACAGTACCACTCATAGTGCCACCACCACAGTACCACCCATAGTGCCACCACCACCAGTACCACTCATAGTTCCACCACCACCAACAGTACCACCCATAGTACCATCACTACAGTACCACTAATAGTGCCACCACCACAGTACCACCCATATTGCCACCACCGCAGTACCACCCATAGTGCTACTACCACCCACCAGTAACACCACCACAACCACAGTACTACCCATAGTGCCACCACCACCAGTACCACCCATAGTGCCACTACCACCACTACAACCCATAATGCCACCACCACCAGTACCACCCATAGTGCCACCACCACCTGTACCACCCATAGTGCCACCACCACCACCAGTTCCACCCATAGTGCCACCACCACCAGTACCACCTATAGTGCCACCACCACCACTACCACCCATAGTGCCACCACCACCACTACCACCCATAGTGTCACCACTACCTCCAATACCACCCATAGTGCCACCACCACCACTACCACCCATAGTGCCACCAGCACCAGTACCACCCATAGTACCATTACCACCTATAGTGCCACACCACAGTACCATCCATGGTGCCACCACCACAGTACCACCCATAGTGCCACCACCACCAGTACCACCCATAGTGCCACCAACCACCAGTACCAACCATAGTGCCACCACCACAGTACCACCCATAGTGCCACCACCACCAGTACCACCCATAGTGATCATTACCACCAGTACCACTCATAGTGCCACCAGCACAGTACCACCCATAGTGCCACCCCCCCAGTACCACCCATAGTGCCGCCACCATAGTACCACCTATAGTGCCACCAGTACCACCCATTGTGCCACCACCACCCACCAGTGCCATCACCACAACCACAGTACCACCCATATTGCCACCACCACCCACCAGTGCCACCACCACAACCACAGTACCACCCATAGTGTCACCACCACCCACCAGTGCCACCACCACAGCACCACCCATTCTGCCACCACAACAATACTACACAGTGCCACCACCAAATTACCACCCATACTTCCCCCACCACCAGTGCCACCCATAGTGCCAACACCACAGTACTACCATCACCTGTACCACCCATTGTGCCACTACCACCACCAGTACCACCCATAGTGCCACCACCACAGTACCACCAATACTGCCACCACCACCAGTACCAACCATAGTCCCACCATCATCGGTACCACCCATAGTGCCACCAGCACAGTACCACCCATAGTGCCACCAGCACAGTACCACCCATAGTGCCACCACCCCAGTACCACCCCTAGTGCCGCCACCACAGTACCACCTATAGTGCCACCAGTACCACTCATTGTGCCACCACCACCCACCAGTGCCACAACCACAGTACCACCCATAGTGTCACCACCACCCAACAGTGCCACCACCACAGTACCACCCATTCTGCCACCACAACAATACCACACAGTGCCCCCACCAAATTACCACCCATAGTACCACCACCACCAGTGCCACCCTAAGTGCCACCACCACAGTACCACCCACAGTGCCACCATCACCTGTACCACCCATAGTGCCACCACCAGTACCAACCCTTAGTGCCACCACCACAGTACCACCAATACTGCCACCACAACAGTACCACCCATATTGCCACCACCACCACCCATAGTGCCACCACCACCACCCATAGTGCCACTACCACATTTCCACCCAATGTGCCACCACCACATTTCCACCAAATAGTGCCACCAACACATTACCACCCACAGTGCCATCATCATTACCACCCATAGTGCCCCCACCATCACCATTACTACCTATAGTGCCGCCACCATCACCATTACTACCCATAGTGCCACTACCCTCACCACCAGTAACACCCAGTGCCACCACCTCTAGCACAATACCAACCATAGTGCCACAACCATACCAGCACCGTGCCAACCCTAGTGCCACCACCACCAAGACCACCTATAGTGCCGGCCACCACCACCACCCATAGTGCCAACACCATCAGAGCCACCATGTTACTTACACCACATTTACACTATGCTTTATAACTTTTCTACTCGGTATCGGAGTTAAGCTTGACAGGTGTTTTGCTTCGTGTTATAGATAGATAGAAGTTTACATTGATTCAGGATGTACATAAACAATACAGTGTGAATGTTTCTACTTATTGTCTTAGCTCACCATCACTCACTTTCTCTACACACCTTTTATCACTCACTTTCTCTATACACACCTTTTATCACTCACTTTCTCTACACCTTTTATCACTCACTTTCTCTACACACACCTTTTATCACTCACCTTCACCTTCATATTTATTTAATATTTTCGTTGATAGATTTCGTAATTTTTCCCTTTTATTCGATTTTCTCTTCCGGGAGTCTTTGTGGCCTTCTGATAAATTATGTTCAGCCACCCCAATTGCCACTATGATACCACCCCCGGCTCTAGTGGCACTGTAATATGTTATTGTTATTATTATTATTATTATTATTGTTGTTGTTGTTGTTGTTGTTTGTTTGTTTGTTTGTTTGTTTGTTTGTTAACCGAGGAAAAAACGTCTTTTAGCTCTTACACATTGGTTCAATATATAGTTGTGTTAGTCAGCTCTATACGCTGCATCTCGTGGCTCTTTGAACGACTGTGTTTACATCCTCCTCACCCCCCATGCCAAGGTAGCTATTCCACCCTCTTAGTATGGACGTAGTGGTCCCTTGAAGGTTGTTGTTGTGTGTGTGTGTGTGTGTGTGTGTGTGTGTGTGTGTGTGTGTGTCGGTGTCGGTCAGATCGATCCCAATCGCATTAGACCCCAGACTTACCTTCAACATAACCTGATCTAATTTAATTAACGTAACCTAACTTAACGATGTGGATTAGGATCGAATCCGAGTGGTTGGGATTATGGTGGAGCTTAGTTGGGACTCGCCCGCCCCCTCTTAGACCGGACAGCCCTTACTAGTCAGGGCTTCAGACTATTGCTTGAGGAACCTTGCAACCTTTGCCGTATGTTGAATATTGATTATCCTGCAAAACAATGTAACAGTGTAACATTGATCTAGACACTCTCCACTGTTTATATTTGTGTCTGTCTGTCAGTCGGTAAACATCATTCATTGTTGATATATTATTGACTGGAAAGTAAAGGCAGAAGACCGGTAGAAAGATGAAAGAAAATAAATTAATTTGCCTCATTGAAAATTTTTAACACTTAGTGACTTTTTGACAAATTGGCAACTCAGGCCTGCACGTTCTGGACTGGTTAGGACGAGTTGTGGACATGTCGAGTTTTTGTTGCAGCCAAGTACAGTATAGCAACATTCACTTTTATTATATCCAGCCTACTGCCCCCTACCCTCCACACCACCCCTGCACCACCCCACACCTTCCTTGCACAGCCCCACACTTCCCCTGCACCACACCTCCCCTACCCCACACCTCCCCTGCACCTGTCTTAGTCATTAGTGTTTTGGTTGTTGGCGGGCGTATGAGTGTGTTGGTGTTGGCGGGCGTATGAGAGTGTGTTGGTGTTGACGGGCGTATGAGTGTGTATTGGTGTTGACGGGCGTATGAGAGTGTGTTGGTGGGCGTATAAAAGTGTGTGTTGGTGTTGACGATTTGATAAGTGGGTGGGGTGGTGTTAGTGGGCGTATGAGGGTGAGGGTGGTGTTGCGGGTGGACAAGTGGGTGGGGTGGTGTTAGTGGGCGTATGAAGGTGAGGGTTGTGTTGTGGGTGTACAAGTGGGTGGGGTGGGCGTAGTGTTAGTGGGCGTATGAGGGTGAGGGTGGTGTTTCGGGTGTACTAGTGGGTGGGGTGGGGTGGTGTTAGTGGGCGTATGAAGGTGAGGGTTGTGTTGTGGGTGTACAAGTGGGTGGGGTGGGCGTAGTGTTAGTGGGCGTATGAGGGTGAGGGTGGTGTTGCGGGTGTACAAGTGGGTGGGGTGATGTTAGTGGGCGTATGAAGGTGAGGGTGGTGTTGTGGGTGTACAAGTGGGTGGGGTGGGCGTAGTGTTAGTGGGCGTATGAGGGTGAGGGTGGTGTTGCGTGTGTACGAGTGGGCGGGATGGTGTTGACGGGAGTATGAGGGTGGGGGTGGTGTTGCGTGTGTACGAGTGGGTTGGGTGATGTTAGTGGGCGTATGAGGGTGGTGTTGCGTGTGTACGAGTGGGTGGGTGGGGTTGACGGGAGTATGAGGGTGGTGTTGCGGGTGTACGAGAGGGTGGGGTGGTGTTAGTGGGCGTATGAGGGTGGTGTTGCGTGTGTACGAGTGGGTGGGGTGGTGTTGACGGGAGCATGAGCAGCTGCAGCAGCAGCCTGGCGTTAGGGAACCTGATGATAAATGTCTTTGTTTACTTCTCAGTGACATCACACTGTGCTTCATTATGATGGGCTGGTATTGGCTAGCTCTTCCACTTCATAGCGTGGCATTGACCTATTATAACGCTCCTTCCTTCACTTCCATGGCATAGGCCTATCACGTAACTCTTTCCTTTTTTTTCATGGCGTGTCATTGGCCTATCATGCCACTCATTCCTTCATTAGCCAATCATTCCGTACTTCACTTGTTTCATTAGAATGGTGTTGTATATCATAGCGTCTTGATTACGTTATATAAGTTCACTTATATCGCTGTGTTAGGTTCACTGTAAGATTAGTTAGAGTAGCTTCCAAAAAGTATCTTTTTTAACGATTTTGTGTGAGACAGTATGACACACGGGACGAAGGATTTGACGACCTTATGGAGACAAAAGGAGTAGCGGTGTTCATTTTGAAATCCATCGGCCCCCTCCTTAACGATACTTGTACATCTGTAACATGAGATCTTGTAACGTGGCGCATGTCTGTGGATGCCTGACCTTAACACGCTCACTTCAGGGAATACTGCCTGTAAGCACCTGGAGAGCTGTGCATACTGTACTGTATGTGGGTGACCCCGACTCCCATTACATTCTGACTTATCCTGACACCATAACCCCCCCCGCCAAGCCCCCCCCCCCCAGTCGTTAGGTTAGGTTAGGTTAGAATGAGTATTGGCAATATTCCTGATCAGTTTAATAATCGAGAAATAACTAGTCCAAGTTTGTTTACTTAACTCATTCAGATGTTGAAGGCGAGGTTAAGGTTAATAAAATAATAAGTTGATTATATGTTGAGGTATACACACACACACACACACACACACATCTGAGTAGAGTTTATTCAATGGTTGGGATACAGCGACAGTACTGAGGGCTGTAGGGGTCTCAATCTACAATGAGTGGTAGCGTTTATTATTATTATTATTATTATTATTATTATTATTATTATTATTTGGTTTTTGTTCTTTAAATATCAGAGTTTCAGAATCCTGTTTGTCAATTGTGTAATGAGGAAGCATAACTAAATCTGGTTACATAAATTTAAATAGCTCATTGAGATAGAGAGATACGTCCTAACAGGAAGAGCAGCGTCCTATCAGAGAGGGGGAGCTGCGTCCTATCAGAGAGGGGGGGCTGCGTCCTATCAGAGAGAGAGGGGGGGCTGCGTCCTATCAGAGAGGGGGGGGGGGGAGCTGCGTCCTATCAGAGAGAGAGAGAGAGAGGGGGGGCTGCCTCCTATCAGAGGGGGAGCTGCGTCCTAACAGGGGGAGAGGGAGAGCTGCGTCCTATCACGAGAAAGAGAGAGAGAGAGAGAGAGGGGGGGGGGGGGCTGCCTCCTATCAGAGGGGGAGCTGCGTCCTAACAGGGGGAGAGGGAGAGCTGCGTCCTATCACGAGAGAGAGAGAGAGAGAGAGAGAGAGAGAGAGAGAGAGAGGGGGGGGGGCTGCCTCCCATCAGAGGGGGAGCTGCGTCCTAACAGGGGGAGAGGGAGAGCTGCGTCCTATCACGAGAAAGAGAGAGAGAGAGAGAGAGAGAGAGAGAGAGAGAGAGAGAGAGAGTTGCTTCCTAACACACACACACACACACACACACAGAGAGTTGCTTCCTAACACACACACACACACACACACACACACACACACAGAGAGAGAGAGAGAGAGAGAGAGAGAGAGAGAGAGAGAGAGTTGCTTCCTAACAGACAGACAGACAGACAGACAGAATGTTTTATTTCCCTACCATAAAAACTCAACTAGGCCCTAACTATGCAGGCCTTCTCTGGTCTGGGTACGGTAGGGGTGGAGGGTACACAGAGAGTTTGGAAGGGGTGGTGTGGATTCAAAGGGGGTAAAGGGTACAGAGAGGCTGGAGGGGTGTCTGGGTCCAAAAGGGGGTGGTGGGGTCTAGGTAGAGTGAGGAGAAGGGGGAAGGGGGAAAGAAGTTGGGTGAAGAGAGGGGGGAAGAGGGAGGGGAGTTGGGTGAAGAGAGGGAGTAAGAGGGAGGGAGTTTAGTGAGGAGAGAGGGAAGGGAGCAGGGTTTTCGGTGAGGAGAGGGGGGGAGGGGAGTTTCAGTGAGGAAAGGGGGAAAAGGGGAGAAAGGGTGATAACACCTTGGGTACAAAGACGTGAACTCATATCGAGGTTGATGATCGTTAAGACGGGTAGGAGGAGAGTGTGAGGTGTGTTGAGTCTGGTGCGTGTTATTTTCGGAAATTGTATTAAAACACTAACCCTTGCTCTCCTATGTGATGCTGATGGTGTGGAGGAGTGCGGTACGATAGTTTGAACCTTGGCACGAGTTTGGTGGTTAAGGTAGGTGTGGCAGCGTGGTGCGAGGACAGGTGTAGATGAATGCAGTACGACAGTTTGATGTTTGTAGTGGCAGCGTGGTGCGGGAACAGGTGTAGATAAATGCAGTACTATACTTTAGAGTTTAGACCAACTTGGCAAGGGAGTCGGGGAGGGTTTAGTTGTGTTGTTCCTCGCCAGGTGGGCACAATTGCTATAAAGTTACACTTAAAACTTTGAATGATTTAATAAACCAAGTGTAGATGACAGTATAAGAAAGTTGAGCAGTTTATACACTGTTCGTGGGTTATTAATGCATGTTTATTATTCGGGTAGCAATATTCAATTGATTATGTATATATTATAAAGTCAATCCGATTGTTTGAAATAAATTATTGTGCAATGAATAAAAAATGTCTGAAACGTGAAAAAATAACGCCCTTTTCAGGTTGTAAAAAAATAAATAAATACAACATGAACATAGGAACACTGCTGACGTTTACAGATGTTGTTTGGCGAATTTTACTTCCAATAATTTTCTATTGTTATTTTCTTAGTTTTATGATAAATTTTTACAGCAAGAATTGTTAACCTACGCATGAGTGCCTTTTGTCTGTATGTAATTTGGTCTACAGTTAAATGTCTTCTTACGATCGGAGTTGAAGGTCATATAACTCAAATGTCGTATTGTTTTAGAGACAGTTAATCACCAGATGTATGATGTGTGTGATGTTGTATGCTGTTATATGATGCTGTGATGTATGAGAATGTGAGACTGTATGTTGTGGGCATTCGAGGGATACATAAAGCACATGCTCTTCTATGCACTGTGTACGGTGGCTGTGTGGAATTTTATTTGAACCAATATTTTACGGCATCTCATTTTTTATGCCGTTATTTGTATGTGTTGAAGTATTTTTCCCACCATAATCAAGTTAACCGATGTTTGATTTTGTTTTTACGATTTTTCCACACAGTAATAAAGTTATGTCGGTATCGATAACACTGACGACTTGAAGAAGCATAACCCGTTAGTACCTTACTTAACTTAACCTGAACTAACGCAACAACCTAACCTAACCTTAATGTAGCCTAACCTAACCTAATCTAGCCTTGGTTAGGTTATATTAGGCTGGGTTAGCATTACTATTTAATGTGTATAATCCTAAGGTGGCTGAGGAGGGTGGCTAATCTTCACGTGATCCGTCTAGTAGCGCGTATGAATGCATTCCTGTTCGTGTGGTGGTGGGGCGAACTTGTTGCTTGCTGGGAATGCATAAACGTTAAATATTTCAGGTATATTGTATTGACCAGACTGTCGTGTCTCTCTCTCTCTCTCTCTCTCTCTCTCTCTCTCTCTCTCTCTCTCTGTTACGATGTAGTGTGGGTGTTAACTGTGGATTTTCTGTTAACGTTCCTGACAGGTTGTAAAACGTTTCTGGCGGGATGCTGACAGGTTGTAAAACGTTTCTGGCGGGATGCTGACAGGCTGTAAAACGTTTCTGGCGGGATGCTGACAGGTTGTAAAACGTTTCTGGCGGTATGCTGACCCGGTTGTAAAACGTTTCTAGCGGGATGCTGACAGGTTGTAAAACGTTTCTGGCGGGATGCTGACAGGTTGTAAGACGTTTCTGGCGGTATGGTGACAGGCAAAACGTTTCTGGCGGGATGCTGACAGGTTGTACGACGTTTCTGGCGGGATGCTGACAGGCTGTAAAACGTTTCTGGCGGGATGCTGACAGGTTGTAAAACGTTTCTGGCGGTATGGTGACAGGTAAAACGTTTCTGGCGGGATGCTGACAGGTTGTACGACGTTTCTGGCGGGATGCTGACAGGTTGTAAAACGTTTCTGGTGGGATGCTGACAGGTTGTAAAACGTTTCTGGCGGGATGCTGACAGGTTGTAAAACGTTTCTGGCGGGATGCTGACAGGTTGTAAAACGTTTCTGGCGGGATGCTGACAGGTTGTAAAACGTTTCTAGCGGGATGCTGACAGGTTGTAAAACGTTTCTGGCGGGATGCTGACAGGTTGTAAAACGTTTCTGGCGGGATGCTGACAGGTTGTAAAACGTTTCTGGCAGGATGCTGACAGGTTGTAAAACGTTTCTGGCGTGATGCTGACAGGTTGTAAGACATTTCTGGCGGTATGCTGACAGGTTGTAAAACGTTTCTAGCGGGATGCTGACAGGTTGTAAAACGTTTCTGGCGGGATGCTGACAGGTTGTAAGACGTTTCTGGCGGTATGGTGACAGGTTGTAAAACGTTTCTGGCGGGATGCTGACAGGTTGTACGACGTTTCTGGCGGGATGCTGACATGTTGTAAAACGTTTCTAGCAGGATGCTGACAGGTTGTAAAACGTTTCTGGCGGGATGCTGACAGGTTGTAAAACGTTTCTGGCGGGATGCTGACAGGTTGTAAGACGTTTCTGGCGGTATGGTGACAGGTAAAACGTTTCTGGCGGGATGCGACAGGTTGTACGACGTTTCTGGCGGGATGCTGACAGGTTGTAAAACGTTTCTGGTGGGATGCTGACAGGTTGTAAAACGTTTCTGGCGGGATGCTGACAGGTTGTAAAACGTTTCTGGCGGGATGCTGACAGGTTGTAAAACGTTTCTGGCGGGATGCTGACAGGTTGTAAAACGCTTCTAGCGGGATGCTGACAGGTTGTAAAACGTTTCTGGCGGGATGCTGACAGGTTGTAAAACGTTTCTGGCGGGATGCTGACAGGTTGTAAAACGTTTCTGGCAGGATGCTGACAGGCTGTAAAACGTTTCTGGCGTGATGCTGACAGGTTGTAAGACATTTCTGGCGGTATGCTGACAGGTTGTAAAACGTTTCTAGCGGGATGCTGACAGGTTGTAAAACGTTTCTGGCGGGATGCTGACAGGTTGTAAGACGTTTCTGGCGGGATGCTGACATGTTGTAAAACGTTTCTAGCAGGATGCTGACAGGTTGTAAAACGTTTCTGGCGGGATGCTGACAGGTTGTAAAACGTTTCTGGCGGGATGCTGACAGGTTGTAAAACGTTTCTGGCAGGATGCTGACAGGTTGTAAAACGTTTCTGGCGGGATGCTGACAGGTTGTAAAACGTTTCTGGCGGGATGCTGACAGGTTGTAAAACGTTTCTGGCGGGATGCTGACAGGTTGTAAAAGTGGTCGAATATTGTACGGCAGAAGATTATGTTTGATATCACAGCATTAACAACATCAGAAGACACTGAACTGTAATTAATCCTAACTTAATTAATGTAACTTTAACAAAACCTAACTTAACAAAACTTAACCTAATTGAATATAACAATAAGTGAATCTAACTTAACCGAAATAAATCTAACTTAACCTAACTTAATCTAACTTAACGTAACTTAATCTAACTTAACGTAACTTAATCTAACTAAACCTACCTGATCCAAATTTAACCTTTGATATTTTTTTAATGGCAAATCAAAGATGTTGATAAGAACCAGTCAACCTAAACTAACTAAAATTAACGTAACTTAACCTAACCTAAATACATCAAACTCAATCTAATTGATGCTTAATATGTGTGTGTGTGTGTGTGTGTGATAACGTCTTGACATATGTGAGAACGTTTTGTGTTGCAAGTGTGATATACCGTTAAACACGTGTTACAGGTGTGATCTACCGCCAAACATGTGTTATAGGTATGTATCAGCTTGAGTTAACGTTAAACATGTGTTGCAGGTGTTGTATGTGGGTGAGGCCATGGCCGCCAGGGACCGTGCCACACGCTACTCCAGTGTACAGAAAGATACCACCCTGGGCTTCCCCTACCAGGTCCCGCGGCCCGACGGTGAGGAGAGACACCCAACACGGAAACACCTCACTGGTTCAGAACAGGTGAGTCCTCAGTCTTGTATTACCTCACTGGTTCAGAACAGGTGAGTGAGTCCTCAGTCTTGTATTACTCTAAACTAATCATCAGCGTATAACAGCGCAAATTAGGCCAGGAACAGAAGTCAGAAAAAGAATGGGGTACCCTGGTCAACAGAGTAACATTTGTCTGCATAGCTTAAACTAAGTTTTGAGGTGTGAGATCATAGAACCTTGTGATGCAATTGTCAAAAATGCGTGCGAGCTGCATACGGCGCCATTTTTCAAAATGGCCGACGTTATTGTAAGTCAGCATCTCTGGAACTATGCGACTTAGGGTAATGATTATGGTGTCAAAACTATATGTTTTCAGGGTCAAGGAATCTGATAAAGATACTCTGAGTTCATGTTTATGCTGTAGTGTATGGTTGTTCATTGGTAAGACACCAATACCGCAGAGCACACGATTTAGGAGAGCAGTTACATAAAAGGTTATTCAACAATTCTGGTGCAGCCAGAGGCTGGCTCATGATCTTAGGTACCACAGACAAGATGGAACATCGTGTGTCATCTCTTATCAATAGGATGTCGGATCAATGACTTCGTGTATTGATATGACAGCTTCTTGCCATTTTATTAATTGATTGATACACTGCAGGATATGTAGGTTAAAGCTGTCTTCTGTTGGTGGAAGTTTCTTAGCAGGTACATTTTTTCGACATACCATTTCACATCTTAGCTTTTTACCTTTATCCTCTTTGCCACTGATCGGCTTGTTAGCCGCTTGGGCAGTTGGTCACGCCTCTGTTATGCACTGTTGGCAAGTACTGGGTATGAACTGGATCCTGAATGTATTGGAACCTGCTCTAGTGGTGGTGAAGTCTGGTCTTAAAAGAGCTTACACTCGGTGCCGTCACAACACTCTCTTTCAGTTTGTTCCAAGAGTTCACAATTCTCACTCCGAAAAAGTTTGACATCACTGTTTTCTGGTCTTGTGGCTTCTTCAATTTTGAGCTGTGACCCCTTGTGGGGTGGGCATCCGCCAGCTCCAGGTATGTACATTCGACTGAGTAATGTCCTCTGAGATGTTTATACACTTCACTTAGGTCACCTCTTGCCTGTCTGTGGTATAAGCTAGGCAGTTGCAGTCATTCTAATCTTTCTCAGTAGCAGGGGTGCCATAGAGCAGGCACCAGTCTGGTGGCTTTCCTTTGGACATTTTCAATCAACTGACAGTTTCTAGCATATCTCGGGGACCAGACGGGGTGACAGTACTCCAGATGGGGAGCATCTCACTCTTGAAGAATTTTACGAGGGATGAACCATCTAGATATCTGCACGACCTTATTAGGTTAGGTTAGGTTAAGTTAGGTTACATTAGGTTAGGTTACATTAGTTTGGATATCTAAATACAGGGATGACCAAAACTAAAATTTTACCCTAAACTATAATACTTTGTATACAGTAGTTTGTTAAAAAAAAATTCTGACCTTCCTGAGTTCAGATTAGTGTGCTACAAGTGGCTGGATCTAACATCAGCCCTTGTGAGTTAAAACCTCACAAGCACTACACCTCAGCCCACTTAGCTACTTCTTTTAATTGTGAAAGCTTGGACTTGCCTGAGGAAGATTGCTTATGATGTTAGTGGGCTTTTAAGCATAGGAGAGACCTTAGGGTGCTGAAAAATTGAGACTTGTTGAACAACCCCCTTCGGATTTTAACAGGCTTGTAACTTATGTTTCATTCCATGTTTCAATTTCCATGGGGTTTAGGGTTATGGGTAATGTAGGAGAAACAAGACTGGAGGAACCAGAGGTGGATGAAAGTAGCACAAAGTAGAGATGATGAGACAGACTTAATTCTAGCACCCATAGATTAACACCAGGTCTAAGAGCCAGCAGAGTGAGTGAGTGTGTGTGGGGTTTATTATGTTTACATTTGATTTTAATTGATGAATCTAAAGTTAATCCTTCAGAAGGACTGAGAATTAGCTTAAATAGGTTGGGATAAGTCTGTGGATACAAGAGGTGGACTATATAACCTCCCACTTCCATAAATCTGAGGCAGTCCCAAACAGTGGTACTGTAGGTACTGTATTAGTAAGGCACTCGAGACCTGTTTGCCCCTTCGGGGGGGGGGGGGGGGGGGGGGAGATATGGCCTTCTCCTATGTTCAGAAATAAAAACTTTTTAGGACAATGAGTTGGTTGACTTATAAACCTTATACAGTATGTACTGTAATTTAATGATATACTCTAGGTGTTTCAGTAAGTTTACAACATTGCTCTTACAGTATTATTATAGTCATCAATATGATTTAGATTCTTATAAATACAATAGTTATAATATACTTTAAAGTTCATAAACAAACTTAAATACAGTACTAAACTTATGAGATATGTTTTAGAATAAATTTGTCAAAATCTCTAATTGAGTGCTTCATTGCAGATTACAGTACCCAGTTGTTTGAGTCGCCTAAAGTCTTGGGATTACACTGGGTTTTCCCTTGACTGGTAAGACAAAACAGTTTTGTCTTGTAAGTCTACAGTCTTTACCTGCTTGTAGCAGTTCAGATAAATACTTTATTCTCTTCATCCATTGTCAGCTTACTAGTCAGTTGGGCAGTCTGTCAGTTCTCTGTTACACTTTCTTGACAAGTACTGTACACAGTACTGTACTTGTACTGGGAAGCATGTACTGGCTCGTGAACTTCAGAAGAAGTAGACTGAATTTAACCACTTCTGCTTATGTGTGTGTTGAGAGGAGAGCTGGTAGGTGTTGTCACATGAGAGAGTAAGTCAATGTTTATGGGTCAGAGGAATAGACACTTGTCATTTTGAAATATATTTAATATTCTTGATCACAATACATGTCCATACACTCTGTGGAAGATAAGAGAAGCAAACATAACACAAGTAGTATCAGTGATGTCCTCCCCCAAAGAAGCCCACTTACCAGTGATCAAGGGGAGACAGCAGGTACTTGTTTCCAGGTATGTTGTTTGGCAATGTCAGAAGAGGACATCTTCAAAACCCCTACCATGCTGGTGATAATGGCCGGCTGGGCTGTATTGACTTTGTAAAAGATGCAGGAAGCTTTCTTAAACTGGTGAATCTTCTTGCGCATGCAAGGGCTGAGCTTCCTCGGCAGCTTCCTTATCCTAACAGACCTCCCATGGACACCTGGTTCCTATGGCCTCTTGCGTCCTCATTGCTCCCACTGCACGGCCATTGTCCGCTGAGGCTCGGTTATCTGTGAGCGTGATTATGGGCTTTCCAAATCAGAGGCGGTGACTTGTAGTCACTGTCTCAAGGGTCCAGCTGTTGCAGAAGTGTTGTCACAGGCATGGTAGGTAGTGATGGCCGAACCGGGGTTGTTGGAGACCCAGGTGGCACCTGTCTCTCCGAAGGCAAGGGGCCTGGAAGCTAATCGGGGATGTGCTGGTTCATAACATACTGCTCAATCTTCCTGAGGAATTTCCTGTTTTAGCATGATTCTCCCAGAATCATGCATTTTGACTCTGTATTGGTCATACTCCAGTACCTCAACTATTTGACTGGTTCTGTCCCACCTATTGGGGGTTTGCCCTCCTGGTTCTGCACCTGGATCAGTCTCAGATAGGTAGGCGCAGTGGGCTCTTGGTATTTTCCGGCCATCTTTCAACTGCTGTGACGTGGCGCCTTCACAAAGCCCACTCCCACTCAGTTGCAGTCGTTCTCCATTCTTTCCGAGGATCGAACTTGTCACGTGTCTCGGGATAAAGTCTTTTATCTGCTTACTGAAGATGATCTGGACTGGTGATGCCCAATATCTTGGTCACGGGTATTCTTGTACTGTAACAACACCCAACAAAATTTATCATTGTTCAACCAACCCTCCTTGACAGCATTATCTCTGATGAGCCTCTCACCAGACTTCACTGCCAGCTCTATACGCAAGTTGGAATGTGGGAAACCGACGGAAGACATTCTCTGACTAACACCGTAGGTACTGAGAAAGCACTTGGTCTTGTATGCCTCGAACTGTGGTCCTCCATCAGATGATAGCTCCTCAGGCATCCAGAACGTGTGGAACATGGTGTGCAGGTGCTTGACAAGCACTTTTGCATTGGTCTCACCCTTGCCACAGTGGAAAATAGAGAGCCAGTTGGTGTACCTATACACTTTACCAGGTAGCTTGACCCATTCAAGGAGAGATAATCAGCACACATTTGCTGGAATGGGTAGACCGGCGGATGTGTGTCTGTCAGTGGTGCGGCAGGTTGGGAGGGGGCCACCTGGTTGCATATATGTAATACACTTGGCCCGCTTCTGCCTGATATCCCCTGTAATGCCTGGCCACCAGACACTGGCCAGTGCCCTCGCGTTCATACCATCCGTGCCTTGGTGGGCGGAGTGGAGCACTTCCAACACCTCACCACTAAGGGTCCATGGTACCATAACTCAGCCCACGTAGAGGGGCAGCCCATCATGTATGCACAATCCAGTCCTGAACTGGAAAAATTCTCTGAGCTTGTGGAATCCATCAATGATTCTTTTCATCAGGGCTTGCACGGTCATGTCTTTGGCCACCACATCCATGATCCTGTCTAACGATACCATTTGTAGGATGTCCACTGCAGCAGCTACTAGGGCTCCCACGTGCTGCTCTAATGTCAAGGATCGGGCTTGTTCCTCCTCGGTAACTGTTCAGTGGAGGCCAGCTATCATGCCCATTGATGGCATCCTTGACATAGCGTCTGGTCCCTCATGCTTCCAGCAGGGGACGTGTACTGTCCTGAACCTGTAGTTCAAGGTTTTTCCTTCAATTTTAACACAATTTTAACAGTCTTGAGTGTGGGATGTCCTCTAGCTTCTGGTCACCTAGGATCTTGACCAGTGGTTTGTGGTCAGTGGCAATGGCTAAGTCATCGTAGTCCTATATAGAGTAATGAGCCTTCTCTAGGGTGTCTGCCACTGCCTCACCCTCTACCTGGGGCATAGTGCGACTCTGCTGAAGAGGTGAACCTACTGCCTGTCAGGACCAGCTGCCAGCCATCCAGGCAGCAGTACGGCAACTCCGATTCGCAACTGTAATGTTTTTGTGTCAAACAGAACCCGATACCCATTTTGGAGAAATCTGTAGCCAGACAGATAGGGCGTCCCATCTGGAACGTTTTCACTCCTCCCTCCAGTGCCTGAACAATCATGCTTCTGGAATCCTGAAACAGTTTGCCTCGCTGTTCATCCCAATAAAATTTTACACTTGGTTTCAAAAGTTCCCTGAATATCTCCATTGCCGGTCGCACTGCATAGGCATAACGCACTTGTTGTACTAGGCCAAACCATGAGCGTATTCCAGTTATGTGCTGGGGTGTAGGAAAACTCTTGGTGCTCTCCAGTAATTGCAGGCATGGTCTGACCGACTCTGGGGTGACCTCGAACCTTGCGAATTCCACAGTACCTCGTGCAAATAGAAATTTCTCTGGGTTAAATACATTGTCATTTGTGCTGCAGAGAGTGAGGAAGTGGCAGGTCTGGAAAAAAAAAAACACTGCTTGATGGAGTTGGTCCATAGCAGAGAGTCATCATTGCACTTTACCTTGTATGGTACGTCACTTGTGATGAACTCGAATCTATGAGTGTATCCATTTCCTGATGTTAGGTAGCCCTGTCGGTTGATCATGTACCGGTAACGATCCCAGGGTGTGATTTATGTAGTGTACAGTAGTCTCAAATGTTCTTGTGTAGCCTCACACTGTGGTATCCATTCCATGCATCCAGATCAGTCTTCTTGGTGTTAGTTGGCACAGAGATCTCCTGGTGGAAGGATAGTGGTGTGTGGTGAGTTTGTCTCACTGACTCCTGGTTGAGAGCTTGTAAATTGACCATCCTTTGCGGTGACCCATCCTTTTTTGCCACAATTACCATCTGGTGGCACCATTTGGTTGGGGTCCCTGGTGACACTTCCTCCAGGACTTGGATCCTTACGTCCCGATTCAGGCCTCGTTTGACCTCCTCCTGCCAGTGCAACGGGACTGGTATCGGTGTGTGTATACCACTATTGGTCTTGTGTCCTGCTTGAGGAAGATCTACAATGGCTCTCCATGCATCATTTGTAGTTGTTGGTGCTCACATACATTGAATGCACTAGAGGCATACGTACGTATCCATTATCCCTTGCTGGAACTTGTTGAGGTTTTCAAGGACTGGCTCGACTGGAAGTGTACTCAGTACTGAACGTGGTTGTACTCTCCTTGGGCACTCACATTGTACCTCCTTGGTAGTCTGGCTATCGCCGGTGCTGTCCGTCGTTTTTATGCCATCTGCCGCTGTCCCGTTTCCCCTGGGCTTCTGTGGAAACTCTCCAATTGCCTGAAAGTTCTCCGAAATGCCAAGACCTGAACAAGCCTGTAGATGGAGGAATAAGCCTGGGCAGTCCTTGGCAATGTAGCACAATTGCTTGGTGGATCTAGCGTGGCCACCTTTGACATGTCCTGTAATATTAATGAAGACCCCACCCATCAGATTCATTTGGCTGTTCGCCACCGTGCAGATGGTCTGGCTGACCGGCAGCAGATCGCTCAGTTGTAACCCCAGGAGTGACAGGAGGAATGGACCAGCAATGGTGGTCTGGGTTCCTGTGTTTGGGTAGGATCTAACATCACTGGCCAGTTTCAAGCGGCTACTCCTGAGCCGTAGGCCCAACTATTAGGTTGTTGCGGTGCCTGCCGACAGGCCCAGCCCATGGCTTCGTGCCATAGTTGATGGTCGACTACGAGGCGCCTGCGGCTGGACTGCTTCATGGTGAAAGGCCATCATTGCCGGAGTTGTTCACCATTGTCCCATCTGGCTTGAGCTGGCCCATCTGGCAAACTGACTGGAAATGGCCAAACTTGCCACACAACAGGCATCTTGGCCCTAACCCCATGTCCCGTCTTTCCACAGTAGGCACATTTCAAGGTTGGGCTGACGTCTGCCACCCCAAATTGCTTCTGTCGTGGAATTCCAATAGCTTGGGGTGGAGTCCCGCCGTGTGGTCAGACAGGGGACCCTGTGATCTCAGGCCTAACTCCTTGGCTTTAACAAACGTCAAAATAGCATCGAGGTCCATGGTTTTGTTTTCTGGGTGACTGAGTAGGTCCTTCTGGATATCCACATTGAGCAGGCCTTTTGTGATTTGATCTCCGATGACTTCGTCTGCGTAGCTAATGTCTGTGTCGCACCCTATCTTGGTATACTTCACTCTATAGCTACAGACAGATGCCTGCCCCTTGTCATTTGCAGCAGAATGTCGCACCTGCTCGCCATCATTCTGTACCAGATGGCCCAGTTGCACCCTGTTCACCATCCTGTTATTTTCTCTCACTGTCAGTTTCTTATTTCACAAAGGAAGTGGGTCTCATCTTTGGTGCAGAGCCCTCCCCCGCAGGTTTCAATGGAGGTCTCTGCAAAGAGCTTCCTCACAGCACTCTAGGAGCTACACTGCAACCATGTCCCCAGTCAGGCCAGTGGCGGTCTTGTAGGTGGCCCAGCGGTCCACAAAATAGACCCAGTCCTCCTCAGTCAGGCCAGCAGTGCGCTCGGATTGCGTGACCTTCTGAGGTTTGGCTCCTGTCATGGTTGCAACTGGCACAGTGGCGGTCGTCTCTGGTGGGTGTACATTTGCCTGGTGCATCTCAAGCACCTGGATGGCCCCCGTCTCAGACAACTCTGGGGTCTCGTGTGGGCAGCCCTGCATGGTGCAAGGCAGCTGCATTTTGACTCTCTTTTGTGTGTATTGGACAAAATGTATCCTTCTCAGCATAGATTTTTTCCTACTCACTGTGCCATCAATGTTTTTAGACCAGAGGAATAGACACTTGTCATTTTAAAATGTATTTAATATCCTTGATCACAATACATGTCTATACACTCTGTGGAAGATAAGAAAAACAAACATTACAAAAGTAGTATTATCAATGAGTAAGTGACTTACAGTAATTAAATCAGGTTCCCATAATGGAGGTAAACTCTCACACTTCTAGAAAATTTGAAACAATGATTCCTTAGTTTCTCTAGTAATTAAGAAAGATCTTAAGTGGAAGATGAGGAATGACACCACATAGAGTTACAGATCCTATGGAACTTTGTCTCTGAAATACTGTATTCAGAGGTGACGACACAAGGCTTCTCATTGTTCCTAAGACATCTTGGGGTCGCAGAATGATTGTTGACCTAATGTGATTAATGCTCTTAAGTGCAGTGCTTTGGAGACATTCTGATAGATAAGACTGAAGTAAAAACATGTGAGGCTTCATATCCCACAAGTTAGAGATAATCAATATCATCAGTTAACATTCGATGATTAACATTTATCATTATAAATCTTATTCAAAGATTTTTGTGTTGAGTGAAGCTTTCTATGGACACACTGAATTGAGATTGTCACTCTATTTTAGCTTCACAAGAGGAAGCAATAGGTCAATTAGAGCACATTCATTAATTTTTAAAGATGTGTTAAGTTATAAACTGGATGATAATTTGTGAGGAAGCAGTGAGGTGCACAAATGACAGGCAACTTTAATGTCAATTGATTTCTGGGGATGGATATGCTGGTGATGGGTGTTGCTACATTGTGTGAAATGGTAGGAATGAGGCACAAAATATTTGGGTCATGTTAAATGATACTCGTGGATGAGCTAGTGTTGATTCTTGACTCCAACCACCATGCAGTAATAGCAGGAAATGGCTTACTGTGGATGGCAGTGGTGTGTGTACAAGAGAAGGAAGTGATTGCAAAAATGTCTAAAAGAAAGTGTACATTTAATGCACACCTTTAGTCTAAATACTGTACTCTCTTATTACAAAAACTACTGAAAGTGATGTACTGTACAGTGTGAGTGACTTTAGCATTGTACATGGTGCCCACAATACTGTTCAGTCTGCCTCGGACTGTTTGTCAATCGATGTGGAAACAGTGGGTGTCAAAATATATTCTTATTTCTACATCTACAGTACAGCATACTGCTCAAGTAGAAGAACTGAATGAGTTTTGTGATTTTTGTGGACATCGAATGTAAGCAGCTACTGGGGTACAGTAAAACAAGGTAGTTGGCGTTAGTGCCTGCAGTTGAAAGAATACTTAAGTTGTTTCCTGGTCTAAGATCATACTTTCTGAAAACCCATGTGCAGAAATTTGGCTTGACTTTCTGTATTGTCAAGCAGCCACCTTTCACCAAATTATTTCAAAGAATGAAGGTGAAAAAATTTCAGCTGTGGAAGTATTGAGAGCAGTTTATGATTAAAGGAAAATCTGCAGTCACAGTAAGCAAGTGTGCTTTTGCCACTCTCTGTCAGGGAACTAGTGAACAAACTTGAACAAGATGGATTGAATGATTCGTCGGCTGTAAAGAAAATAGTAGTACAATAGAGCATTATGACACGTGTTCTCAGTACAGTACTGTAGTTGGATCAATGGTCGGGTTACTTGCAAAACCTTGAGAATATGCAGTGGGCCTCATTAAAGCAAGTTCCTAAGTCGTCACATGTTGAAAAAATCATTGGATTTTGTGGCTGAAATACAATTTTTTGATACTGAGCTATTTGATAAGTTTAAGTGTATTGCAAACTACCTTACATTAATGATGAGGAAGCATAAGAGTGGAATGAATCCAGATTACCAACTGGGTAGGACAATTCAGCCATATCAGCCATCAATACATGTTAGAATTGGTTTCAGTTCATAC
The DNA here is from genome assembly GCA_958450375.1 of Homarus gammarus. Classification (NCBI taxonomy): domain Eukaryota; kingdom Metazoa; phylum Arthropoda; class Malacostraca; order Decapoda; family Nephropidae; genus Homarus; species Homarus gammarus. The sequence continues at coordinate 64,365 of CAUDMG010001248.1, read as the reverse complement.
TCTGTCTTCCTGGAACTAATTCTTTTACTAAACGCGCTTTCTCTCAAATGAATAAGATATGAAAAAAAATCCTCAAAGCCTTAATGGTAACTAAAATAAATATCAGTCAACCTTGTCTGGAGTTCTACAAAACTGTAATCCACTCCAGATACTAAACAAGATCTCGTCTAGTGAAAACTACAAGAGTTAAAACAAAAGCACGAGATTTTTTGTGCCATCCTAAGACCTAAGTTGTAAGTTATGTAGTGCAGTACATCTCATAATATTACCCAAGATATGTACCACTTATGTTGTTATCTAAATATTTATATTATTATTATTATTATTATTATTATTATTATTATTATTATTATTATTATTATTCTTATTCTTATTCTTCTTATTCTTATTCTTATTCTTATTCAAGAGATGTTCCACTCTTAGCTCCAGGAAATCTGGTCACCTTAACTGGAAGAGAGGCATTTTGTGTCAGCTAGGAATGATATGTAATAATTATGATGAAAGTAACATTACTGAATTAGTGGCATAATACTTGATGATGAATCTCACTCTACTTACGTATTATATTGTTTTTCAGGAGGCAGAGATAATGAGGGAGTACATCAAGCCACCAGCCAACAAAACCCTCTTTGATTTAGAATGCGACGGCCCTCATCGGTCGTGCTCTGTTTCAGTATTTCCTACGCAGACTGAGTGTGGGGTGGCACATATGGGAGCACACCACCACCATCGACACTCAGCTCCCCTCGACGCCCGATCCCCACACCACCCGGCAGTGTCCGCATCATCGTCATCATCATCATCTTCATCATCGCTGCCAGGGTGGGGATGTGGGGACGATGGCCGGGGGTCTCCTAGAAGGGGGCGGAAAACAGGAGGCTTTCAGAAATCCCCGCTGGTGGCCAATTGTTTGGCTCCATTCACCTCAGCCAAATACGAGCGGGCGCCTCACGCCTCCCAACAAGAGGGAGGTCGGCGGGGAGGTCTGCAGCAGGGAGGGTTGGGGACCAGCTCCCCGTCTCCTTCACACGATTCCAGTATCACCTTGCCCTACTGCCCAACCAACACCCTGGCAGACATTACCATGGTGTCAGTGCCGTGTGGACCCTCATCTCACAGTCCCAGTTCCAGTCATCTTGGAGGTCCAGGTGGCTCCCAAGGAGCTCATATGGGTAGCTTAGGAGTGCAAGGGGGCCTTCCACATACTTATGGACAGTCCTCACAGTCTCCCTGTAGTCCAACTGCAGACCATGACCTTCCGCCCTTATATAGTGACGACGTGATAGAAAATTCCAGCTTATATACAAGTGCTAGTAGACCCTCAGAACAAAGGACAAAGAGTGGGGAAATATGACCACCAAGTCTTTTACTTAGTCTTTCAAACATACTTTATAATATCACTTAAGATGTACTTGTTGTAATGAAAGTTGTTATATCCCTTGGGATGTGATAGTGTGACGCGTGATACAGCGCTGAAGCCAGCAGGTGTCTTGGTGCTCAGTGGTGGTGAGCTAGTGTTCAGGCTCACTCCTGTGCATGACCAACTGCCAGCATGCATGTGCACTTGGGTGTGTGAGGGCAGCCAGGTGCAGTCCTGCTTTGTGCACAATGCATGTAGTTAGGGCAGGGAGACGTGCTAACGGGCTCACCCGTGGTGGGACCGGTGCACGCATGAACCAGAGCAGTTGGGACCAGCTGTTGTAGTGGTGGATGAAGGAATCACCAGTGCCTGGGGTCCCAAGGACCAGTGCTATGGTGTCTGGCAGCAGTGCAGCTCTGCCACACACTGCCATGCACTGCTTACAGTCACCAGTTATGGCTCACACAGTGTATTGTAAGAGTGCTGCAGCATTTCCAGGGCCAAGTCCCATATGTGATAGGCCTTCTCTCTATATCTCACTGAACAGGTGATGGAGTGTGGTGCGTGGCGATGGCTGTGGAAGTGTGGCTGGGCAACCTGTAAATGGTGAGGCAGGCAGACCAGAGACTCAGGGAACACTGCAAAAACCTAGATTATTATTATTACTAGTTTTAATTGCAAAAATAAAATTGCTTTTATTGTATTGATGTGAAATAATGTTATGGTTTAAGGTTAAGTTCCCTGGGACTGGATGGGGTGAGACAGGCCGTGGAGGTGTGGGAGGATGGTGACAGTAGCAGGTGTATTGTTAGTGGCACAGTTCTTCACTCATATGATGTAGTGTGTAGTGTCAGAAGTGGTGGTCAGCCAAGTGACACTCCTTGCCAGCACCCCACCTGACACTGGCACATGCACATATATATATATTCCATTCGGTGACACACACGTGCACACCTCCAGGCTTGTTTGACCCCTGTGACGAGTAGTGGGCAACTCTCACTGTTATTCCACTGCCAGGTATATATATAGGTTTTGTAAGACTTGCCTGTAATTCATTGTTCTGCCTGTCGGCAGGTAATATTCCTTCCACCCCAGCTGCTAAGCAGTCATTGCAAGAGTGTAACAGATCAAGAGGTGCATGATGATGTCACAATAAATGACAGTGTGTGTGAACACTGTGATGGTTGAAGGTCAACTTGTGTGAGAGAGATGAGTCAGTACAGTGAGCCCAGCCACACCGCTCATGGGTATATCCTCCACTCTTCTCTTTTGGCTCTTCTCACAAATTTGGATATTAAACAGTGCATAGTGTAATGCCACTTGTGTTTTTTACAGTGCCAATTGTGCAAAGTACAGTTCTGTTTGTCTGGTACAAACTCACTATGTTTGTACAGTGGTACTTGTACATTATACAATGGTTCTTGTTCATGGTTGTGTGGCACTCCTTCATCGTACAGTGGTATTTGTATGTGGTATATTGGCACCTGCTCAGTAAACAGTGCCACTTGTGCCTAGTACAGTGCTATGTGTGCCTGATACTATGCCACTTGTTCCTGGTACAGTGTTACTTGTGCCTGGTAGTGCCACCTGTGCCTGGTACACTGCCACTAGTCCTTGGTACAGTGCCATTTGTACCAGGTGCAGTGCCACTTATACCAGGTACAGTTCCACTTGTACCATGTATAGTGCCACTTGTGACTGATAGTGCCACTTGTACATGGTACAGTGCCACTTGTACTTGGTACAGTGCCATTTGTATCAGGTACAGTGCCACTTGTACTTGGTACAGTGCCACCTGTACTGGTCCATTGTAACCTAATCAACAGGTTCCTCGGGTCAGCGGTGTGGCCCCCAAAATACACTGTCACTACTTCTTCAATCTGCCATTCATTGGTTATATCAGTCACTGGGGCCTGAAAAAAGTCTCGCTTCCTGGTGACAAAATTTTTTTATTGACTCCGAAATTTTCCTACCAAAAAAATATACAAAAGTTATATCAAATGGCACTTGTCTTAGCTTTCTCTCTTTTTCCTCTCCTCTTTTTTCCTCTCTTGCTCCATTATCCTTTCCTCTTCCTCCATTATCTCCTCCTTCTTCCTCCATTATCTTCTCCTACTTATCTTTTTCTAAAATCCTATTTTCCTGTATTCCCATATGTTAATTTGGTAGCCCTCGTGGTGCCCAGAGATACTGCACCAGGATACCAGACCTTTTCAGGCCCCTTCAGTCACCAAACATTTCCTAAGATTCTGAAACTCGTACAACATGATAATGATGAATGATAAAAACTCTCAGATTTTTTCTTCTTCTTTTACTTCCATATTTCTGTATTTACATAGTATGAATGTAAAAGAAAAGCCTACAATGATGTGTTGCATGTTAAGACAAAATTTATTACGTGGTGATTTTTTTGGGGGGGACACCATCAGTTAATGTACAGTAATAGGAAAGAAGACCTGTTAAACCACCCAACCATAGAGAACCATTTTATAAGGCCAATGATCATTATCTAATCTTATAATTTAATCAATATCAAGTAAACCTATGAAAGGAAACTGTTTTAACTCAAAATAAAGGGATTGCTACTGTGGCTTATAGATTTTCTTTTAAGAGTTCTTAATCTGAGGGAAGTTTCAAAGTATTATGTATTGTTGAAAAGTAAAAATACAAACAGAGGTAAGATGATGATGAAAAAACATATTGTAAGGTTAAAAATTGTAATGTTAATATATAATGTGTAGCAATGCCTTGTTCACGTCCATTCAGCTTGGTCATATCTGTAGACAGTTCACTTCATTTTTGTCAAAAGTACATTTTATTATCTTCACACTCACTGATCATATCACACTGCACATAGCCAGGGTCACTGTTCTCCACTTGTTCTCCACTGCCAATTATACAGAGCACTGAAAATATGATACAGCCACACAGAACATCGAGAATCACACACATAACAAACATGGCTCACACAACTAACAGCTACTCAAGATACAAGTACTTGCTAATATTGAGGTGCTTAATGTATTGACCTTAATCTTAAAATTTTCTTACTGGTTGAGGTCACTAGTAAGAATGTAAATAGATACAGTAATAACATGTTAGGGTCCTAGAAGGAACGATTGTTGAATAAGGATATTTAAATTATTTACCACATTGATTTGTTCTCGATAACTTTTCTACTAGTACAGGCAGTTCAACTATTGGCTTGTCTTTCTAATAGTATAGATAATAAAGAGGGTTTTATTGTCACTCCTATAAGCCCTCTTTCAACTAAGTGTGGCTGAAGTGAAATGAAGAGTAATTAAGTCAGAGTTGCCAAATGTGTCACCCATCAAGGCATACTGTAGGTAGATACAGTACCAGGAATTAAAAAAAAAAGTTAAGGAACTGATTATAGAAAAGAAGTGTATATATATATATATATATATATATATATATATATATATATATATATATATATATATATATATATATATATATATATATATATATATATATATATTTTATTTTATTTGCTTGTTAAGGGAGATACCACAAAGAAGTAATAGTGAGCTGTGAGTTTTGTATCCATGAGATCCATTGAACCTGGTTTGTGCATTCCAAGTAATATCCTGCCATCTGAGTTGTGTGTTTTCTTTGGCGTTGATGACGCACATTCTGTATAAGTACTGAAAAAGTAAACGCTACTGTTTAGACATATTGAATAGATTTAAATATATAGCTGACCTCAAAAGCAAGTGTTGGCAGTATGTTGTCATTCATCACATAAGGTGTGTCCTCTGCATAAACCTTATGAATAGTTTCTCTTGCACCCAGAATGATCATTTCTCTCTAAATTTATACATTAATATAGTGTTTACAAAAGTGAACACTTGGAGTATTCAGAATGATTTATAGAGTTCATATTAGATTCTCATTTGTTGGCCATGTTTCTACCAATTACCACTTTAATATATATATATATATATATATATATATATATATATATATATATATATATATATATATATATATATATATATATATATATATATATATATATATATATACATTTTTTTTTATTATCTATCTCTACAATCAGATACTTGTATATTTTATTGTACCGTTCAGTACACAGTGCTGCTGGTTACCACGGAGGCTCAAACTCTGTGTTGCCGATGTTTAGTTTTGGTCACCCTATTTCCTGCCCTCATAGTTTTTTCTTTTATACTAAGCACATTAGTGTTTGTGCTCTGTTTGTGCAAATATCAGTAATGTAGCAATCAAGGGCCAGCTGAAATATACCTGACCAGCTGACTTCATTGAGCATTATTTAGTGGTATAACTCGCCCTTATTTGTTACCGGTACCATCAGTGCTATTATGATATGTTATTCGCTTATTATTCAGTGCTTTGGCCTCATGACTATCTATGTTGAGAGCTCATGGTTATGTTAATAATGGTGATAAGTTCATGATCATGTTAATAAGTTAATTTCCATGTTAATAATGGTAATTATTTCATTAGCATGTTTATCATGATACTGTACAGGTAATAACTTGGTCGAGCGAAGTCTTAGTTCTTGCCTTTCACTTGAATCTTATTAAACTCTGCAATCTCACTCACAGATGCTCTTAGATTCTACATAATAGCATTAAGACACTCCTGTACACCATTACTGTACCCTGGTTGTAGGCAGGTGACATGACTGAATGAGGAATTACTTGATAGTTGCCAAGGACATTTCCAAAAAATTGGAATGGTCTTGAGAAGTGATAAATCTCTTGTATGCATTTTTTGTGTACATTCCCAAATGCCACAGCATATATATACTCGAGTTGTTTTGAATGTAATTGGTGTGAAATTTAAAACTTAGAATATATATCACATGGTGTGATTTATGCTTAAGAAGACACCACATCTAGTCTGTTAGGCGTGAAGTCTAGACGATATCATTTGTGATGAGGATTCTGAAGTCATGGCCTCTGTAGGTAATGAAGAGAATGTCATTTGAAAGTTGTCACCATTTTGTCACACTAGCTGACTTGAGTATTAAATTTCACTTCCACAAGAGATGATAAGAGTATGCTGAAACCACACAATTACCTCTTCCTTATTGCTTCATGCAACACCTCCATTAACTGCAAATAGTTTAAAGTGTTAGGATATTCATTTGAAAATGTTGAAGAGCTTCAGTTGCTACAGACTTGTGAGACCATATCAGTTTCACAACCTGCTATTAAATAATGCCATAGTGGCCCCTCTACACTACACTTCACTTCTTTTCCTAACTGTTGATAATTGGAACACTGTACTTGAACTTGTTTGGAGAATACTGGCCATTTTGCCTTTCTGCTATTTTGGCCGAACTAATTTTTTGTTTGCTAAAGAAATTGTAGAATATATCATAATGGGCTTTCCAGGCATGCTGGCAGGTGAACACTAAGATCAACCAAGGCCTTGTGTGTAGGTGTGATAGATATGAAATTGTACTTTATTTACTTTTGTTTCTTGATTAAAATGACTTCTTGCCTCTTGCATCTTTGAATAATGTGAACACTGATACTTGACAGAACAGTAAGGAGAACTTAGAATGGCATAAGTGGATGTGACAAGAGGGCATACTTCTAATTGCAGTTTATAATAATTCAACACAGTTTTTTGGAAGTTTTATGTCCTAAAAACTTTGACTTAGCATTGGTACTTAATAACCCTGTCAAACCCTGTCAAAAATTACAACAACAGTTAAAGTATGATATTACCAGTACCTGTAATATATTTTAATATAATTGTGTAAGATCTTTGTTTTGAAACATTGGTTGCAGATGAAATTTAGATGTAACTCATATTTATCATCACACTGAGTCTATCAAAACTCCAAAGTTAACAAAAGTTCAGAACCTCAAGGGAAAATTTATAATTAGGCCTTAAAGTTGACTGAGTATAATGCTGTTGGCTTTATTTCATTAAGTGAAACTCGGCCACTCATCAATAATGCTACACACTCATATACACATGCATGCACACACACACTGTCACTCCCTTCATGTCAGTCAGTGTAGATTCACTCAAAACTACATACGGTCTTTAATCACTGAATTACTTCTTGATATATTCAAGCATAAAAAATCTAGCATTTACTTCATGAATCTCTAATTTGCATTTTTAAGATAACATTGCAACACAAGTCTTATAGGTGATAATGGCTTTAATACTTATTGAGAGTTTTGTAGGCATAAAGATTTTTGGTTCTTGTTATAATATGTTGATATATATATGATTGGTTAATGACATCTAGTTAAAAAGAACATTGGTTACTATCCACTATTGTAGGTCTTAAAACATAAATGTGTAGGATTCTGAACAGGTGTGAATATGAGGGCCATGGAATTTATTTGGTGAATGCCATCATACTCAGCCACATTCAGCTTTTCATAAATTTGCAAACACTATTGCTGTTCAGTGAAGATAAATTATGAAAACAAAAGGGCAGTGTTACTTAATTGGAATATGTAATGGAAAAAAAAATATCTTGTTTTAGAAGCCTTATTGATGATGTGTGTTAATGATGGCAGCACACCAGCTCACTTGTTCCCCCTCAGGGTAACACATAGTGTGTCTCCTTGTTAATTTTTTTTCTGGTGTTATTGACCAAAAGTCATACATCAAATGTTAACTGTTTTAAAGTATTGATAACATTCCAGTGAATAATTTTTGTTATCGCAGATGTTAAGGCATCCCTTCACCACCACCATCACTAGTAACTACACATACTAATGACAACCATTACAGAAATCCGAAATAAACTGTAATGTGCTGTACTATCCTCCACAGTCACTAGCCACAACTGTCATCACCATTGCCACCACCACCACCACAACACCAACACTCACGAGAAAATACAACAACCTTGAATCAATCCCTGAACACAAACAAAGGCAATGCAGTACCAGAATTCATTACCAATCTTAAAAGTCAAAGGTATGAGTGAGGAACATCTATGGGCTACAAGTATCATTTGTTGTTTGTATTCTTCACTCTGGAAAGGTATATTATTCTCCCATAAGCTTTTATATACATGAATTCTCTTCCCCACTCCTAGGGGATTAATTTCTCATAAGGTTTTTATAATGAAATAAATTACCATTCTTTAGTGCTTGATTTCTTTAGCCATCTGTCTTGTTTCTTGATCATTGTTTCCACTGTGGTCACTTCTGAAGGCCGGGTCTCATGTCTCAGTGTATGTGACCTGTTGATACCACCACTACCTTCACCTTTAGCTACTACTACCACAATCATCACCACCACTATCATCTTCCACCATCATCTATCTACCACCACCATCACCATCTACCACCATCATCATCATCTACCACCACCATTATCATCTACAACCACCATCATCATCTACCACCACCATCACCACCACCCTCTACTGTACTATCATTACAACCATTTACCACCATCACCATCATAACCACCATTTATCATCAACATCATCATATACCTCCACCATTATCTGCCATCATTCAATGCCACTTCCATTGCCATATTTCACTGTCACCATCATCATCTATCATATTACTCCACCACCTTCATGTACCATCCTTCACCAACACTATTATATACCACCATTAACCATCACCATTATCTACCATACTTCACCATCTTTTGCCATCACCACTACTCTCACCAGCTCATTAAACCTTCATCACCACCAGCCATTCATCACCATTGCCACCATACTCATCACCTCCAAGCTGTAGATATCAGGCATTGGTCCTCGAATCCAGCTTAGGTACTGTAATTAATTTCAATATATATTTTGACATTTCACTAAACACAGACAAGGTAAATGCTTTTGTGGGGAAAAATGAAAAATTATCAGAAAAGACAATTAACTATGCACTCATTTATAAAAGGTGTAACAGCATAAGATCAGCAGTAATGTTCGTTTTTGAGGAATTATTTACTGAGAGAAATTTTGTTATGTTATTGTGATTTATTAGTGCAACATATTTTTGGTTTAAGAGGAATACAATATTGTGTTTTAGTGGAGGTTTTCTAAGACTGTGATGTAGCTCAAGGGGACAATATATCACTAAGCCATGAATAATGACGAGACAGAACAAACAAACTAACTAAACCTAATCTAACATACCTAACCTAACTTAATGATCTTACAATATATTTTAGTCAAGTTAGATTAGGTTTGGTTGGTTAGTTTTGTTCACTGTCATTATTTACAACAGGTAGATCAAAGCCTCAGTAACTGCATCCTTGTCCAATACTTTCACCACCTTTATGTAACAGAGAAATTTCTTTAATCAAATCAGAAGTTAGTATCCACATTTTTTTCTTTATTTTTTTATTAGACAGCACAACCATTAACTGTGTTTTATGTGTACGGTACTTCAGTTGTATTTTCCTTCTCTGTTGAAACTGGTGATGTCATCATAAAGGTTAAAAAAGAGATGGAAAATGAAATTGTGTACACAGTTGCTCCCAATATCTTATTATCTCCAGTGTCTGTATCCCAGCACAGTGTGAGAAGGAAAAGTGACCAGAATGAAGCACCATCAGTGGTTTAACTTTGCCTGATCTCAATTTTGGAATGTAATATAAACCTTGGATGGTGGTTTACTTTGGTTAGTTTTCCTTTTCATAATGTTGAATATTTGGTTATCATATCTGGTTCTCCAGTTGGTCATAATACAATGATGTAGCTTATAATGATATGATATCTGTTCATATTCCTGTTTGTAAGATCAGAAAGAGTCTTTATTTAAGTACTTATGACCTAAAATGGTAATTTTTTCATATATCCGTCCTCCCAAATATAGAATACCTGCCTGTTAGGTAACCTCTGGTTAACTACTGTATGTGGATGTGACCGCAGTTTTAAATGGTTAGCTACCTGATTCCGCTTTGGGTATGTTGCAGAACACAGTCCAGACACACTATAGTTTAAAGTCTCTTGAAGGGAAAAATGCAGTGAGATAGTTTACCATGAAAGTTAATCTGATTCCGAGTAAAAAAAAATAGCTTCTGACTGCCATTCTTTTAAGTTTTACTTCGTCTTATTGCATATGAAGAAGTGATTCTTGTAAGTGGTGTCTCTGAGCTTGTTAACACTTACTGGGTCACAAAGCCTTCATTGTCAAAATGATCTGAGTGAGGAAGTTATTGCTGGCCTGATGCCAGTAGTGCCTCTGGCAGTTCAGTTAAGACTGCTGGTCAACCAGTTTAGTAGCCCTGAGATGATTGTTCTTGTTTGCCTTAGAGGAATTGCTTGTCTGCCAGTTGTTTAGGCCTAGCATGATGGTGGCTATTATGTATGGTCCAAGACTTAAGTTTCAGAAGGCACATGTGCAAGTAAAACTTGAGTGCACTTAGTATTTGTCACAGTAATAAGTTTACAGTCCAGTGTGGTGAATGATGATATTTTCCAAGTTACTAAAAGTGTTTTAGAGGTGGCAAGCTGGTCATAGGAGTGATGTAGGATTTATGGAGGTTTATTCTCTCCTGAAGGTCTTTGATTTACTAGAGAAAAGATCATTGTTGTGGAAGACTTGGGCAAGATTAATGTATTGTATGCTGGCATTTGGATGAACAGTAAATCAGTAGGTGTTTAAAGAGCCAATGATATAGTCTCATGCTCACTTAATTTCAAAAACACATTATCAGCTACTAACAAACTAGACCTAACCAATAGCATCTTCCTCACCCAATACGAGATCCCTACTAAGACAACCCATCTTGGACATGTACTTCACTTGCCATCACCACTGTACCCCCTGAGCAGCACACCGGCCACTGTGTACATTTATGGTTGAACTAATGTGGAAATATTACATACACACCTGTAGTTGAAGTCTTCAAATCTGTTTCTAATGTAAATGCTCCCACGTCATTGTATTGCAGAGATCGGGCTCACACACCTGCCAGTCTCCTGTGCCATCTAAAAAATCCTCATCCAGGTGCACAGGACATAGGGTGTTGTGAGTCTTGCCTCTTGACTAGTGATTCCTTTCAAAGGCTGTGGAATAGGCAAGTAGGGTATGTTTTAATGAATGAAGAGGTTGAGCCTTCAAATAAATGTATTTCTCGCCCTTCTGTAATAGCCAAATGTTTGTATTTACCTTATGAAGCTGTTATGCAAGTTCATACATTTTTGGACACTTGGGAGGATACTGAAAAAAGTCAAGGCACATGATCCCATAGCTTTAACAATAACATATCAATGCAAAGACAAGGGCGAAACACAGTTCTGCATGAAAACTGTTGAATGTGCTTTCAACTTCTTTTCTCATCAATGCAAAGACAAGGGCGAAACACAGTTCTGCATGAAGACTGTTGAATGTGCTTTCAACTTCTTTTCTCAAAATGTTTTGCATAATAACTGTACAGCTATTGTTCCTTCACTGCTGTCCCATGCCGACTCTCCTACCTATACTACAGCTGCTTGTGGCCTACACAGATGATATTCTACAAACAGCAAGGTAACCAAGCAGATGCAGAAGCATATTTGAAAAAAAGGAACCCTTTATGCAGAAGAACATGTCCAGCTCACCCCATCCTGGATGGAGTGAGTGATGATCTGGTGCCAGTGAAGTGCAGTGCATCTCATAGTAAAGTATCTCAGGTTTGTGAGCCAAGTGTGCATCTTCTCCAAGTGAAGTAAGTGTTCAAGCAAGAGCAATGAAGTTCGGCCTCATGTGCCGTTGCAGCTGGCTGGTACAGTAGAGGGCAGCGGTAGTGGTGGTAGCCGGGCTGCAAGGATTGCTCGACTACTTGACTTCTGCTCAGCTCTACAGCCAGCCAGCCAGCCACTATGTCAGCACACACAGTACCAACTCTCTGCATCGGATTTTAAACCAATGCTTCAATAGTGTAGCCCAGTGATGCCCAACCTCTGAGGGCATGTGTTGAGGGAGGACAAAAAAAAAAGATGAAAATAACGGAGGTGATTAATGGTAGAAAGGATGAAGAAGAGGGACTCCGTCTGGACTTTATGGATGATATGTTTTTGTTGAGATGACTGTGATGAGATAATTTGTTATGGGAAGTGCCTCAAAGGTCCCCTAGTTTTGTAACAAAGTTGAGGGATGAGAATATTGCCCCACTGTTTTTTCTTTTTATCAATTTTTTGAAGGGTACAGATTGTTTGTGTATAGAATTATTTTCCTGTCAGATAATCATGCTGTACAGTACAAGTCCTCAGAGGTGAGCTCCACTGATTTAGCTAGTTTAGCCCATACATACAATACAGTATATCCAACCTTTATTTCAAATCATACAATAGTTAAGGCTGAAAAGGACCTGTTTATAGTGAATTTTGCTAGAGATGTGACCATAGTCTGTCTTTTGTATTTTCAGTTGAAATTTATTATACTGTACTGACCAAAAAATCACTGTATACTGGTATCTGATCACATTTGCTATAAACAAGATCTTTTCTGAGGCGTACAATAGCCGACTCACCACTCACCGTAACACACTTACCCCAGAACCTCTGGTAAATTGCACTGCCTAATGACCCTGTTTGAAGTTTTAGACACTTGAGAAAAAGTAATTTTCAAATAAATGTAAAGAGCCAAATTGTGGAATTTCACATCACCTAAAATTCAAAAAGAAAAATTTTCACAACTGTATACTTTGTTCTTTAAAAACTGACATATAATTTCTGTATACCTGTATTATGTACATTATATAGTAATGTGTTATGAATAAGGGTTTAAATGATTTTCCATAAAGCTCTCTTTGATACCTTGGTAATCACTCACTATGATGTTTAATCATTTATTTATAATTTTTTTATACAAATTCCTGCCCAATATTCAGTTCACAGACAATTAAATTGTAAAATACAATGACTTGAGGGTCATCTACCATCTTTGGCTTGGGTTTAGTGAGACCGAACACCAGTTGTAAACATCTCGGTGTTAAATTATGTGAAGTCGAGCTAATCCCAGCAGTGTATGTACCATGGTCTGGGATGAGTGAAGTTCACCACAGCTATTTGAATGTTTAAAAAATAAAAAAAATATAATAAAAAAACTGCGCCGAGCTGGTATAACCACAGCAGCATTTTGGAGAAGTGGATGTTACAAGCATTGTTCTCTCAATTAAAAAGTGACAGTTTGCAACAGCAGCAATAAACTGGCTATACCTTTAGCCCACAGAATTCAGTCTTTAGGAAGAAGAGGTGGTCAAGGGTCTAAATCACACCCCCTCCTCCCCCTCCCCCTTCCCTGGGAGTGTCATAACAACAGTTGCTAGAATTTTGTAATGTGTTCATTACATAATTGGAGAATAAAGAAATAAAACAATATATGAGAGGGGAACCTACCTACCTACCCTACCCTACCCTACCCTGCCCTGCCCTACCCTACCCTACCCTACCCTACCTACCTAGTACAGTATCAGTGACAAAATATCAATGTCAAGACTGTTGTTTATTTTTACAGGTGAGGGTAAGTGGAGATGTTATGAAAATGACTGATGATTGGTGATGACTCTTGATGGCTCTGATAATGATGATTTATGGACATGTCAAAAACCAAAGCTACTTTATTACCACTGTTGGAGCTGCTTAAGCGGTGCTCGTGGACATTAGCTGTGATGTCTTAGTGTACTTGGCGCAAGAAGGGCTCAACAGGCAAGGCGACAAGGCAACGGTGATGGCAACTCGGGAGTCCAGAAGACTTTATTCTTGACTAGTAAAAACTAATTTATTTTTTAACTGCTAAGTGTGTTCATTTCTTGGAAAGATAATATATATATATATATATATATATATATATATAATATATATATATATATATATATATATAATATATATATATATATATATATATATATAAAATTCTTTGTAAATGTATAAATACAATCTGTTGGTTACCTGCTTGGGTATGTAAATATTTTGGAAATCAACTTCCTCTTATGTGGATAAATATTATTGACAAAAATATATTAAATTGCAAGTTATATTAAATAGAATGATGAATAGTATTTTACATGGCTGTTAAAGATTGATTTTTAGCAAAGGAACTTGCAGAATTTCTGTATGAATTCAGATTATTCCTATTTGTCTGATGAAGTTTTTGTATAAATGATGTGATATGTTAATTTTTTATATAAAGTAAATGTACTAATGAAATAAAAGTTGTAAAGCATTATGAAATGTATATAAAAATTTACTTGAGAGAATGACGGACAATAAAAGACTATGCTAAAATTTGATATTATATTTTCCAGAAGAGTTTTTCTTGGGCACAGTTTTGGGCTTATTCTCGAAAAGAAGGAGTTTTGGTATGATGATAACTACTGTATTTGAAGAGGAATTTTTCCCCAAATAATTGTATACAGTACTTGGAAAAGAATGACTGATCCCTCCCACCACAAGTTTATTAAAAAAAAAACACACAAAGCAAAATACAGTAACCCCAGTGAGCACCACCACAGGTCACAGAGTCTTATAGTGTCCATCCATTTAATAATTCCAATTCCATTCCTGAGCCGCCTACTCCATGAGATATCTACCCATTAGAATCCTGCAATATAGGAACATAATTCCAATTGTCAGTATTAGAGGTGGCTTGGTGTATAGCTGGACCCCGAGTTGCCCACCAAGAGCTGCTGAGTGACGATTCTCGCTGTAAATATATTGATAAAAGTGCATAAGTATGTTCACTCTGTGGTATTTACTGTGTTGTATAATACAAAATAAAAAGAGTTGAATTTCTTTTTTTGGATGCTTTTATATCCTGATTGTTTTTGTTTTTTTTTGTTTTTTTGCAAATAACCCTCAAGAAATACTACAACACAGCATCATTGTGTAATAACAAATACAGTACAGTACTGTACAGTACACAGTAAGTGAATGAATGAGTCACCGAGCTCATGTTGGGTTCAAGAATCTATCGCTTAATATTTTGCACTTAATGCATTTCCTGCTGCTTGCAGTGAACTTCCAATTGCAACAAATTCTTACAGTATACTGTACTGTATACAAACATTCTGCGTGTCACTGTCTTGTGTGTGAACCAAACGCTGAAAACTTTACTTCCTCAGTTTAATATAGAAAGTATTTGAATTTGCAAAAGCAATGTGGATTATATGGCAGTTGCATATTGAAAAGTTGATGTAATTTTAAAGTTATTTTTTTCACTTGAATTTTTTTGAAGATTGTGAGGTGTGTATGGTATTTTGTTTAACATTACAGTATACAGTACAAGACAGTACAGATGGCGAGAGAGTGAGCATCCATTGCAGATAGTATGTATGAAGGAACAATTTTAATGCATGAATTGTTATATTTACATACAGTAAATACTCGCTTAACATTGCCCCCGACAACGTTGTTTCGTTATAGTAACGTCGCTACTCCTTAAATACCCATGATTCGGACAACGTCCCGCCGATTCAGTATAATGTTGCCACAGACTACTTTGTACGGTGCAACACCCTCTTTCACCCAATCAGAGCTGGAGGAGGGGCCACCCTCCAGGTCTCAGTGACTCACCACCCTTCTCCTCTCCTGGTCTCCTCCTCTCCTGGTCTCCTCCTCTCCCACCCTCCTTGTCTCCACTTCCCACCACACACTTGCTCCACCTCCACCCATCATCGAATACAATATAAAATGATTTTGTTTATTTATCTTTTTGGATGTACTGTATAATATATATTATTTTCTAAAAAAATTCCATTAAATTTATGTATATGTAATGTATTTTATGGGGGAAAGGGAGGCTGGGGAACGTAACTCCCATATTTTATCTATTTCTTATGGGGAAAATCGATTCCATTAATGTTGCATTAACATCGTGGTTTTCAGGAACGGAACCACAACGTTAAGCGCGGACTTACTGTATGTAATTCATACTGGCACAGACTTCCAAAAGATTCAATTTACGATGGGATCAAATGTCAGTTGGGCATAATTTTCAACACAGTTCCCATGACCAATAGACAAACACATTATTTTGGATTATTAAATGATCCTTCATTGTTAGTCTGTGTCAATATGATCTGGAAATATGTCGATACAGTACAGTATACATTATATACCTGTACTTGTATAATAAAATATTTCTTTCATTATGCACAGTATAGTACTGTATAGTATCATTACAGGTATTTGCAGGGGTACCCAGACTTTGTGCCACACCATGCAGGTAAATAGTTTACCTGTGTGTGGGTGGTGATGTAGTTTACCTGTGTGTTGGTGGTGAAATAGTTTACCTGTGTGTTGGTGGTGAAATAGTTTACCTGTGTAGGTGGTGAAATAGTTTTCCTGTGTGACTGGTGAAATTGTTTTCTTGTGTGAGTGGCGAAATTGTTTAAAGTGGTCTGCAGTAATTCTAGGTACAGGGCGTCCTTGCTTACCGTTGGGGTTACGTTCCTGAAAATGCGACGTTATGCGAAACAACGTTACGTGGATCAATTTTCCCCGTAAGAAATAGAAAAAATATGGGAATTACGTTCCCCAGCCTCCCTTTGCCCCATGAAAAAAGTTACATATACAGAAAATCATTGCCATTTCTATATAAAATAGTATATAGATATTGCTACTCACAGATGGGCGGAGGTGGTAGAGCGAGTGTGTGGTGGGTAGTGGAGCGAAGGAGAAGGGTGGCGGGAGCGGAGGAGGAGGGTGGGAGCGGAGGTAGGGTGGTGAGTCACTGAGACTCTGCGGCCGCTTCCTCCTCCTCCTCCTGCTCTGACTGGGGTTCCTCCGCTGCTGCTTGCTCCTCCTCCATTGATGTTTGCTCCTCTTTCATTGTTGGAAGGGAATGTCTCGGCAGGAACCGTATCTGAACAGACAGCTTCACCAGTTAACTTTATGTTGTGGAAGTTATACCAATGCTTAAATCGTTGAAAACATCCTCAGCTAGCAGTAAAGGTCTCTTCCTTCGATCCTTCATCCTCTGTTTCCTTCATGTCATCAAACAAGGATAACCATAAGGCTCACAGGGGCATTGCGTTGATTCTGGTCCTCCATCCACATTGCCAGCATCTTTTCCACCTTTATCACAGTGCTTCTAGTACGAGTCGTCTCAGTAGCACTCGAAGAAGAACCACTTCCAGCACTCGCCTTAATCTTGTCAGCGTTGGTCCGGATAGTACACACAGTTGTGGTGGTTAGACCAAGCACAGCGGCTATGTCCACAGCACATTCCCCTTTTTTAAATCGGGTTAATACATCCATTTTCGTAGCAAGGGTAATGGTCTTATGTTGCCTCTTCACTACACTAGCATCAGTAGCACTTTTTGGATGCTTGGAAGCCATTTCAAATGGTTCGAGTACAGTTTTAGAGCAAAAGCACTTAAGCACACACGAATGATGTGAAGTCGTAACAGAGAGTGGCTTAGCATCTCTTGGGGAAGCTGTGACGTTCCGCCAGTAAGGGCAGCGCACCGAGCCAAGAAAGCGTAGCACGGCCAGACAAGAGCGGGTGATGCGTTGTCGAAAGTAGTTCTGATCACCGGGACGTTAAACGAATTTTTTGTCTGAAGCTCAGCGACGTAGTACCAAGACGACGTTAAGCAAGGACTTACTGTAACTGTAGATCAAGATACCCTGTACAAGGTAGTAGGTATTAGGCAGCTACCAAACAGGGAGGTACTACCGCCTGGGAAGATATTGGAAGCATAATGTGTTGTCTATGGTAGACCCTGCTGCTACATGGCATCACAAAAATTGTGACCAAGTCTCAGGTTGCTGATCTGACTTTCTGCCTCATATACACACAATTGCAGGGTCTCAATTGTTTCACTTACTATTGACAACACAACATACATGTATTGTTTCTCACTTTTGATCTTTTTTCATTTTTGTATTTCTTTATGGTTCTTTACTATTATTATTATTACAGTATTATTATTATTATTATTATTATTATTATTATTATTATTATTATTATTATTATTACATTCTCGCCCCCCAGGCTCTGATGTGGGTCAGTGACCTGTGCCTGGGTGGGCTAATCCCCCAAAAAAAAAGTTGTGAGGCTGTAGATGAGGAAGTGCAACTTAATTTGAAAAATGGTGACGGTTTAAGCATATGGGGGAAATAGAGTTAAGCACATGCACTTGCGGTGGTACAAGAACAATTAATAGATATTCAGGAATTTTGGATGATGTGAGGAGTTTACTCAGGTAGTTGGCATAACGAGTACAGTACTGTACTGTTCAGTACATACAATATACAGGTATTTGTCACTAGAATGTATAAAACAAGTAATATATTGTACATGGATCTCACCCCAGGACACTGCCAATAACATAGTCAGGAATAAGATTGATCACATTTTAATTCAGCAAAGATGAAAAAATTCACTGACCCAAACTATGACCCATCCAGGGGCAAGTTGTGGGTCAGATCATGTTTCAGTAATGAGTTTATTGAGAATAAAACCTAAAAAATTTAAAAGAAAAACTGTGAACAAAATCAAATGGAATTTGTGGAAGATCAAAACAGGCGCACGGATAGAATATGTAATTGAAACCAAAGATAGGTTGTCAATATTGCTAGAGGGTGACTTTGTTGAACAAGAACCAGGACAAAAATTTATTACTGTAAGTACAAAGGAATAAGAAGATGACAAATTAAATTTTAAAGAAAAAGATAGACGAAGAAATATGATAAAGTGAAGCGAGGCTTATACAAAAATAAATAAATGCAAGGATATAGAAGATGATGACAAGTCATAATTAGAGGAAATGTACAGAAGGTTAAACAAATGAACCAAAGAAAGGAATTAAAATGAGATGGGACTATAAAAAGCATAGACAAATGAGATCCTGTTTGAGGCAAAAGAAGTAAAAGAGAGAGGGGTAGAATATGTAGAAGAACTACAGTGGTCCCTCGGTTAACGAGCGCCTCGGTTAACGAGATTTCGGTTGACGAGTTACCTTCCATAAGATTCTTAACTTCGGTTAACGAGCAATCCCTCGATTAACGAGTTTCTTACGAGCCGACCTCCACATGTTTTAGCCTGCATTTGGCGAACCACCAGCTGTAGTATTAGTCCGCCAATACAGTAATCGGTTCTAGGGCTCAAATTCCTTACCCTTTTAGTAAATATCAAGAAGTTTATACTATTCAATAATTTTAAAAGTTTAATATTAATTTTTTTAGTTATTTAAACAATTATTGAACATACAGTAATTGAAGGTAGGGTCATTAGTTTGTGGCACGCCATCCAGCCTGCCAACACAGCAGTGGAGGTAACATCTTGCTTGAGACTCTCTTCAACTAAACGCTTTTTTTCTGTGTTTACAAGCAAATTATTGGTCATTTTGAAATTTATTTTACATATTGACAATATATAATGCAGTGCAGTGTTGATTTAAAGAAAATAATCTTGAATTACACCAAAAGAACTAAAATTTTATGGGTGAAATGGCACCATGGAGTGACTTCTCTTCCACCCCAATGCCTTCTCTTCTCCCTTCTCCTCCACCCCCATTCTAATTCCCTTCATCATCATCCACGAGCCTTCTACATACACTCCTCAAAGTAAGTGTACTTTTCTACCTTTTTTGTTGAATTTAGGTAATTTTCGATGAGCTGGAACCAATTACCCCAAAACCCATTGAAACAATGGTTTCGGTTAACGAGTTTTTCGGTTAACGAGCAACCTTCTAGAACAGATTGAGCTTGTTAACTGAGGGACCACTGTATACTGTACAATGAAAAGATAAGAAACGAAAAAAATAAAGGTCGAACCACCAATTCTGGAATGATATATATATATATATATATATATATATATATATATATATATATATATATATGCAAGTAAATCACTGTAGGTGCGCGTGATCTAGGTATATGCTGATAACCACCAGGAAAGAAGAAAACACGAAGTTCCCAAGCGCTTTCGTGTAATTCACATCTGTACTCACCCTTGAAGATGTGAATTACACGAAAGCGCTTGGGAACTTCGTGTTTTCTTCTTTCCTGGTGGTTATCAGCATATATATATATATATATATATATATATAATATATATATATATATATATATATATATATATATATATATATATATATATATATATACAGTATACAGTCAATCCTCATATTACGCGGTCCCGCATTCCGCGTTTCACCGTTAACGCGGTGCCTTGCCAGAACCTAACATGCTCACATTCCGCCGTCGTGAACCCCATTACACGGAGAGCGGCTGGCAAGCCGCGCCATTTTTGGATCCAAACCTCCCGCCATCCGCCATGTTGTGTAAGAGGCGCGAAAATGGTGCGCACAAGGTCGCCCAGTCATCAAAACATTACCAGTTCTTCACCCGCCACCCACTACAGCCGGCCCAAGTCAGTGATAGTGATAATTACAGTGAGGATATGGACTTATATGAACTTTGGGGGGTTTGACAAAGAGGCCCTGCAAGCCTCTGTGGTGGATAGTGATACAATTGATACAAGTGATACAGGTGAAGGCCAATAATCTGCCCTCTGCCTCGGAACCAACCGCCCATCCCCGTGTGCCCAGCCATCTTTTCTACTAATGTAAGTGTTAAAAAACCTAATATTATTGATATTTCTCTTTATTATTAATTGTGTGTGCATGCCATCATAAAGTTAAGATAATATTTTTACTGCAACATAGTTGTGTGTCGTCAAAAAGTGGAGTTTGGGGATCGGCCCGGACTCCATTTCAATTAATCCCTTATGTTATGTTATTCACTTTACGCGTTTCTCACTTTCCGCGGTACCCTCCGGGTTACATTAACCGCGTAATATGAGGATTGACTGTATATATATATAAATAATGCATCCTCTTTAATGTCGTCCTGCTTAACGATGTTTCAGTACCACGTCGCTAAACTTTAGAGACCAAAGATTTGTGATTCGTTTAACTTCCTGAGGATCCAATACTACGTCGTTTTGCGTCGTCATGGACTACTTTCTACTGGGCATCACCCGCTCTTGTCTGGCCATGCTACACTCTCTCGGTTCGGCACGCTGCCCTCACTCATGGAACGTCACAGCATCCCCACCCCTAAGGAGGGCCCCTGGGAGAACCCTTGGCGGCACCGCCGACCCTGTGAGGGCCCCTGGGGGTGCCACCGCCCCTGGAGGAGCCCTTGGGGATGCCACAGCCCTGTGAGGACCTCTAGGGGCACCTACAAATCTGAGAGTGCCCCTGGGGGCGCCTTCGTCCTTGGTAGGGCCTCTGGGTGAGCCACCGCCTCTGAGAGAGCCCCTGGGAGCTCCGCCACGCCTAATTACCCCACAGTCGAATCGTGGACCATATAATCGAAATCAGCATGCTCCATACCCACGCCCTCCATACCCACACCCCTCCTCCATGCCTTCCATACCCACGCCCGTCCATACCCACCCCTCAGCAAGACGCAAACTCCTCCACGCCCTCCATACCCACACCGCTCCTTATGCCCACTATACCCATACCCCTCCTCCCCTTTCATACCTACACCCCACCACCATACCTACACCCCTCTTCCATACCCATACCCCTCCGCCATGCCCTTAATACCTAAACCCCTCCTCCACGCCCTCCATACCCACACCCCTCCTCCATGCCTTCCATACCCATACCCCTCCATACCCACCCCTCTCTTATACCCATGCTCCTCCTCCATGCCTTCCATACCCACACCCCTCCCTACCCACCCCTCCTACATACCCACACTCCTCCACCATACCCTCCATACCCACACCCCTCCTCCACGCCTTCCATACCCACACCCCTCCACGCCCCCATATCCATACCCCTCCTCCATACCCATGCCCCCACCGTCCCTGGTAGAGCCCCTGGGGTTGCCGCCACCCCTATAAAAGGCCCCTGGGGGCGCCGCCACCCTTGGGAGGGCATCGGGGGGTGTTGCCACCCCTAAGGAGGTCCCCTGGGGGCGCCACCGCCCTTAGGATGGGCCCCTAGGGACGCGGCCACCCCTGAGAGGGCCCATAGGGGCTCCTCCGCATCTGGGAGGGCCCCTGGAGACGCCAACGCCCTTGGGAGGGCTCCTGGGAGCGCCGCCACCCCTAATTACACCACAATCGAATTGTGGAGCATATATTCGAAATCAGCATGCTCAGGAGTACCTATAGTGTGACCTTCAACAAAATCTATTTTTGGGCCACAACTGTCGGAAAAGTAACCTTCCATACCCACCCCTCCCCCATACCCATACTTCTCCTCCACGCCCTCCATACGCACACCCCTCCTCCATGCCATATTACCAACACCTCTCTTTACCCACCCCTTCACCATACGCATACTCCTCCATACCCACACCCCTCCCCCGCGCCCTCAATACCCACACTGCTCCTTGTGTCCTCCATACCCACTCCCCTCCTCCATGCCCTCCATACTCACACCCCTCCACGCCCTAACATACCCAACCACCATACCTACACCCTTCCTCCATACCCACACCCCTCCTCCACGCCTTCAATACCAACACCCCTCCACGCCCTCCATATCCATATCCCTCCTCCAAGCCTTCAATACCCAAATGCCACCACCATACCCACACCCCTCTTCCATACCCATGCCCCCACTGCCCCTGTTAGGGCCCCTGGAGGTAATTTTTCGACCAAAATATACCTTTTCTCTCAGAATTGAAATTTAAGGGGTTTAACTAATTAAGTACTTGCAGAATAACAAATAAACATCAAAATCGCTCTTTGGAAATCCATAGTTGGTGAGTAATTAGCATTGAGAAAAGTCATTCAATTTTCCAAACGTCATTCCATCACTAATTAACCCCGCAATCGAATCGTGGACCATATAATCGAAATCAGCATGCTCCATACCCACCCCTCCTCCACGCCCCCCATACCCACACCCCTACTCCATGCCTTCCATACCCACACCCCTCCATACCCACCCCTCCCCCATACCCATACTCCTCCTCCACGCCCCCCATACCCACACCCCTAATCCATGCCTTCCATACCCACACCCCTCCATACCAATCCTTCCTCATACCCATACTCCTTCTCCACGCCCCCCATACCCACACCCCTACTCCATGCCTTCCATACCCACACCCCTCCATACCCACCCCTCCCCCATACCCATACTCCACCTCCACGCCCCCCATACCCACACCCCTACTCCATGCTTTCCATACCCACATCCCTCTATACCCACCCCTTCTCCTGCACGCCCTCTATACCCACACCCCTCCTTTTCCTCCATACCCACACCCCACCACCATACCTACACCCCTCCTCCATGCCCTCCATACCGACACTCCCTCTCCACGCCCTCAATAACCAAACCCCATCATTCATACCCACACCCCTCCTCCATAACCACGACACCGCCCCTGGGAGGGTCCCTTGGGGCCCCACCGCCTATGGGTGAGCCTCTGAGGGCGCCACCACACCTGGGTGGGCCTTGGGGGCGCTGCCGCCCGTGGTAGGGCCCCTGGGATCGCCGCCACCCAAAAGGAGCGCCCCTGGGAGCGCCGGCGTCCTTGGGAGAGTCCCTGGTGGCGCCGCCGCCCTTGGGAAGGCCCCTGACGGCGCCACCGCCCCTGGAAGTGCCCCTGGGGGTGCCACAGCCCCTGGTAGGGCCCCTGATAGGGGCCCTGGGGACGCCGCTGCCCCTGGGGGCCCCGTCGCCCTTGAAAGTACCCTTGGGGGTGCCACCGCTCCACAAGGGGTCACAGCTCAAGGTTGAATAAGCCGCAAGTCCAGAAAATTGTGAGGGCAAACTTTTCGGAGTGAAAGTTGTGAACTCTCGGAACAAACTGCCAGAGAGTGTTGTGACTTGACCAAAACTGGAGAAGGTTCACATACATTCAGGACCCAGTACAGGCCCAGTACTTGCCAAAAGCGCGTACGTGATCGGCCACCTAAGCGGCTAACGAGCTGATCAGTGGCGAAGAAGATGAAAGTAAAAATTAAAGTGGGAAGGAGATCAGTGGCCTGTATAGGATCCCTCCATTGTTTTTGATAATTGTACCAAGGGCTACTTTGAAACCCAGTACTGTTCTTGATTCCACAGCTTGGGCTGGTAGGTCGTTCCAAAGGTCTACCAACCACTGCGTGAAAAAGTGTTTCCTTATATTGGTTTTGCTTATTTTGACCTGTATTTTGTATTTGGGAAGAAATGTATTAAATAATTTTTGTTGTGATTATACTGATCACTGGAAATGTGTTCCTAAGTTCATAAGTTGTTGTTTTAGATTTAGAGCGAATTAAAATGTTCTTTTAAGTGTCAGTAATTAGCTTAGGTTAGGGTTTTAGTCGACAAAGACTGGAACCCGTTATAAATGGGACCAGATCCTTTATGGTTAGGCTACTGAGGTCGAGGTATATAAAGGAATAGGGCCTATTAGAAATGGGGCCCACTAGAAATGAGGCCCATTAATATTGGTCCCCTAATCCAATTGGTTACGTTAGATTGGGTCCTATTGGGTTTAGGTGCCAAGCTGACCAATCACCGAACATTTGATCTTGACCAACCCAGACCTCACACAGTTGTCAATTAATCAATAGGTAACCTTAATTAGTGGTGATATATTCTACCGATTTATCGGAGTAGCGATGGTGAAGTAGAGATAGATAGTGAGACACACACACCAAGGCGGGAAGAGAGAGATAGAGGGGGGGGGGGGGTATTGTAGAAGACACCAACATAAGTGTCAGGTTTGGGGAGATAACACCTGCACCCCGACACTTATAAATTACCTCCCCCTTCTTCCCTCCCTCCTAGCCCACCTTTCTCTCCCCCTCTTCGTTCTTTTTCCGAGCCTCCCTTAAACACCCATATATATATATATATATATATATATATATATATATATATATATATATATATATATATATATATATATATATATATATATATATATATATATATATATTCTCTCTCTGTGCCTGACCACACTATGAGCTATAGCCAACCTCTGGAGCTAGAAACTAGAATAATGTTTATGGCTCATTATTTGTAAGGGTGACAATGTGTTAGGTTTGGTTAGGTTAGGTTAGGTGGTGGTGGTAGAGGGGGTGGAGGTAGAAGAGGGTGCTGGTGGTAGTGGTGATGCTGGTGATAGTTGTGGCGATAATAGTGATAGTGGAAAACGATACTTTTACAAGTAGTAGTAGTAATAGTAATAGTATTAGTAGCAAGTGTGCTAGTACCAGTAAGACATAGTAGTGGTAGTAATAGTTGTTGTAGAGAATTTAGAACGTTGATCAAGGCAGCTTCACTCCTCTGGTGTTCACAACCTCTGGTGGGATGGGACCAAGTGCAAGGTGCTTTTACGCCAGACTCGCGGAGGTGCTATCCGAACTGAAGCAGCAGTCCAGAAGTTATGTTATAGCCTGGATGAGATGTTAACTGTCCTTCTCTCTCCTTAGGTCTGCTTTGCTCTGCCTCAGGGGAATGAAAGCATCAGCCCCAAAGCCGACAACAGTTGCAGATATTGACTATGAGGCAACAGTCACTGAATTCCGCATAGATCTGCTGCTCAACTAACTCAACACAGCTAGGATAGCTACTTATGTATTAAGATATTTAATTTTAAGGTAATAAAATGGCGGCGAAGGTGTGGCTATTGGAGGAGGCTGGAGGCCACGTTAAAAAAAAAAGTAGTTATAGTATTAAGTGTGGCAGCAGCAGCAGAGGCCAGTTAGCATTATCTTGACCAGGATCACACAGGCTACCACCTTCAGGAGTTATTATCCCCCGCCTCGTCCCATCTCCCGGGTCTCGTATCAATCACCTGACTCACCCCAGCTAACCAATCTGTCTTCCCTCCAGCGAGTTTTTTATTATTATTATTGTTATCTTGATGCACTGAGGGTCAATCATGCTTTCTGGATCACCTGCAGATTAGACACCCAGGCTTATTTCACCACAAGATTAACCTGACCTAACCTAACCACAACCAACCAACCTCCTTCACTCACTCAGCTACATCAAAATTGAGTTAATTTGAAGAAGCTATTAATTTTTTTGGGTGTGTGTGTGTATTTAGCTCTTAGTCTATCTAGTGGCGCCATCACACACACACACACACACACACAAACTCCAGCACCCGCAATCTAAGTAATCTATCCTGTCCTAACCAATCTCAGACGAACCTAATCTATTTTCATACAGTTTACCATCAACACAAAATAACTTACTATGGACTATATTTAACTCAATTTAAGTATAATTTAACTTAACCTAATCTAACCTAACGTAACACTCAGTCCACATAACCTGTCTTAACCCAACTTAACCCAACTTAACCCAATCTAAAATCAACTTGACAGAACTTAACCTAAACTAAATTAAGTTGACAGAACTTAATCTAACCCGACAGACAGGCAGGCAGGTAGGTCAGTCAGGCAAGGCAGGTAAGTCAGTCAGGCAGTCGCACTTATGAATGATAGAGAAGTCCTATGTAAGACGCGGATGAGTGACAGTCATAAACTGTGATATCGTCAGGGCCGAACCACACTAAGATAAGACCAACATCTGACTAAGGTAATCCTCGGTGTGATTCCATGGGATAAAAAAATACCGGAAGACTAATAGCTGTGAGATCAAGAGGTGATGTTGTTAAGTCTGAATAGGGAATGATTCACTTTTAATGGATTTAGAGGAAAACAAAATTCTTGATGTGATGACTTAACCTTGTGAATATGATGACTTGGCCCCTTGAATATGATGACATTGTCTCTTGAATATGATGACTTGGCCCCTTGAATATGATGACTTGATCCCTTGATTACGATGACTTAACCCCTTGAATATGATGACTTGGCCCCTTGAATATGATGACTTGGCCGCTTGAATACAATGACTTGGCCCCTTGAATATGGTGACTTGGCCCCTTGAATATGATGACTTGGCCCCTTGAATACGATGACTTAATCCCTTGTATACGATGATTAAGCTCTTGAGTACGATGACTTAACCCCTTGATTACGATGAAGAATCCCTTTGAGTATGATCAATTAAATCCTATACAAAAGGGCAACAACCTAACCACCTTTTGATAAGATAATTAACCACCCTAATTACGAAACCAGCTTCATGCCAACGATCATAATATCACTGTTCTTTTCACCTCAGTAACTCAGTTCATAGTCGTTAAAGGAGTGAATACCAACCCTCACCTTCTATAACCTTGCCTACAAACGTACCTACTGTAATATTACTGTCAAATTACAGGGATATCGTAACTCACGGAATGTTATCATACTCCGCAACACTCCCTTATGTAAATAAATCTCACTTTCTCTCGTAACAGGTCAAAACAGAAAACGCATGGGAATGTACCTCCACATTACATACTAGATTATGATTATTGTTGATGTTTTAAGAAGCTAAGTGCTATTCTCAATACGTGAAGGTTCTATTTAGGGGTCAGAGATAACACGGTACTGTTTTGGGAGTCTAGGTGTGTGTGTGTGTGTGTGTCAGAGGGTGGTGCATCACGGACCAGCCTCCAGACGCCTCATCCATCACCCTGACGAGGTAGGTTTAACCTGGATATGTTCAGGGATAATCACCTTGAGGAACCCCTGGCCCTGATGCCCTGTTTTCCTCCCCCTCATTATCACCTTTTTTTTATCTATCTATCTATCTTTGTATCTGTCTACCGATATCTGTATCTATCTATCTATCTATCTATCTATCTATCTATCTATCTATCTATCTATCTGTGTGTGCTTCAGTCTCTCTTTGTATATGTCTATCGTTTTGTCTATCTGTTGTGTAGCAAATAATGGTAATATTTTTTTCAACTCTACCAATGGTGTTTCGATAATAATAATAATAATAATAATAATAATAATAATGCGACTAGTACTACCTCTATGTCCTAATTAACCACACCTGTAATACTTCTTGTTAATTATCTTACGTTAATTAACACGAAGGATTACCTGACAGATCTTGACTATAAACAACATCTCATTTTGTTGTTGTTGCTTTTGCTTGTTAACTTCTGCTTGAGATAGACAACGCCCAGTGTTTGTTTTTATCTGCGTCAGTAGCTCTCTATGTGACTTGTTTACTCACACTGTCACTACCTTGTCGCTCACTCATGCACTCATGGAGGAAGATTATCACTCACTCACTTACATATTCACTTATTCACTCACTCATTCACTCACTTAGACATTCAATTATTCACTCATTCACTCACACACTCATGGGAAAAAATATTATGACTCACTCACTCACTCATGAATGAATGAATGAATGAATGAGAATTATCACAAACAAGCAAACAAACAATTAAAACAAGAAGATAAAAGCACCAGTAGGATAGGCGAATCAAGGAAGTAAATCATCCCTTGAAAAGTTATAAAGAAAATGGGGTGCGGTTAGTCCACTTGTCAGGCAGACCCGAAATTGATGGCGGCCGCGATACTTGTCGAAGCTCAGCTATTAATGATGGTCATTGGGTATGGTAATGAGGGGGAAGGGGGGAGATGAGGGGGGGGGGAGGGAGGGAGGGGAAGGGGAGATAGGTGGAGGGGATGAGGGAGGAAAGATGAGTAAGGAAGTAGGGGGTGAGAAGTGAGGGAAAGGGCAAGGAGAGACGAGGAGTGAGTAGGGGTGTTAAGTGACTGAGTAGGAGGGGAGCTAAGGGGTAAGGGATTAAGGGTAAGGGGTGAGGAGTAAGGGTTAAGGAGAGGGCTAGGAGTGAGGGCTATAGGGTAAGGGATTAGAGATAAGGGGTGAGGAGTAAGGGTTAAGGAGAGAGGGGTAGGAGTGAGGGAATAGGGATAAGGGTTGAGGAGTAAGAGTAAAGGAGAGAAGGGTAGGAGTGAGGACTAAGGAGTGAGGAAGGGGTGAGGGAGGAGGAAGATCACTGCAGTAGTCACCAGGACGCCCCAGGCAGCAGTAATGGGCGACCTTCATCAGCTGATCTACATGTCTAAACTTGTTGCTCTCAGTCGGGCTGTCAGCTGAGGGTGATGAAGCGCCTGTCTCTTCCTGGGCGCCGCTGCCACCGCCGCCGTTGCTCCGTCTGGCTCTATCACGGCGCGCTTCAAATACCTAACATTACCATAGCCCCACCCTACCCCAGCACACCCCACCTGACGTTGTGTGGTATTGGCGTGTGGTACTTCCCTATGACACTGCCTATGGTACCAGGTCACTCTCTAGTACATCAAGAGAGCCAAAGTTTCTGTGGCCACAACAGGTAGCAGGAGAGACTTAAATTACTTAAAAAATTGTTGATTACGTCTCTATCTCTAACACACACACACAAACACACACACACACACACACACACACACACACACACACACACACATACACATACACAGTCTCCAAAATTGGGTCACCAACAAACACGTCATCATCATCCATACCAAGACCATGGTTATGTACAGTTGCCAGCAAAAGTTCCCCGTGTAGCAGGGCTGGGGGAGGACTTTTGCTGACAACTGTACAACAACCTCTCCTTCGACATTATCCCACCTCCCTCCATTACTTTGGGCCCCAACACACACCAGGTTGTGGACTTCAGTAATCTCCTCGGGAGTCACTATAGATAACAAACTAAATTGGAAAACACGCTGCAGTACAGTTGTTAAATCCTCCGGTTTTCGTCTCCACCTCTTCTGCCGACCCAAGTCCTTTGGATTTCCTGCACCCGAGGTCCTCAGTGTTTACTCAACATTCATACTTCCCAAGCTCACCTATGCCTCCCTTGCCTGGTCTTCCTCCCTAAATGCCACACAACGTAAACACCTTGAAAAAGTGCAGAAGAGGACATGCAAAATTATTCTCTCCCCTTCCTAGTCCACATATCAAGACCCTCTCGGCTCTTTCTAATCATCACCACGACCTCATCTGCAAATTTGGTGAGAAGCTTCTACACCATCCTTGACACCAGCTCCTACTTATACCAGAGATCCTCGTCCGCGAATTGGTGTTCGACACCACAACCGCACCCAGCCCAGGGACCGTAAAAAGGGCGGCAGCGCCCCCAGGGGCCCTCCCTGAGGCAGTGGCGACCCCAGGGGCTTGATCGTAGTATCATACATATTGCATGCGTCCAGCAATCCCTTGCTTAACTGTGATTGGAGGACTAAAATGTTAATCTACCAAATTACAGCCAGTAGGAGAACACAGCAATCAGTCAGCACAACACCCCAACTTATGTTTTCCTGTTGGATATTTATTCTCCGTTTCATTGTCCAGGATGCGATGATACTGGAAATACAATGAGTGGTCTCCTTTTTTAACTCCATATCTCCCGGAGTTTTAAATAGTGCAAAAGCAACTGCACCGCTGGATCTGTACCAAGGGCGGCGGCGTCCCCGGGAACACAGCACAGGGGTGGCGGCGCCCCCAGAGGCCCACCCACTGGCAGTGCGGTCCCCAGGGGTGCTCCCAGGTCGATGCGAGCCCTCCAAGAAAGTGCAGCGCCCTAAAGAAGCCCTGCCAAGAGCAGGGATGCCCCCAATTGTCCTTCCATTGCTGGTGACGCCCTAGGGCCTCCCTCCCCAGTGCGACGGTGTGCCTGGGGGCCCTCCCCGGGGTCGCAGCGCCCCCAGGGATCCTCCTTAGGGGTGGCAGAGTCTCCATGGGACCTACCAGGGCCCGTGGCGTCTCTACGTGCTTTTGCCCAGGGCGACTGTGCCCCCAAAGACCCTCCCAAGGAGAGTGGCCACCCTGGAGCCCTGCCAGGGGCAGTGTCTTCCCTAGGGGCCTTCCTAAGGGCGGCCCCACATATTGCATGCATCCAGCAATCCTTTACTTAACTGTGATTGGAGGACTAAAACATTAAGCCACCAAATTACAGCCCATAGGAGAACTAAGCAATCAATCAGCATAACACCCCAACTTATGTTTTCCTGTTGGATATTTATTCTCTGTTTCATTGTTCAGGATGCAATGATACTGGAAATACGATGGGTGGTATGCTTATTTAACGTCATATCTCCCAGCGTTCTAAAGAGTGCAAAAACAACTACAGACAAGTGTCTGTCCCAGGGGCGGCAGCACCCCCAGCGGCCCTCCCAGGGTCTTTGCAGGCCCTATAAGAGGCTGCGGTGCCTTAAGAAAGCCCTGCCAAGAGCGGGGGGTGCCCCCAATAGTCCTTCCGGGGGTGGTGGCGCCCGCACGAACCTCCCACGGCGACGGTGTGCCCTGGGACCCTCCCTGGAGCCAAAGTGTCTACAGGGATCTTACTTAGTGGTGGCATCGCCCCCAGGGAATCTCCCAGGGGGATACAATGTCCCTAGGTGCCCGCTCAGGGGCGACTGTGTCCCCCACAACACTCCCAATAGTAGTGGTGACCCTGGGGCCCTGTCAGGGGCGGCGTCTCCCCAAGTGGCCTTCTAAAAGGCGGCTGTAACCCCAGGAGCCCTCCCAGGGGTGGCAGAATAACCCGGAACCTCCCCCCCCTACCCAGGGGCGGAAGTGCCCTCAGGGGCCCTCCAAAAAGCGGTGGAGTCCCAAGGGGCACTGCCAGGGGCTGTGGCACCCACAGGGCTCTTTTCATTAGCTGTGGAGTCTCCAAAGCCTTCCCAGGTAAGGTGGCGCCCTCCCAAAGCCGGCGGCGCCCCCTTGGTCCATCCCAGATGCAGAGGCGCCCCTTGTGAACCTGATAGGGTGGCAGTGGTTCTAGGGCCCCTCCCATGGGTGGTGACGCCTCTACGGACCCCCTTTAGGCGTGGCCGCGACCTCATGGGCCCTGCCAGGGGGGGGGGGGGCACCCTCAGAGCCTTTTCAGGGGCTGTGATGCCCCTAGCGACCCTCCTAGGAGCCGAGGGACCAATCCAGGGGCGATGGACCCCCTAAAGCCCCTTCCATGGGCCTAGGTGCTGCCAGGGGACCTCCCACAGGCGCCACCGTCCCTCGGGGCACTCGCAGGGGCCCCCACGCCAAAAGGGGGCCCTCTCAAAGGTGGCAGCGCCATTAGGGGTGCTTACCAAGAGCGCCGGCGTCCCTAGGGGCCCTCTCCGGGGCGGTGGCGACCCAAGGGGCCCTCCAAAGGGCGGTGGCGCCCCCAGGGGCATTTCTAAGGGCAATGGCGCCCACAGTAGCCCTTCCAGGGGCAGTGGCGTTCCCAGGGGCCCTTGTTTGGGCGGCGGCGCCCCGAGCGGCGCCTCCTCGGGTCAGCGGAGACCAGAGAGAGGTGGTCCTGTATCGTACATGTTACATGCGTCCAGCAATCGCTTACTTAACTGTGATTGGAGGACTGAAATGTTAATTCACCAAATTACAGCCAATAGGAGAACAGAGCAGTCAGTCAGCACAACACCCCGACTTATGTTTTCCTGTTTGATAGTTATTCTCCACTTCATTGTTCAGGATGCGATAATACTGGAAATGCGATGGTAGGTGTGCAGATTTAACGTCATATATCCCAGAGTTCTAAATACTGCAAAAACAACTGCGGCAGCGCTCCCAGGGGCCCTCTTTAGGTGTGAGCACTGACGGGGGCGGTGGCAACCCCAGAAGCCTTTCCAGGGGTGGGGGGGTCCCCTAGCGGCCGGGCCCTCCTTGGGAATGTGGCGCTCTCAGTGGCTCCCAGAGGGCCAACCCAGGGGCGCTGGTGCCCTCAAAGCCCCTTCCAAGAGCGTCGGCGCTGCCAGGGGCCCGCCTAGATGCGATGGCGCTTCTAGGGGTCCTTACAGGGACGGCCAAGCTGATAGGGGCCCTGCGCCATTAGGGGGCTGTACTAAGGGTGGCAGCGTCCCCACTGATGTTGCGGGGGCCCCTGGGGGCACCATCGCCACTGGGGGGCTCCCTGTGGGCGACGTGACACCTGGGAGGGTTCCTGGGGTTTCCACCACCCCTGGGATGGCCCCTGGGAGCGCCAGGCCTGTAGGGCCAATGGGTGCAGTAGTTTATGCTGAATTTATTATTCTGGGAGATGCAACGTTAAATAAATGCACCGCCCATCACATTTCCACCAGTATCATCACATTCTGAAGAAGGTAACGGAGAATAATATCAACAGGAAAACATAAGTTGGGGTGTTGTGCTGACTGACTGCTGTCTTCTCCTATTGGCTGTAATTTGGTGGGTTAAAAGAATATTCCACCAATCACAGTTAAGTAAGGGACTTCGGGAAGTATGTAATGTATGAAAATATGACACAACAAACACGCATGCCAATAGAGCCCCCCGGAACCCCGAGGAAGGTCTGTGGGGGCAATAATGTCCCTGGAAAGGTCTCTGGAGGTTTGGATCCCCTGGGAGTGTCCTTTGAGGTGCTGCCATCCTTGGGAGGGTGTCTGGAATGGTCCATGGAGGCTCTGCTGCCCCTGGAATGGTCCCTGGGCAATCCTCTTTCATTGGGAGGGACTCCAGGTGCACCATTGCCCCTGGGAGGGTCCCTGGGGGCGCCACCGACCCTGGGAGAGTTTCCAGTGCGCCACTGCCCCTGGAACGGTTTCTGGGATGGTCCCAGGGGGCTGCACTGCCCCTGGGTAGGTCCCTGCAGGCTCAGCTGCTCCAGTCAGGGTCCCTGGAGTGCCGTCGCTCCTGAAAATGCACCTGAGGATGCAGCTGATGTTGCGAGAGCCCCTTGGGTCACCGTCGCCACTGGGGGCTCCGTGGGGACGTCGGGGTACCAGGGAAGGTTCCTGGGGTGTACACAACCTCTGGGATGGCCTCTGGGAGCGCCAGGCCTGAAGGATACATGGGTGCAGTAGTTTATGCTCAATTATTACCTTGGGAGATGCATCATTGAATAAATGCACCCGCCCATCACATTTCCACCAGTATCATTGCATTCTGAAGCAGGTAACTGCGAATAATAACAACAGGAAAACATAAGTTGGGGTGTTGTGCTGACTGACTGCTCTCTTCTCCTATTGGCTGTAATTTGGTGGGTTAAAAGAATAGTCCACCAATCACAGTTAAATAAGGGACTTTGGTAAGTATGTAATGTACGAAAATATGACTCAACAAACAAGCATGCCATACGGCCCCCTGGGACCCCTAGGAAGGTTTCTGGGGGCACAAACGTCCCTGGAAAGATCTTTGGGGTTGTGGATACTGTTGGGAGTGTCCTTTGAGATGTCGCCGTCCCTGGGAGGGTCAATACAGAGGGTCGCAGGGGGCGTCGCCGTTATCTAGAATGACCCCTGGGGGCGCCGCCGGCCTTGGAAGGGCCCTTTGGGGAGACGCCGCCCCTAGCAGGGCCCCAAGGTATTTAGCCTTTCATCCAGAGGTTCACCACTGAGGGAATTAGTATGACTGAGCATTCATAAATAGTAAATGAGGAACTCTGAGGTAGGTTATTATTGCACGGGGACGAAGCCATAATGTGGGGTGAAATGAAACCTAACCTAACCTCACCCCTGTAAATCAAACCAAGTGTGTGTGTGTGTGGTGATGATGAATTGTCTTATAATAACTGGGGATCATTTAGCAGCATCAATCATCATCATTATTCATCATCACCATCATTATCATCATCATCATTCATTATTTATCATCACTCATCATCATCGTCGTCATCACATATACGCCATCATTATCGTCATCATTCATCATCATCTATCATCACACACATTACCACACACACCACACATTACCACCCCTGAGCCCTCTCCCCCGCCCGCCTTGACTACCAGCAGTGTCAGTTGGTACAAATTAGTGGTTATTTCGGTTCGTTTACGTAATTTTGTAGATTTTCTCATAAAAATAAATATATCGTAATATACCAAATAAAAATCTTTGTTTGGCATATGCAATAAATTCTGATTACCTACATGACATTACGTGTAATTTATTCAGAATGTATTCATCATGCAGAACCTCGACCTATGGGAATATGTCAACCTGTCGTTTGTATCGAGAGTTCTGAGTGGCTGGGCACCACAAACGAAGCGCTGAATCAGGAGTCGAGCTTGGGGCCACTTTTCTCTGAACCATCTGTGATTTTTGATGATCAGCTGAATAAAAAACGTTTCCCATTATTTCCTGCAGAAGCAACTCAGTTTTCTGTTAGTGAGCATTTACATGTAATATCCGGTCCTTATCATTACAAGAGCGTCGGTTAGATAGAAGTTTCGATCGGGTGGTTCAGTGTCTGGGAGTCGAGCTCTCTCAGTTGTCACTGTGGAAGGTATCAGTCTTTCTTATGGTGTCAAATTAAGCAAAACAAATATGGCCACGCCAGCCATCCGATTAAGTGTTATTACTAAGGTTCGCAAGTGACGCTTTATATCATGTGCTTCAACACCACAAGAGCGTAGTATGTTCGTACTGGAGATGGTTCTGTGTGTGGTGGAGATGTGGATGAACTTTAGACCAGGGACAGCCAGACATGGAGGGAGGGAGCCGGCCAGTAGTGAGACGGTCGAGGCGATTAGTGGATGTGTGACGGAAGTAATGTTTACAAAATGCTCCTAAGTTAAACATCCAGTTGTCAAGGATTATAAAATACAGACGCCATCATGTGTGTGTTGGTGTTGAAAAATATAAGGTATGTCGCTGTGTATATCTCCCTTACAACATATTTCTCTCTCCAATCTACGTCAATTCGATAGCCCATTAATTGTATAGAAATGTTGAGGACTGGGACTTAATTATACTGAATGATCTTGACAGCTTCACTGGGGTAGAAATCCATTTCAACGTGATTGGTTGTAAGAGTTTAAGGTTAGGTACCAGAACAAGGCGATCACCCACGCTGTTTAACCCGACCT
Organism: Homarus gammarus; assembly: GCA_958450375.1. Lineage (NCBI taxonomy): Eukaryota > Metazoa > Arthropoda > Malacostraca > Decapoda > Nephropidae > Homarus > Homarus gammarus. Next base: position 28,389 of record CAUDMG010001248.1, on the reverse strand, counting down.
TCTCCCCTAGACCATTATCCGGTTTAGCATAGATACGGAGTCCTTTAACACGGCTTTAGAGGATTATGAACATTAGATTAACACCTAATCGTGTCCATGATCAAACCTTATAAGGTGTATTCATAAGTGTTCTAAGTGGTCTATGATTGTCGGGAACAAAATGTAAACAGCACTTTTAGGCTGAAACGTATGTAACAATATAAGCCACTAAACACTCAGCGCAGCCAAACTCAGCTCGACATTAGCCACCACGTGAAGATTAGGTACCCAATCAGATTTTACTTGTTATACACAGAAGTGCCACTTTTGGTGGTGTGGGGAGGGGGTATTAGGGTAGTTAATCTTCAGGTGATATAAGATGGGCTGCTGCCATATCTTTGTAATTTCATAATTTTATCTTGTTTAAACCAAACACGATTTCTATGAGCGTTTTAAATCCCAGTGTAAGAGGCGGTGTTACCTTGTTCACTTGACCGCCAAATATTGTAGCCAGGAACAATCAGATCCATCTTGAGTACATCAGTTGGTCACTGTGGAGGAATGGTGATGGTGGTGGGGAAGTGTCTGTGGTGGTGGGGAAGTGTCTGTGGTGGTGGTAGATAACTCACTTGCCAACCTCCAATCACCAGTGTAAAGGTGATATTTTCGACAAGTAGAATAATATACTTTTGTGCTATAAATTATTACATAATCAAGTGAAGTATAATGGTCAAATAAATAGTTTACTTTCCATTATCACCGTATTTACTGTGTTGGGAAAAAAATATTTGTGACCTTCGCAAGATACTCACTGATATTTAGGGAAATGAAGAGAAATTAAAGCATATCACTATCAGAAAAGAGGATGTTCTTAAGAAGATAAATAAATTAAAGAAGATAAAATCCCCAGGGCCGGATGAAATTTTCCCTCGAGTTTTGAAAGAGAGTAAGGAACAGATTAGCGGACCCCTCGTAAATTTATTTACAAAATCATTAGACACGGGAGTTGTGCCAGACATGTGGAAACAGGCAAATGTAGTACCCATATTAAAAAAGGGTGACAGAACATCAGCGTCAAATTACCAGCCGATTAGTTTGACGTCAGTAGTGGGGAAATTTCTTGAATCAATTATAGCAAATAACATCTGATCGCATTTAGAGAAAAACATATTAATCTACGATTCTCAACAAGGGTTTACAAATGGAAAATCTTGTCTAAAAATCAGCTGACTTTTTTTTAGGAAAGTCTTCGAGGTAGTTGATAATGACGAAAATTACGATGTTATTCACTTAGATTTTAGCAAAGCGTTTGACAGAGTACCGCATCAGAGGCTTCTGAGAAAAGTTTGGCTCATGGTATCGAGGGAAAGTTTTAAATTGGATAAAATCATGGCTTACCGATAGAACACAGAGGGTCAGCGTAGATGGTGTTAAATCTGAGTGGCGCTGTGTAACCAGTGGGGTTCCCCAGGGGTCAGTACTGGGCCCACTCTTGTTCATAATCTACATAAACGATCTAGATACTGGGATCAGCAGTGACATAAGTAAGTTTGCGGATGACACCAAAATAGGGCGGCAGATTAATTTAGGGAAGGATGAAAATGCACTACCGGAGGATTTAAATAAACTGCAGGGGTGGTCAATAAAATGGCAAATGAAATTCAACACCAGCAAGTGCAGCGTACTTAATATTGGAAGAACAAATACTGTCAATATATACAGCCTTAACAACATCAACCTAGAGAAGTCGACTTGTGAAAGAGACTTAGGGGTACTTGTAAGCACGGACCTACGGCCTAGAAAAGAGTGCGTTAATGTTCGAAATAAGACAAGCGGTGTATTAGGTTTTATTGTGAGGGCGCGTGTTTTCCACCATCACCTCTACACCACCCTCATCTTACTTACTTCTCTTATCTTAGTTCCTACTCTTACGCGGTTCTGTCACCTATTCTTTTGGTAGCATGGTCATTCTTTTGGTAGCATGGTCGAGGGTCTAGGCACATGGGTATGGTAATTCTGATATCAAGTCACTTGGACGGAAATAAAGGTAAAATACTGTGGGAGAAATGAATACACCTAAAATACTCTAAAAACAAATTTATTAATATGAAGTCAAAGGGAAAGAGAGATTTTATTGATTATAACTACCAGGCTCAACTCCTGGGCTTATTGCAGACTCAGTACTTTCTTCTTTACTTATTTTCTTATTTCTTTACTCAACAGTAATTACTCAGATCTTACACTCTTACTGCACACAACCTTACTGGTGTTACATTTCATGGCATAGCAGGACCAGTTCCTTGGCCCTACTCACAATACATAGTACATGGCACTCCCTGTAGATTACTGTACTACTCACACCTACTGGTGGTACGTGGCGTTACAGTACAATTACAAGACTTTACTCAACCTCCACGTTAATACTGAAACCCGCCAAGACATGGGGTCCACTACCCAACATGGGATAATTATTTCCAACTAATTATCCCTAACATACCCATTACAACACCCTCTGTTGACATATACTTCCAGGAAGGGTCTCAAGGTGGAACACTGGGGTTCGCGACCGTTGTTATTGTGTGTGGTAGCCAGACACATGGCGAGTCTGGGGTCTGGCCCAACGAGGCAGTGGAGCACATTAATTAGGCCGCATCGGTGCCATCGTTTCATATATGATCCCTGCTGGGTATCTACTACATCCGGGGCAGTTTTTGAGCAATGCAAGAATCACAATGGGATCTGGAACAAACGTTGGGGCGGCGTCAGGGGACGGACTGGTTAGCATGACAACACAAACAACTCTCTTGTCTAGATGACAGACATATTTACGTTATATTACTTCTCACACTGGGTGAATGACAATTCAACTGTTAAAGCATGAACACTGATATTCACTATAATTAACTGAATCAAACTGAATGGCTACATATAAACATGCCTGGAACAAACGTTGGGGCGGCGTCAGGGGACGCTCTCCCTGCCGCATCCCTGGGTATATATATCCTTGAGTTGCCAGTGATCGCTACTCACGCAATGACAATAATCACAAACATACTAACTGTTACTCATTCAAAGATGACCCTCAGTTGACAAAGGTCTGGCGAATTACTTGAGTTGATATAAACAGACTAATTCAAGATTGTGCTTCCCAGGAGAAAGTGGAATAAACAATGCATTGATAACTGTCTTCACAAAGGCGGGGCAAACTAGGTGGGGAACACAAGTGTAGCGTCTATGGGGAAAAACACGTCTTCTCAGGGGTCGCTAACTCACTCATGTTTTGCGGTCGTGGAGTTTAATAAGAATCATTAGTTAAATAGATCAGCAGTCAACGTGACCATGACATTATTTCTAGAAGTGAAAGTAATAAGAGTGCAGAGGTCTTATTGCAACTATATCTTGCGCTAGTCAGGCCGCACCTTCATTATGCGGTTCAGTTCTAGTGCCCTTATTATAGAATGGATATCAATTCATTGAGGTCGGTGCAGCGAAGAATGGCGAAAATGTTTCTGGGACTTGGAAACCTTTCATATCAAGATAGGTTAAATAAACTAAACTTGCATTCCCTAGAAAGAGAAAAGAGTGCAGGGAGATAAGATAGAGGTATTTAAGTGGGTGAAAGGAATCAATAAAGGAGATATAGATAAAGTTCTTATAGTATCCGAGCAGGATAGGACTCGGAGCAACGGATTTAAGTTGGATAAGTTTAGGTTTAGGAGGGAGATAGGAAGGAACTGGTTCACAAATAGGGTGGTGGACGAGTGGAACAAGCTTAGCAACTTTGTAGTAAGTGCTGGAACGCTGGAAAGTTTTAAAAGGAGGCTAGATAGATTCATGGATGATAGAGAGTGGTAGTAATTTTTTAAGTTGTTCAGGTTTTAATCACCAGTAATTATATATTTATAATAACGTAGATATGAGGATAAATATTGAAAAATACGAGGGTGGAAATCACATTTATTTTTAATATTTACCAACACAGGTCATACAGAATATCAATAGCCTGTCCAATGGCCTCCCTTTTATATAGCCCCCTGGAGCCTTCTTGGGATTGAGACACAAGGTTATATTGGTGATTGGTTCCTCACAAACTGCTCACACTCGTCCTGGGTGTGTAGGAGGAGTCGGGTGTCTTCAGGTTCCCACACGTTCACTATCTGGGTCCAAATGGTCTCTATAGGGTTGAGGTCTGGGTAGCACTCACAAACAGTCATAGTAATCTCTTAACACAAGCAATGGTCCTATACAATATTATATTTGTGATATTAAATATTTTAATAAAAATACAACATTATTATTCTATTGGATAAAGGAAAAGTTATATTCTTTAACTGAAAGAAACTTATTGAATATGGACCAGGAGATTTAGATGGCCAGTCCAAAAGGTCAATTTCATTCGACCTTTCCTCTGACCAGCGCTTCATCTCTCGTGCCGTGTGAACAGGGCAGTTATCAAAGAAGTGAACAATATTCATCAAACATAATTTGTTAACACTTATATCATGAATTGGCGCCTTCATATAGGTGAAAATGTGCGACTTAGAAAAATAAAATAGGCGAGTGTGGAGGCACGGATGGTGGGCAGCCTCCAGCAGCTCCAGGTAAACGTCAGAGATGATGAGGGGCAATGTAAACTGCAGTGCAATGAAGAGGAAAAATAAGAGATAACTGTATTATATACTGATGGAAAAAAGAACAAAATATTGATATTGAGGGAAAGGTGTTTGTTGATCAAGTAACCCAAATTCAGGAGCACATTTCAGTATAAATAGATCTACGTAGTATTAGTTAAGGGCTGCAAATTGGTGCCATCTTTTACTGTAATAATACAAGACTAATACCATATGTTGGAGTTTGATAAACTTTATATAGGAGCAACTTTTCAAGACTATTACAAATTCTAAATTGCAATTTAAAATATGTATGTCCTTTTAGACCCGATCTAATGTTGACACTGGTGTATATACTATTCAACACAGTATGGTGGCTCACTGGCAAGGTACCTGTTGTGGATGATGGAGGCCTCGGGTTCGACTGCCAGATGGACTGAAGTCGTCTTCAACTGGACGAGGCAGAGACAGGATTTTGAATGGTTCGTAAGTAAAATTTATGTTTTACCAGTGATGTTGGGGCTGGTGCAATGGAATTACTCTATAATAGAGAAAGAAGCTGTTGTTCTGCTTATAGCACTGGAAAAGTTACCATATATGTTGGCAACACCTACCAGAGAATTGTAGTTTACAGTGACCATAATTTATTACAGTTCAGAAGTCGAATGAAAAACAAGAATCAGAGACTTAATAGATGGTGATTAACTCTGCAGGGAAGGACTTGGTATGTTGTGTAGGAGTGAGGGAAGGACTTGGTATGTTGAGTTGGAGTGAGGGAAGGACTTGGTATGTTGTTTAGGAGTGAGGGATGGACTTGGTATGTTGTTTAGGAGTGAGGGATGGACTTGGTATGCTGTGTAGGAGTGAGGGAAGGACTTGGTATGTTGTTTAGGAGTGAGAGATGGACTTGGTATGTTGTGTAGGAGTGAAGGAAGGAGTTGGTTTGTTGTGTAGGAGTGAGGGAAGGACTTGGTATGTTGTTTAGGAGTGAGGGATGGACTTGGTATGCTGTGTAGGAGTGAGGGAAGGACTTGGTATGTTGTTTAGGAGTGAGAGATGGACTTGGTATGTTGTGTAGGAGTGAAGGAAGGAGTTGGTTTGTTGTGAAGGAGTGAAGGAAGGTCTTGGTATGTTGTTTAGGAGTGAGGGAAGGACTTGGTATGTTGTGTAGGAGTGAGGGATGGACTTGTTGTAATGTGTAGGAGGGAGGGATGGGCTTGTAGTATTGTGTAGGAGTGAGGGAGGGACTTGGTATGCTGTGTAGGAGTGAGGGAAGAACTTGGTATGTTGTTTAGGAGTGAGGGAAGGACTTGGTATGTTGTGTAGGAGTGAGGGAAGGACTTGGTATGCTGTGTAGGAGTGAGGGATGGACTTGTAGTATTGTGTAGGAGGGAGGGATGGACTTGTAGTATTGTGTAGGAGTGAGGGAAGGACTTGGTATGCTGTGTAGGAGTGAGGGAAGGACTTGGTATGCTGTGTAGGAGTGAGGGAAGGACTTGGTATGTTGTGTAGGAGTGAGGGAAGGACTTGGTATGCTGTGTAGGAGTGAGGGAAGGACTTGGTATGTTATGTAGGAGTGAGGGATGGACTTGGTATGCTGTATAGGAGTGAGGGATGGTCTTAGTATGTTGTGTAGGAGTGAGGGAAGGACTTGGTATGCTGTGTAGGAGTGAGGGAAGGACTTGGTATGTTGTGTAGGAGTGAGGGAAGGACTTGGTATGCTGTGTAGGAGTGAGGGAAGGACTTGGTATGCTGTATAGGAGTGAGGGATGGACTTGGTATGTTGTGTAGGAGTGAGGGATGGACTTGGTATGTTGTGTAGAACTGAAGGAAGGACTTGGTATGTTGTTTAGGAGTGAGGGATGGACTTGGTATGTTATGTAGGAGTGAGGGATGCTTGCAGTATTGTGCAGGAGTGAGGGAAGGACTTGATATGTTGTGTAGGAGTGAGGGATGGACTTGGTATGTTATGTGGGAGTGAGGGATGGACTTGGTATGTTATGTGAGAGTGAGGGATGGACTTGATATGTTGTGTAGGAGTGAGGGAAGGACTTGGTATGTTATGTGAGAATGAGGGATGGACTTGATATGTTGTGTAGGAGTGAGGGATGGACTTGGTATGTTATGTGGGAGTAAGGGATGGACTTGATATGTTGTGTAGGAGTGAGGGAAGGACGTGGCATGTTGTGTAGGAGTGAGGGATGGACGTGTAGTATTGTGTAGGAGTGAGGGAAGGACTTGCTATGTTGTGTAGGAGTGAGGGAAGGACATGGTTTGCTGTGTAGGAGTGAGGGATGGACTTGGTATGTTGTGTAGGACTGAAGGAAGGACTTGGTATGTTGTTTAGGAGTGAGGGATGGACTTGGCATGTTGTGTAGGAGTGAGGGATGGCCTTGGTATGTTGTGTAGGAGTGAGGGAAGGACTTGGTACGTTGTGTAGGAGGGGTGGATGGGCTTCGTATATTGTGTAGGAGTGAGGGAAGGACTTAGAATGTTGTGTAGGAGTGAGGGAAGGACTTGGTATGTTTTGTAGGGGTGAGGGAGTGACTTGTAGTATTGTGTAGGAGTGAGGGATTGACTTGGTATGTTGTGTAGGAGTGAGGGAAGGACTTGGTATGTTGTGTAGGAAGGAGTGAAAGACTTGGTATGTTGTGTAAGAGTGAGGGAAGGACTTGGTATGTTGTGTAGGAGAGAGGGAAGGACTTGGTATGTTGTGTAGGAGAGAGGGAAGGACTTGGTATGTTGTGTAGGAGTGAGGGAAGCACTTGGTATGTTGTGTAGGAAGGAGTGAAAGACTTGGTATGTTGTGTAAGAGTGAGGGAAGGACTTGGTATGTTGTGTAGGAGAGAAGGAAGGACTTGGTATGTTGTGTAGGAGTGAGGGAAGGACTTGGTATGTTGTGTAGGAGTGAGGGAAGGACTTGGTATGTTGTGTAGGATAGGGAAGGACTTGGTATATTGTGTAGGAGTGAGGGAAGGACTTGGTATGTTGTGTAGGAGTGAGGGAAGGACTTGGTATGTTTTGTAGGGGTGAGGGAGTGACTTGTAGTATTGTGTAGGAGTGAGGGATGGACTTGGTATGTTGTGTAGGAGTGAGGGAAGGACTTGGTATGTTGTGTAGGAGTGAGGGAAGGACTTGGCATGTTGCGTAAGAGTGATGGATGGACTTGGTATGGTGTGTAGCAGTGAGGGAAGGACTTGGTATGTTGTGTAAGAGTGAGGGATGGACTTGGTATGTTTTGTAGGAGTGAGGGATGGACTTGTAGTATTGTGTAGGAGGGAGGTATGGACCTGTAGTATTGTGTAGGAGTTAGGGAAGGACTTGGTATATTGTGTGGGAATGAGGGAAGGACTTGGTATGTTGTGTAGGAGTGAGGGAAGGACTCGGTATGTTGTGTAGGAGTGAGGGGTGGTCTTCGTATGTTGTGTAGAAGTGAGGGAAGGACTTGGTATGCTGTGTAGGAGTGAGAGAATGACTTGGTATGTTGTGTAGGAGTTAGGGAAGGACTTGGTATGCTGTGTAGGAGTGAGAGAATGACTTGGTATGTTGTGTAGGAGTGAGGGAAGGACTTGTAGTATAATGTAGGAGTTAGGGATGGACTTGCAGGGTTGTGTAAGAGTGAGGGAAGTACTTGTATATTTTATATATGTTTCTGTATGTAAACATTGTCTAGTATGTTATATATATTGATTTATAATAAGTTTGTAATAAGTAAATCAGCTTAGCGCTGTGCATTTGTTAGGTAAAATAGTATGGTAATTGGCGGCATGGTATCCACATTGTGTGGGTCACGGCAAGTGCAGGGAGGTAGACGAGCTTGGCTGGTGATAGTGTGTGGTGCAAGTGTGGTACAATTGGTCTGGACTCAGGATATATTTATATGGAAATAAGTGGTGTATACTTTTGTACTTTTCTAGTGTATGGTGAGGCTGAGGTTCGGGTTTGGGTTAATTTAGGCTGTGGTCATCTGTACTGTACTTAAATTGTTCCTTTACTTGACCTTTGTTTGTGGTCTCTTAACTTTATAATGCTAGGTTATGCATTTCATGATTTATCTTCAACATGACACCTATATTTTGAGTTAATCTGAGGGTTATTATTGAGAATCTGGTAGAGATAATATAAGAGTCACTATAGTGTTTACCCTGCTAGTTGTTGTAACCACTCGTGTGACTTGTGACTTGACTAGTGGTATATTCTTGATAAAGAGGAGTGCTGGCATAACGGTATGAAGAAAGAGTGATTTTAATTCTTGTCGCCTTGTAATATATACAAAAAAAACTATTTTTGGTTAATAAAATTTTAATTTCACAGGTATTAACAGAAAATGCTACTCCAGGGAGCATGAGGACCATAACTTGGTGTACAGATGAAGAGGCAACATCAAGATGGACAAGAGAAACGATCAAGAGTACAGTAAAGGATGAACTTTCTCTAAATAACTCAGTCTACCAAACATGACAGGAAGTTGTATTGTATATTTGTAAGTGTTGGTTAAATACGTCCACATAAATACTAAAACAGTGTGTTGAAATCTTATCTACTGACTACTGTAGAGATACTGTAGCACTGTAGGAGTGAGGAAAGAACAAGCAATATTATGTAAGAGTGAGGGAAGGACTTATAGTATTGTGTAGGAGTGAGGGAGGTGATTCTAGTATTGTGTAGAAGTGAGGGAAGGACTTGCAATATTATGTAGGAGTGAGGGAAGGACTTAAAGGATTGTGTAGAAGTGAGGGAAGGACTTGTAGTGTTGTGTGGGATTGAGGGAAGGACTTGTAGTGTGGTGTATGCGTGAGGGAAGGACTTGTAGTGTGGTGTAGGAGTGAGGGAAGGACTTGCAGTGTGGTGTATGAGTGAGGGAAGGACTTGTAGTGTGGTGTAGGAGTGAGGGAAGGACTTGTAGTGCGGTGTAGGAGTGAGGGAAGGACGTTGTAGGGCGGTGGAGGAGTGAGGGAAGGACTTGTAGGTGTGAGGGAAGGACTTGTAGTGTGGTGTATGAGTGAGGGAAGGACTTGTAGTGCGGTGGAGGAGTGATCGAAGAACGTTGTAGTGTGTTGCAGGAGTGAGGGAAGGACTTGTAGTGTGGTGTAGGTGTGAGGGAAGGACTTGTAGTGTTGTGTAGGATTGAGGGAAGGACTTGTAGTGTGGTGTAGGGGTGAGGGAAGGACTTGTATAGGAGTGTCCATATAGACTTGTAGCGTTGCGAAGCTTATAACTTCTAATACACTGTTGTAATCCTTTATGTGGATTTGTAACTAGACAGTCAGGAAGTATTTTGTTCAACTTAATTATTTTGGACTTTAGTTTCATCTTCATTTGCAAAACAAAATATTTTTTTCTTCCTGGAAGTGAAATACAAGATGTAATTATTACAGCTTTACAACTTACTTGTAACCAATGAGCATTTCCTGTGGGCAAACTTTTGAAATTGTAAAAACAAAAAAAAAAGATTGTATTTGTTGTAAATGTTGTGAGGCAGTATGTCACTCCTAGGGGCTATGTGAGGCCCCCAGGGCTTTTATGCCGCCGCCACGGACTGTTTGGCTAATTAGGGCTGTGTGATGGTCATAGGTGGTTGTATAATTGATTTAAGGACTATGTAAGGTTGTCAGGGGTAGTTTGATCCAACCAGAGGCTGTTTGTGGCTATATTGTGAATATCAACTTGGAGATGTGTGGGGCTCTTAGAGAGCTACTGTACTTGTGATTGAGGGAGTTAATTGATGCTCCTAATGTCTGTGTACAGAAAAAGATGAATATATCCTAAATAAGTCAGTCTACCCGACATGACAGGAAGTTGTATTGTGTATAATATTTACTGTTGGTTCGACAAGTCTTTATAAAGGCTAAAATAGATTATATCGGTGTATTGAAAGTTTATCTTCTGATTACTGTAGGACTGCGGGAAGGACATGCAGTATTGTGTAGAATTGAGGGAAGGACTTGTAGTGTTGTGTAGGGCCTAGGGAAGAACATGTAGTGATGTTCGTAAATGAGGGAAGGGCTTGCTGACCTAATGAATGAGAGGAGGACTAACTGACCTGCTAATTAGTGAGAGCAGGACTTACTGACCTACTAATTAGTGAGAGGAGGACTTAATGACGTACTAAGGAGTGAGAGGAGGATTTACTGACCTAAGGAGTGAGAGGAGGATTTACTGGCCAAAGGAGTGAGAGGAGGATTTACTGACCTAAGGAGTGAGAGGAGGATTTACTGACCTAAGGAGTGAGAGGAGGATTTACTGACCTAAGGAGTGAGAGGAGGATTTACTGACCTAAGGAGTGAGAGGAGGATTTACTGACCTAAGGAGTGAGAGGAGGATTTATGACCTAAGGAGTGAGAGGAGGATTTACTGACCTAAGGAGTGAGAGGAGGATTTACTGACCTAAGGAGTGAGGGGAGGACATGCAATATTGTGTAGGATAAGGGAAGGACTTCCTGTGTGTGGGAGTGAGGGTAGGATGCAATGTGTTGTGAAGCATTGGGGGAATGACTTATTGTGTTTTGTAGGAGTTAAGAAAAGACATGTAGCGTTGTGTAGTATGTGGGAAGGACTCATTGTGATGTATAGGAGTTTGAGAAGGACTCACTGTGATGTGTAGGAGTGAGGGAAGGTCTCGCTGTGATGTGTAGGAGTGAGGGAAGGACTCACTGTGATGTGTAGGGGTGAGGGAAGGACTCACTGTGATGTGTAGGAGTGTGGGAATGACTCACTGTGATGTGTAGGAGTGTGGGAATGACTCACTGTGATGTGCAGGAGTGAGGGAAGGGCTCACTGTGATATGTAGGGGTGAGGGAAGGACTCACTGTGATGTGTAGGAGTGTGGGAAGGACTCGCTGTGATGTGTAGGAGTGTGGGAAGGACTCGCTGTGATGTGTAGGAGTGTGGGAAGGACTCGCTGTGATGTGTAGGAGTGAGGGAAGGACTCACTGTGATGTGTAGGAGTGAGGGAAGGGCTCACTGTGATATGTAGGGGTGAGGGAAGGACTCACTGTGATGTGTAGAAGTGAGGGAAGGACTCACTGTGATGTGTAGAAGTGAGGGAAGGGCTCACTGTGATGTGTAGGAGTGTGGGAAGGACTCACTGTGATGTGTAGGAGTGAGGGAAGGACTCACTGTGATGTGTAGGAGTGAGGAAAGGACTCACTGTGATGTGTTGGAGTGAGGAAAGGACTCACTGTGATGTGTTGGAGTGAGGGAAGGTCTCGCTGTGATGTGTAGGAGTGAGGGAAGGACTCATTGTGATGTACAGGAGTTTGAGAAGGACTCACTATGATGTGTTGGAGTGAGGGAAGGTCTCGCTGTGATGTGTAGGAGTGAGGGAAGGACTCATTGTTATGTACAGGAGTTTGAGAAGGACTCACTATGATGTGTTGGAGTGAGGGAAGGTCTCGCTGTGATGTGTAGGAGTGAGGGAAGGACTCACTGTGAGGTGTAGGAGTGAGTTAAGGACTCATTGAGGTGTAGGAGTTTGAAAAGGACTCACTATGATGTGTTGGAGTGTTGGATGGACTCACTGTCATGTGTAGGAGTGAGGGAAGGACTCACTGTGAGGTGTAAAGTGAAGGGCTTGTCTCACCAATGAGGCAGACTGTTGGTGGTGGCGTCATTGCTCTTGTGGTCTGTTCCACCATTGACGTAGACTACTAGTGGTGACGTCACTTCTGTGGTCCACCAATGGAATGCCTAAAGTGACTTCAGCTCACTTAATAACTTAAAATGCAGAGAGCTTGTGACATGATGTTACAAGCATGGTGTAATGATTTAATAAGAACTGAAATTACAGTAAATTCTTAAACTAGCATCTTTTTATCCAGTGCCAGCAAGAGTAAAATAGTTCGTTATACAAGTGGAAATAAAACTGAAGTACAAAATAAGTCAACAATGTCATAACATTGTTGAAGTTACGATATTTTGTACAGTAGTTTCATCTTTATTTGTATAACACAATATTTTACTCTAGCTGGCACAGCACTGAAATAAAAGATGCCGGTTTAAGAATTTACCTTAATTATCAGTTATTTATTTATTACGTGTTCACAACTTAGTTTGTAACCAATGAATTTTTCCTCTGGACAAACTTTTGTAATTGTATTTTGTTTTTGTTTTTCAAATGTTACACATGTTAAAAATTAATTACAAGGCAGTGTATCTTCAAGGGGATAAGTGATGTTTGTGGCATCTTGGGGATGTGTGAGGGTCTTAAGAGCTATCTGTGTCTCTGAGGAGGCTGATTGATTCTCCTCTAAGATCTACATGATGCTTCTAGGGGGCTTATAAGTAGCTAGTTGTGTACAGCTAGTAAGGGCTATGTGATGACACTAAAGGCTGTCTGACACTGCTAGGGACAGTGATGCTGCCAAAGGGTGGGCGCCGAGGCTTGTCTGAGCCCCCTACTATGGAGATAGGCGAGACACGTCGACCAAGGTACACTGGTAGCCTTGCATGGTCCAGGTTGGGTCGCCTTTATGGGACCCTGTGTACACAGGTTGTAGTACCCTAAGGGCAACATAACCTGGTGTCAATCATTACAATAAATATTTGTATAATAACTTAATGTGTCGTATAAATGAAAAAAAATACTTTTTTCTTTGTTTATATTAATCCTAATAAAAAAGTTGAAAACAAATGGGTTCCAAAGGCAAAAATGATAAGAGCCAATTTTTATACTTTCCCGAAAAGTAGAAAATCTAAGTCACCGAAAAGTAGATGCTTACGATCTTTTGAGAATTAGAAAAATCGTAAGTTTTTTTTTCTCTTTAGTATCTACTTTTAAGTCATTTTTTCACTTAAGATCGAACTTAGGGCTATTAAAGAGACCGTAAGGTCGGATTCTCAAAAGATCGTAAGTATCTACTTTTCGGGAAAGTAGATTATCGACTTTTCGGGGAAGTAGATTTTCGAATTTTGGGGGAAATATTACCTAATTTTGCGAAGTAGATTACCATAGAAAACGGGAAATTTGTATCATAAAAAATGGGAAATATCTACTTTCCGGGAAAGTTGGTTATCTACTTTCCCGAAAAGTAGATAGATTTTCTACTTTTCGGGAAAGTAGATTATCGACTTTTCGGGGAAGTAGATTTTCAAGTTTTGGGGGAAATATTACCTAATTTTGCGAAGTAGATTATCATAGAAAACGGGAAGTTTGTATCATAAAAAATGGGAAATATCTACTTTCCGGGAAAGTTGGTTATCTACTTTCCCGAAAAGTAGATAGATTTTCTACTTTTCGGGAAAGTAGATTATCGACTTTTCGGGGAAGTAGATTTTCGAATTTTGGGGGAAATATTACCTAATTTTGCGAAGTAGATTATCATAGAAAACGGGAAATTTGTATCATAAAAAATGGGAAATATCTACTTTCCGGGAAAGTTGGTTATCTACTTTCCCGAAAAGTAGATAGATTTTCAACTTTTCGGGAAAGTAGGTTATCGACTTTTCGGGGAAGTAGATTTTCGAATTTTGGGGGAAATATTACCTAATTTTGCGAAGTAGATTATCATAGAAAACGGGAAATTTGTATCATAAAAAATGGGAAATATCTACTTTCCGGGAAAGTTGGTTATCTACTTTCCCGAAAAGTAGATAGATTTTCTACTTTTCGGGAAAGTAGATTATCGACTTTTCGGGGAAGTAGATTTTCAAGTTTTGGGGGAAATATTACCTAATTTTGCGAAGTAGATTATCATAGAAAACGGGAAATTTGTATCATAAAAAATGGGAAATATCTACTTTCCGGGAAAGTTGGTTATCTACTTTCCCGAAAAGTAGATAGATTTTCTACTTTTCGGGAAAGTAGATTATCGACTTTTCGGGGAAGTAGATTTTCGAATTTTGGGGGAAATATTACCTAATTTTGCGAAGTAGATTATCACAGAAAACGGGAAATTTGTATCATAAAAAATGGGAAATATCTACTTTCCGGGAAAGTTGGTTATCTACTTTCCCGAAAAGTAGATAGATTTTCTACTTTTCGGGAAAGTAGATTATCGACATTTCGGGGAAGTAGATTTTCGAATTTTGGGGGAAATATTACCTAATTTTGCGAAGTAGATTATCATAGAAAACGGGAAATTTGCATCATAAAAAATGGGAAATATCTACTTTCCGGGAAAGTTGGTTATCTACTTTCCCGAAAAGTAGATAGATTTTCTACTTTTCGGGAAAGTAGATTATCGACTTTTCGGGGAAGTAGATTTTCGAATTTTGGGGGAAATATTACCTAATTTTGCGAAGTAGATTATCATAGAAAACGGGAAATTTGTATCATAAAAAATGGGAAATATCTACTTTCCGGGAAAGTTGGTTATCTACTTTCCCGAAAAGTAGATAGATTTTCTACTTTTCGGGAAAGTAGATTATCGACTTTTCGGGGAAGTAGATTTTCGAATTTTGGGGGAAATATTACCTAATTTTGCGAAGTAGATTATCATAGAAAACGGGAAATTTGTATCATAAAGAATGGGAAATATCTACTTTCCGGGAAAGTTGGTTATCTACTTTCCCGAAAAGTAGATAGATTTTCTACTTTTCGGGAAAGTAGATTATCGACTTTTCGGGGAAGTGGATTATCGACTTTTGGGGGAACTATTTCCTAATTTTGCAAAGTAGATTATCATAGAAAACGGGAAATTTGTATCACAGAAAATGGGAAATATCTACTTTCCGGGAAAGTTGGTTATCTACTTTCCCGAAAAGTAGATAGATTTTCTACTTTTCGGGAAAGTAGATTATCGACATTTCGGGGAAGTGGATTATCGACTTTTGGGGGAAATATTTCCTAATTTTGCAAAGTAGATTATCATAGAAAACGGGAAATTTGTATCACAGAAAATGGGAAATATCTACTTTCCGGGAAAGTTGGTTATCTACTTTCCCGAAAAGTAGATAGATTTTCTACTTTTCGGGAAAGTAGATTATCGACTTTTCGGGGAAGTAGATTTTCAAGTTTTGGGGGAAATATTACCTAATTTTGCGAAGTAGATTATCATAGAAAACGGGAAATTTGTATCATAAAAAATGGGAAATATCTACTTTCCGGGAAAGTTGGTTATCTACTTTCCCGAAAAGTAGATAGATTTTCTACTTTTCGGGAAAGTAGATTATCGACTTTTCGGGGAAGTAGATTTTCGAATTTTGGGGGAAATATTACCTAATTTTGCGAAGTAGATTATCATAGAAAACGGGAAATTTGTATCATAAAAAATGGGAAATATCTACTTTCCGGGAAAGTTGGTTATCTACTTTCCCGAAAAGTAGATAGATTTTCTACTTTTCGGGAAAGAAGATTATCGACTTTTCGGGCAAGTGGATTATCGACTTTTGGGGGAAATATTTCCTAATTTTGTAAAGTAGATTATCATAGAAAACGGGAAATTTGTATCATAAAAAATGGGAAATATCTACTTTCCGGGAAAGTTGGTTATCTACTTTCCCGAAAAGTAGATAGATTTTCAACTTTTCGGGAAAGTAGATTATCGACGTTTCGGGGAAGTAGATTTTCAAGTTTTGGGGGAAATATTACCTAATTTTGCGAAGTAGATTATCATAGAAAACGGGAAATTTGTATCATAAAAAATGGGAAATATCTACTTTCCGGGAAAGTTGGTTATCTACTTTCCCGAAAAGTAGATAGATTTTCTACTTTTCGGGAAAGTAGATTATCGACTTTTCGGGGAAGTAGATTATCGACTTTTGGGGGAAATATTTCCTAATTTTGCAAAGTAGATTATCATAGAAAACGGGAAATTTGTATCATAAAAAATGGGAAATATCTACTTTCCGGGAAATTTGGTTATCTACTTTCCCGAAAAGTAGATAGATTTTCTACTTTTCGGGAAAGTAGATTATCGACTTTTCGGGGAAGTGGATTATCGACTTTTGGGGGAAATATTACCTAATTTTGCGAAGTAGATTATCATAGAAAACGGGAAATTGGTATCATAAAAAATGGGAAATATCTACTTTCCGGGAAAGTTGGTTATCTACTTTCCCGAAAAGTAGATAGATTTTCTACTTTTCGGGAAAGTAGATTATCGACTTTTCGGGGAAGTAGATTTTCGAATTTTGGGGGAAATATTACCTAATTTTGCGAAGTAGATTATCATAGAAAACGGGAAATTTGTATCATAAAAAATGGGAAATATCTACTTTCCGGGAAAGTTGGTTATCTACTTTCCCGAAAAGTAGATAGATTTTCTACTTTTCGGGAAAGTAGATTATCGACTTTTCGGGCAAGTGGATTATCGACTTTTGGGGGAAATATTACCTAATTTTGCGAAGTAGATTATCATAGAAAACGGGAAATTTGTATCATAAAAAATGGGAAATATCTACTTTCCGGGAAAGTTGGTTATCTACTTTCCCGAAAAGTAGATAGATTTTCTACTTTTCGGGAAAGTAGATTATCGACTTTTCGGGGAAGTACATTTTCGAATTTTGGGGGAAATATTACCTAATTTTCTGTATTAGATCATCATAGAAAACGGGAAATTTGTATCACAGAAAATGGGAAATATCTACTTAACGGGAAAGTTGGTTATCTACTTTCCCGAAAAGTAGATAGATTTTCTACTTTTCGTGAAAGTAGATTATCGACTTTTCGGGGAAGTAGATTTTCGAATTTTGGGGGAAATATTACCTAATTTTGCGAAGTAGATTACCATAGAAAACGGGAAATTTGTATCATAAAAAATGGGAAATATCTACTTTCCGGGAAAGTTGGTTATCTACTTTCCCGAAAAGTAGATAGATTTTCTACTTTTCGGGAAAGTAGATTATCGACTTTTCGGGGAAGTACATTTTCGAATTTTGGGGGAAATATTACCTAATTTTCTGTATTAGATCATCATAGAAAACGGGAAATTTGTATCACAGAAAATGGGAAATATCTACTTAACGGGAAAGTTGGTTATCTACTTTCCCGAAAAGTAGATAGATTTTCAACTTTTCGTGAAAGTAGATTATCGACTTTTCGGGGAAGTAGATTTTCGAATTTTGGGGGAAATATTACCTAATTTTGCGAAGTAGATTACCATAGAAAACGGGAAATTTGTATCATAAAAAATGGGAAATATCTACTTTCCGGGAAAGTTGGTTATCTACTTTCCCGAAAAGTAGATAGATTTTCTACTTTTCGGGAAAGTAGATTATCGACTTTTCGGGGAAGTAGATTTTCGAATTTTGGGGGAAATTTTACCTAATTTTGCGAAGTAGATTACCATAGAAAACGGGAAATTTGTATCATAAAAAATGGGAAATATCTACTTTCCGGGAAAGTTGGTTATCTACTTTCCCGAAAAGTAGATAGATTTTCTACTTTTCGGGAAAGTAGATTATCGACTTTTCGGGGAAGTAGATTTTCGAATTTTGGGGGAAATATTACCTAATTTTGCGAAGTAGATTATCATAGAAAACGGGAAATTTGTATCATAAAAAATGGGAAATATCTACTTTCCGGGAAAGTTGGTTATCTACTTTCCCGAAAAGTAGATAGATTTTCTACTTTTCGGGAAAGTAGATTATCGACTTTTCGGGGAAGTGGATAATCGACTTTTGGGGGAAATATTTCCTAATTTTGCAAAGTAGATTATCATAGAAAGCGCGAAATTTGTATCACAGAAAATGGGAAATATCTACTTTCCGGGAAAGTTGGATATCTACTTTCCCGAAAAGTAGATAGATTTTCTACTTTTCGGGAAAGTAGATTATCGACTTTTCGGGGAAGTAGATTTTCAAGTTTTGGGGGAAATATTACCTAATTTTGCGAAGTAGATTATCATAGAAAACGGGAAATTTGTATTATAGAAAATGGGAAATATCTACTTTCCGGGAAAGTTGGTTATCTACTTTCCCGAAAAGTAGATAGATTTTCTACTTTTCGGGAAAGTAGATTATCGACTTTTCGGGGAAGTAGATTTTCGAATTTTGGGGGAAATATTACCTAATTTTGCGAAGTAGATTATCATAGAAAACGGGAAATTTGTATCATAAAAAATGGGAAATATCTACTTTCCGGGAAAGTTGGTTATCTACTTTCCCGAAAAGTAGATAGATTTTCTACTTTTCGGGAAAGTAGATTATCGACTTTTCGGGGAAGTGGATTATCGACTTTTGGGGGAAATATTTCCTAATTTTGCAAAGTAGATTATCATAGAAAACGGGAAATTTGTATCACAGAAAATGGGAAATATCTACTTTCCGGGAAAGTTGGTTATCTACTTTCCCGAAAAGTAGATAGATTTTCTACTTTTCGGGAAAGTAGATTATCGACTTTTCGGGGAAGTAGATTTTCAAGTTTTGGGGGAAATATTACCTAATTTTGCGAAGTAGATTATCATAGAAAACGGGAAATTTGTATCATAAAAAATGGGAAATATCTACTTTCCGGGAAAGTTGGTTATCTACTTTCCCGAAAAGTAGATAGATTTTCTACTTTTCGGGAAAGTAGATTATCGACTTTTCGGGGAAGTAGATTTTCGAATTTTGGGGGAAATATTACCTAATTTTGCGAAGTAGATTATCATAGAAAACGGGAAATTTGTATCATAAAAAATGGGAAATATCTACTTTCCGGGAAAGTTGGTTATCTACTTTCCCGAAAAGTAGATAGATTTTCTACTTTTCGGGAAAGTAGATTATCGACTTTTCGGGCAAGTGGATTATCGACTTTTGGGGGAAATATTTCCTAATTTTGCAAAGTAGATTATCATAGAAAACGGGAAATTTGTATCACAGAAAATGGGAAATATCTACTTTCCGGGAAAGTTGGTTATCTACTTTCCCGAAAAGTAGATAGATTTTCTAATTTTCGGGGAAGTAGATTATCGACTTTTCGGGGAAGTAGATTTTCAAGTTTTGGGGGAAATATTACCTAATTTTGCGAAGTAGATTATCATAGAAAACGGGAAATTTGTATCATAAAAAATGGGAAATATCTACTTTCCGGGAAAGTTGGTTATCTACTTTCCCGAAAAGTAGATAGATTTTCTACTTTTCGGGAAAGTAGATAATCGACTTTTCGGGGAAGTAGATTTTCGAATTTTGGGAGAAATATTACCTAATTTTGCGAAGTAGATTATCATAGAAAACGGGAAATTTGTATCATAAAAAATGGGAAATATCTACTTTCCGGGAAAGTTGGTTATCTACTTTCCCGAAAAGTAGATAGATTTTCTACTTTTCGGGAAAGTAGATTATCGACTTTTCGGGGAAGTAGATTTTCGAGTTTTGGGGGAAATATTACCTAATTTTGCGAAGTAGATTATCATAGAAAACGGGAAATTTGTATAATAAAAAATGGGAAATATTTACTTTCCGGGAAAGTTGGTTATCTACTTTCCCGAAAAGTAGATAGATTTTCTACTTTTCGGGAAAGTAGATTATCGACTTTTCGGGGAAGTGGATTATCGACTTTTGGGGGAAATATTTCCTAATTTTGCAAAGTAGATTATCATAGAAAACGGGAAATTTGTATCACAGAAAATGGGAAATATCTACTTTCCGGGAAAGTTGGTTATCTACTTTCCCGAAAAGTAGATAGATTTTCTACTTTTCGGGAAAGTAGATTATCGACTTTTCGGGGAAGTAGATTTTCGAATTTTGGGGGAAATATTACCTAATTTTGCGAAGTAGATTATCATAGAAAACGGGAAATTTGTATCATAAAAAATGGGAAATATCTACTTTCCGGGAAAGTTGGTTATCTACTTTCCCGAAAAGTAGATAGATTTTCTACTTTTCGGGAAAGTAGATTATCGACTTTTCGGGGAAGTAGATTTTCGAATTTTGGGGGAAATATTACCTAATTTTGCGAAGTAGATTATCATAGAAAACGGGAAATTTGTATCATAAAAAATGGGAAATATCTACTTTCCGGGAAAGTTGGTTATCTACTTTCCCGAAAAGTAGATAGATTTTCTACTTTTCGGGAAAGTAGATTATCGACTTTTCGGGGAAGTAGATTTTCGAATTTTGGGGGAAATATTACCTAATTTTGCGAAGTAGATTATCATAGAAAACGGGAAATTTGTATCATAAAAAATGGGAAATATCTACTTTCCGGGAAAGTTGGTTATCTACTTTCCCGAAAAGTAGATAGATTTTCTACTTTTCGGGAAAGTAGATTATCGACTTTTCGGGCAAGTGGATTATCGACTTTTGGGGGAAATATTTCCTAATTTTGTAAAGTAGATTATCATAGAAAACGGGAAATTTGTATCATAAAAAATGGGAAATATCTACTTTCCGGGAAAGTTGGTTATCTACTTTCCCGAAAAGTAGATAGATTTTCAACTTTTCGGGAAAGTAGATTATCGACGTTTCGGGGAAGTAGATTTTCAAGTTTTGGGGGAAATATTACCTAATTTTGCGAAGTAGATTATCATAGAAAACGGGAAATTTGCATCATAAAAAATGGGAAATATCTACTTTCCGGGAAAGTTGGTTATCTACTTTCCCGAAAAGTAGATAGATTTTCTACTTTTCGGGAAAGTAGATTATCGACTTTTCGGGGAAGTAGATTTTCGAGTTTTGGGGGAAATATTACCTAATTTTGCGAAGTAGATTATCATAGAAAACGGGAAATTTGTATCATAAAAAATGGGAAATATCTACTTTCCGGGAAAGTTGGTTATCTACTTTCCCGAAAAGTAGATAGATTTTCTACTTTTCGGGAAAGTAGATTATCGACTTTTCGGGGAAGTGGATTATCGACTTTTGGGGGAAATATTTCCTAATTTTGCAAAGTAGATTATCATAGAAAACGGGAAATTTGTATCACAGAAAATGGGAAATATCTACTTTCCGGGAAAGTTGGTTATCTACTTTCCCGAAAAGTAGATAGATTTTCTACTTTTCGGGAAAGTAGATTATCGACTTTTCGGGGAAGTAGATTTTCGAATTTTGGGGGAAATATTACCTAATTTTGCGAAGTAGATTATCATAGAAAACGGGAAATTTGTATCATAAAAAATGGGAAATATCTACTTTCCGGGAAAGTTGGTTATCTACTTTCCCGAAAAGTAGATAGATTTTCTACTTTTCGGGAAAGTAGATTATCGACTTTTCGGGGAAGTGGATTATCGACTTTTGGGGGAAATATTTCCTAATTTTGCAAAGTAGATTATCATAGAAAACGGGAAATTTGTATCACAAAAAATGGGAAATATCTACTTTCCGGGAAAGTTGGTTATCTACTTTCCCGAAAAGTAGATAGATTTTCTACTTTTCGGGAAAGTAGATTATCGACTTTTCGGGGAAGTAGATTTTCGAATTTTGGGGGAAATATTACCTAATTTTGCGAAGTAGATTATCATAGAAAACGGGAAATTTGTATCATAAAAAATGGGAAATATCTACTTTCCGGGAAAGTTGGTTATCTACTTTCCCGAAAAGTAGATAGATTTTCTACTTTTCGGGAAAGTAGATTATCGACTTTTCGGGGAAGTAGATTTTCGAATTTTGGGGGAAATATTACCTAATTTTGCGAAGTAGATTATCATAGAAAACGGGAAATTTGTATCATAAAAAATGGGAAATATCTACTTTCCGGGAAAGTTGGTTATCTACTTTCCCGAAAAGTAGATAGATTTTCTACTTTTCGGGAAAGTAGATTATCGACATTTCGGGGAAGTGGATTATCGACTTTTGGGGGAAATATTTCCTAATTTTGCAAAGTAGATTATCATAGAAAACGGGAAATTTGTATCACAGAAAATGGGAAATATCTACTTTCCGGGAAAGTTGGTTATCTACTTTCCCGAAAAGTAGATAGATTTTCTACTTTTCGGGAAAGTAGATTATCGACTTTTCGGGGAAGTAGATTTTCAAGTTTTGGGGGAAATATTACCTAATTTTGCGAAGTAGATTATCATAGAAAACGGGAAATTTGTATCATAAAAAATGGGAAATATCTACTTTCCGGGAAAGTTGGTTATCTACTTTCCCGAAAAGTAGATAGATTTTCTACTTTTCGGGAAAGTAGATTATCGACTTTTCGGGGAAGTAGATTTTCGAATTTTGGGGGAAATATTACCTAATTTTGCGAAGTAGATTATCATAGAAAACGGGAAATTTGTATCATAAAAAATGGGAAATATCTACTTTCCGGGAAAGTTGGTTATCTACTTTCCCGAAAAGTAGATAGATTTTCTACTTTTCGGGAAAGAAGATTATCGACTTTTCGGGCAAGTGGATTATCGACTTTTGGGGGAAATATTACCTAATTTTGTAAAGTAGATTATCATAGAAAACGGGAAATTTGTATCATAAAAAATGGGAAATATCTACTTTCCGGGAAAGTTGGTTATCTACTTTCCCGAAAAGTAGATAGATTTTCTACTTTTCGGGAAAGTAGATTATCGACGTTTCGGGGAAGTAGATTTTCAAGTTTTGGGGGAAATATTACCTAATTTTGCGAAGTAGATTATCATAGAAAACGGGAAATTTGTATCATAAAAAATGGGAAATATCTACTTTCCGGGAAAGTTGGTTATCTACTTTCCCGAAAAGTAGATAGATTTTCTACTTTTCGGGAAAGTAGATTATCGACTTTTCGGGGAAGTGGATTATCGACTTTTGGGGGAAATATTTCCTAATTTTGCAAAGTAGATTATCATAGAAAACGGGAAATTTGTATCACAGAAAATGGGAAATATCTACTTTCCGGGAAAGTTGGTTATCTACTTTCCCGAAAAGTAGATAGATTTTCTACTTTTCGGGAAAGTAGATTATCGACTTTTCGGGGAAGTAGATTTTCAAGTTTTGGGGGAAATATTACCTAATTTTGCGAAGTAGATTATCATAGAAAACGGGAAATTTGTATCATAAAAAATGGGAAATATCTACTTTCCGGGAAAGTTGGTTATCTACTTTCCCGAAAAGTAGATAGATTTTCTACTTTTCGGGAAAGTAGATTATCGACTTTTCGGGGAAGTAGATTTTCGAATTTTGGGGGAAATATTACCTAATTTTGCGAAGTAGATTATCATAGAAAACGGGAAATTTGTATCATAAAAAATGGGAAATATCTACTTTCCGGGAAAGTTGGTTATCTACTTTCCCGAAAAGTAGATAGATTTTCTACTTTTCGGGAAAGTAGATTATCGACTTTTCGGGGAAGTGGATTATCGACTTTTGGGGGAAATATTTCCTAATTTTGCAAAGTAGATTATCATAGAAAACGGGAAATTTGTATCACAGAAAATGGGAAATATCTACTTTCCGGGAAAGTTGGTTATCTACTTTCCCGAAAAGTAGATAGATTTTCTACTTTTCGGGAAAGTAGATTATCGACTTTTCGGGGAAGTAGATTTTCAAGTTTTGGGGGAAATATTACCTAATTTTGCGAAGTAGATTATCATAGAAAACGGGAAATTTGTATCATAAAAAATGGGAAATATCTACTTTCCGGGAAAGTTGGTTATCTACTTTCCCGAAAAGTAGATAGATTTTCTACTTTTCGGGAAAGTAGATTATCGACTTTTCGGGGAAGTAGATTTTCGAATTTTGGGGAAATATTACCTAATTTTGCGAAGTAGATTATCATAGAAAACGGGAAATTTGTATCATAAAAAATGGGAAATATCTACTTTCCGGGAAAGTTGGTTATCTACTTTCCCGAAAAGTAGATAGATTTTCTACTTTTCGGGAAAGTAGATTATCGACTTTTCGGGG
Source organism: Homarus gammarus (assembly GCA_958450375.1). Classification (NCBI taxonomy): domain Eukaryota; kingdom Metazoa; phylum Arthropoda; class Malacostraca; order Decapoda; family Nephropidae; genus Homarus; species Homarus gammarus. The sequence goes on along the minus strand of CAUDMG010001248.1, from coordinate 4,120 downwards.
AAGTAGATTTTCGAGTTTTGGGGGAAATATTACCTAATTTTGCGAAGTAGATTATCATAGAAAACGGGAAATTTGTATCATAAAAAATGGGAAATATCTACTTTCCGGGAAAGTTGGTTATCTACTTTCCCGAAAAGTAGATAGATTTTCTACTTTTCGGGAAAGTAGATTATCGACTTTTCGGGGAAGTGGATTATCGACTTTTGGGGGAAATATTTCCTAATTTTGCAAAGTAGATTATCATAGAAAACGGGAAATTTGTATCACAGAAAATGGGAAATATCTACTTTCCGGGAAAGTTGGTTATCTACTTTCCCGAAAAGTAGATAGATTTTCTACTTTTCGGGAAAGTAGATTATCGACTTTTCGGGGAAGTAGATTTTCAAGTTTTGGGGGAAATATTACCTAATTTTGCGAAGTAGATTATCATAGAAAACGGGAAATTTGTATCATAAAAAATGGGAAATATCTACTTTCCGGGAAAGTTGGTTATCTACTTTCCCGAAAAGTAGATAGATTTTCTACTTTTCGGGAAAGTAGATTATCGACTTTTCGGGGAAGTAGATTTTCAAGTTTTGGGGGAAATATTACCTAATTTTGCGAAGTAGATTATCATAGAAAACGGGAAATTTGTATCATAGAAAATGGGAAATATCTACTTTCCGGGAAAGTTGGTTATCTACTTTCCCGAAAAGTAGATAGATTTTCTACTTTTCGGGAAAGTAGATTATCGACTTTTCGGGGAAGTAGATTTTCGAATTTTGGGGGAAATATTACCTAATTTTCTGTATTAGATCATCATAGAAAACGGGAAATTTGTATCATAAAAAATGGGAAATATCTACTTTCCGGGAAAGTTGGTTATCTACTTTCCCGAAAAGTAGATAGATTTTCTACTTTTCGGGAAAGTAGATTATCGACTTTTCGGGGAAGTGGATTATCGACTTTTGGGGGAAATATTACCTAATTTTGCGAAGTAGATTACCATAGAAAACGGAAAATTTGTATCACAGAAAATGGGAAATATCTATTTTCCGTGAAAGTTGGTTGTTATCTACTTTCCCGAAAAGTAGATAGATTTACTACTTTTCGGGAAAGTAGATTATCGACTTTTCGGGGAAGTAGATTTTCAAGTTTTGGGGGAAATATTACCTAATTTTGCGAAGTAGATTACCATAGAAAACGGAAAATTTGTATCATAAAAAATGGGAAATATCTACTTTCCGGGAAAGTTGGTTATCGACTTTCCCGAAAAGTAGATAGATTTTCTACTTTTCGGGAAAGTAGATTATCGACTTTTCGGGGAAGTAGATTTTCGAATTTTGGGGGAAATATTACCTAATTTTGCGAAGTAGATTATCATAGAAAACGGGAAATTTGTATCATAAAAAATGGGAAATATCTACTTTCCGGGAAAGTTGGTTATCTACTTTCCCGAAAAGTAGATAGATTTTCTACTTTTCGGGAAAGTAGATTATCGACTTTTCGGGGAAGTAGATTTTCGAATTTTGGGGGAAATATTACCTAATTTTGCAAAGTAGATTATCATAGAAAACGGGAAATTTGTATCAGAAAAAATGGGAAATATCTACTTTCCGGGAAAGTTGGTTATCTACTTTCCCGAAAAGTAGATAGATTTTCTACTTTTCGGGAAAGTAGATTATCGACTTTTCGGGGAAGTAGATTTTCGAATTTTGGAGGAAATACTACCTAATTTTGCGAAGTAGATTATCATAGAAAACGGGAAATTTGTATCATAAAAAATGGGAAATATCTACTTTCCGGGAAAGTTGGTTATCTACTTTCCCGAAAAGTAGATTGATTTTCTACTTTTCGGGAAAGTAGATTATCGACTTTTCGGGGAAGTGGATCATCGACTTTTGGGGAAATATTTCCTAATTTTGCGAAGCAGTTTATCATAGAAAACGGGAAATTTGTGTCATAAAAAATGGGAAATATCTACTTTCCGGGAAAGTTGGTTATCTACTTTCCCGAAAAGTAGACAGATTTTCTACTTTTCAGGAAAGTAGATTATCGACTTTTCGGGGAAGTAGATTTTCGAATTTTGGGGGAAATATTACCTAATTTTGCGAAGTAGATTATCATAGAAAACGGGAAATTTGTATCATAAAAAATGGGAAATATCTACTTTCCGGGAAAGTTGGTTATCTACTTTCCCGAAAAGTAGATAGATTTTCTACTTTTCGGGAAAGTAGATTATCGACTTTTCGGGGAAGTAGATTTTCGAATTTTGGGGGAAATATTACCTAATTTTGCGAAGTAGATTATCATAGAAAACGGGAAATTTGCATCATAAAAAATGGGAAATATCTACTTTCCGGGAAAGTTGGTTATCTACTTTCCCGAAAAGTAGATAGATTTTCTACTTTTCGGGAAAGTAGATTATCGACTTTTCGGGGAAGTAGATTTTCGAATTTTGGGGGAAATATTACCTAATTTTGCAAAGTAGATTATCATAGAAAACGGGAAATTTGTATCAGAAAAAATGGGAAATATCTACTTTCCGGGAAAGTTGGTTATCTACTTTCCCGAAAAGTAGATAGATTTTCTACTTTTCGGGAAAGTAGATTATCGACTTTTCGGGGAAGTAGATTTTCGAATTTTGGAGGAAATATTACCTAATTTTGCGAAGTAGATTATCATAGAAAACGGGAAATTTGTATCATAAAAAATGGGAAATATCTACTTTCCGGGAAAGTTGGTTATCTACTTTCCCGAAAAGTAGATTGATTTTCTACTTTTCGGGAAAGTAGATTATCGACTTTTCGGGGAAGTGGATCATCGACTTTTGGGGAAATATTTCCTAATTTTGCGAAGCAGTTTATCATAGAAAACGGGAAATTTGTGTCATAAAAAATGGGAAATATCTACTTTCCGGGAAAGTTGGTTATCTACTTTCCCGAAAAGTAGACAGATTTTCTACTTTTCAGGAAAGTAGATTATCGACTTTTCGGGGAAGTAGATTTTCGAATTTTGGGGGAAATATTACCTAATTTTGCGAAGTAGATTATCATAGAAAACGGGAAATTTGTATCATAAAAAATGGGAAATATCTACTTTCCGGGAAAGTTGGTTATCTACTTTCCCGAAAAGTAGATAGATTTTCTACTTTTCGGGAAAGTAGATTATCGACTTTTCGGGGAAGTAGATTTTCGAATTTTGGGGGAAATATTACCTAATTTTGCGAAGTAGATTATCATAGAAAACGGGAAATTTGTATCATAAAAAATGGGAAATATCTACTTTCCGGGAAAGTTGGTTATCTACTTTCCCGAAAAGTAGATAGATTTTCTACTTTTCGGGAAAGTAGATTATCGACTTTTCGGGGAAGTAGATTTTCGAATTTTGGGGGAAATATTACCTAATTTTGCAAAGTAGATTATAATAGAAAACGGGAAATTTGTATCAGAAAAAATGGGAAATATCTACTTTCCGGGAAAGTTGGTTATCTACTTTCCCGAAAAGTAGATAGATTTTCTACTTTTCGGGAAAGTAGATAATCGACTTTTCGGGGAAGTAGATTTTCGAATTTTGGAGGAAATATTACGTAATTTTGCGAAGTAGATTGTCATAGAAAACGGGAAATTTGTATCATAAAAAATGGGAAATATCTACTTTCCGGGAAAGTTGGTTATCTACTTTCCCGAAAAGTAGATTGATTTTCTACTTTTCGGGAAAGTAGATTATCGACTTTTCGGGGAAGTGGATCATCGACTTTTGGGGAAATATTTCCTAATTTTGCGAAGCAGTTTATCATAGAAAACGGGAAATTTGTGTCATAAAAAATGGGAAATATCTACTTTCCGGGAAAGTTGGTTATCTACTTTCCCGAAAAGTAGACAGATTTTCTACTTTTCAGGAAAGTAGATTATCGACTTTTCGGGGAAGTAGATTTTCGAATTTTGGGGGAAATATTACCTAATTTTGCGAAGTAGATTATCATAGAAAACGGGAAATTTGTATCATAAAAAATGGGAAATATCTACTTTCCGGGAAAGTTGGTTATCTACTTTCCCGAAAAGTAGATAGATTTTCTACTTTTCGGGAAAGTAGATTATCGACTTTTCGGGGAAGTAGATTTTCGAATTTTGGGGAAATA